>CAXKWD010000007.1:97185538-97584455 GCA_964059195.1 Ectobius pallidus
TAATGGAAGCTGAAAGAAAAATTAGGGTTAAAAGTGTGTTAGGCTTTCATTCAGCAAGATACGGGCAGGTGAAGTTTTCTAGTGAAATGTTGGAGGAACATTCTGGAATTCAGACACACGACAAAGAAATAGATAAAGAAATAGATAACTCCTTTTATGACATTTTAAATAGTGACTATTTAGGGAATTAAAAATATGATGAGTCAGGATTTCTCTACGTCTGTAGATACGTTTCATTCAAGGTAAATGCAAAAATTAAATGTAATGCTTGCAAGTGTGCCCTGATAAACACAAATGCTTGTGATGATGCCTATTTTAATGATATAAATAGAAGTAAATTATGCTTGCCTTCTGACTTTGTTTTAGGTGTATGCAAACATGTTTTCGGAATTGTGCAGACTTTGGTTACTAAAGAGTACGAGCAACAGTTTTTGTTAGCAAATCACCAAAAGAAGGTTGTTCAAGTTCTTGGTAAATTTGCAGTTTTAAAAGACGATAGCTTGATTGCAAACCTACGTGAAATCAAAGAAATTTGTGATCATTTGAATGAAATTCTAATTGAGAACATTGTATCCACTGTTAGTAACATACTGTCGAATAATTATTCCAGAGCAAGGAAAGAATTCTCACACAGGTATAACAACAAAAGGAAATTGCAAATATTGTTGTAAATTCGCCCTATGAACTAAACTCCTGGTACAATAAAAATGTATTTCATTAGGGTATTAATTTTCTTTGTTTTGTTTCATTAACTTACTCCTCAAAAATGAAATAAAAAAGCAACGAAGGAAATGTTGTCAGTGCGACAGCTTAACAGTAACTTAGTGTGTAATCTGTAACTGTAAATAATTTTCCCTTTAAAGTGAGAAGAGAATCATTGGTTCATTTGCAATATGCAATAGGACGGCAAGTGCCGTGCGGTGCAACGTTGCAACGTAGTGAGGGCCGGGCCATCACTAGAGACGGCTATGCTCTAGTACACTGGTAGCCTTATCATCATAAAATAGGCCCATCTTTGTCAATATGCAGATCAATGATGAAGTCGCAAAAGATGTAGGCTATGTGCAAAAAAGCTGGAAAGTTACTTTGGAATGTATCCTGGAAAGAAGGAAAATCTTATAAGAGGAGGAGGATGACATATTTATTACATGCTGTTATATAGATTAAGTTTAAAGTTCTACAGCAGTAATTGCTCACTTTTATGAAATGCTGAGTTAAAGATGCCAGAGAAAATTACATTTCAGGACTGTTGATTTCTTGTTCTGAAAAATTATTATAAATACAACAAGTTTTAAGCATAACATAAAAACATTATGTGTTTTAGTCTGGATCCTACAAGACTTCTTTTAACATTTGGAGCATGCACAACAACGCAAGACAAGTTACATGGCAACACAGCACTGCATTGGGCGATACTTGCTCAGAACCATACAGCCGTGTCTACATTAGTAATGCAAGGGGCAAGTCTTGACATTGCCAATGGCCAGGTTTGTCATTTTATTTAGCTCTATGAAATTAAGGAAGGAAATAACTGTTGATTGTTTCTGCATTATTCAATTCCATACATCTTAAACAATTTTACTCAATCTTGTCAAAAGTAATATTCCTGTCAGTTCATGTTATTACTCCCTACCGTTGACTTGTACAGTGCTGGCCATTTTTACTTTGTGCCTGTTCCTGCTTGCTAATTTGTTAAGTTTTTCACTAAGTGTAGTTTTATTGTTTTCAATGAATATGCAAAGAAATTTGGGTGGTTTACCGAAAAGACATTTTCCCTTTATAAGAGGAGCTAAGGAATCAACAATCGGGGGCTCCTAAAGCCCAATCATTAGTTCTGGAAAGTACAAAAAGAAAAGAGTAATTACCTTACTTTGAGTAATTAATGTCCACATTTGATTTCCATCTGTTTTATATTAACTGCAATAATTTGAATGTGAAGTTCGAATGTTGTGTTGTTCTGCAACGTATCTCGGTTTTTTGGTTTTACAATCTAGTCACCCTGGCCTTAGATCACTTAATTTCTTTAATTTCATGCATAACTGAGGGGGGGGGGGTGTTAGTGGAAACTTTTTCGTGTTGTATTACACTACAGTGTCCTGGGTAGGTTTAAATAATTGTAGAATCCTGGTGAATGTCTGGTTGAATCTGTGATGCTTGGTTCATGTCTTGTCTTCTTTATTTTTAATACTTCAAAATTATTGACATTCCAGTGAAAGAAGTGACTTTTGACATTCTAAGTGTTCTTACCTTTGCCCATATATCCTGCAGTAAGCTTAGTCATTAGTCTGCCAGAAGGTACTTTTTTATTGCCCACACATCTTACCTCATTTTGTAACAAGGGTTTTGCACAGTTTTGTTGCTTTGTCATAAAGATGTTTTGAAGATGTTTTTTGAATTGGATTATTTTATTTAACAAATTATGTACTTCATTATGTTCTGTAGTATTAATGCTAAACTGTTACTTCTGAATATTGGTAAGCCCTAATACAAGAAATGTAGTAGGGTGGCCACTTCCAGTCTTGGTAAATGCACAGTATACAAAGACCACAACATAATATGTTATGAAAACTTACTTCAGATGAAATTGTCTTCCTTTAACCTGAAGTTCTACCCTCACTTTAAATCAGGGCCGTCGCGTGGTTTGTTGGCGCCCGGGGCAAGATTTCGTCAGGCGCCCCCCCCCCCCCCAAACTCAAACCCACGTGCACCCATCCGATATTCCACCTATACTATCAAATACATATAAACATATGGGAAAATACGCAATGAGAGACGCGACTTGGGGCGACGTGGACTGGACAAGTTCCAAGCCACATCGCGTCCAGTCGCTCGTTAGCAGAGTTGCGCGTCGGGTTGCATCGCTGTCTGTGTTTTTGTGCCCAAAAGAGACAACTAATCAGATTACCTTACAAAAATACCAGAAATAAAATTATTTAATTTTTTTAATAAAATTGTATTGAAAATCAAATTAATACAAGTTTAGTAATGTAAGAAAATCTTAACAATCATAAAAAAATATATACTATAGGCAATAATGGACTACAAATTAATAGTGTGGGAAACCTCGATACATACATTGAATAGAATATAGAAAAGGGAACCGCGTTTATCAAATAAATATAAGGTACTAAACGTTAAATGGCATTCGCGTAGTTTTTTGCACGAGCAAATGTCGTTAGAATTTCCTTCAAGTCTATTTTTTGGGCTTCATCGTTTTCAATGGACAAGATGGCCAGAGAATTCAGTCTCTCCTGTGACGTAGTTGATCGTAAATATGACGTCTTTATAAGGAAATATTTATTTTGGGATAATTTAGCAAATATAGGCCTAAAGTTATTGGTGTCAAATATTTATTTGTTCAATAAAATCATACAACGTAATATTCAAAATTAAGTTATACCTAACTTTAAAAAATACGTTATGTACATCCTACTTTATTTTTTTCAAATTTTGTTGTTTTATTTTTGCCGTTGCCACGGCGCCCCCCTCGTCGCGGCACCCGGGGCGATCGCCCCGCCCTCGCGATGGCCCTGCTTTAAATTGCTTCAGATAAAAAAAAAATTAGAATAATTACGAGTAGTCTACCTAGGTTTATTTATAACATTATTAACTTAAAAGCAACATACAAATTCCTTAACAATGACCAAGATGTGATCCTGTGACTTTTTTATACTTATGTTCTTTGCAAGGAATGTCCACAAGTCGTCTGTCAGGTATAAATTTTATTGAATATGGCTGAACGTTCTATTGAGAAACTATTGCAGATTTTAATTGAATCCACTTGCTGACTGTTTATATGCTTTTTCCATGCTTTGAATACCAAAGAAAAACGTTCATGTATAATTCAACCTAAAAAGGGAGGATAAATTAATGTTTGACATGAGTTAGTGCTGGATGGAGGGTGAACAGCTCAGAATCACGACTGTCCAGCATAGTACGGGACTCATGGCCACCTGTAATTTGAACAGTGATTTCTCTTGCACCTGCCATTCCCCCTTGCAGGACTCGGGATAAGTTGCAGTGCAGTCTTCATTCCTAGTCTTAGCTTTGTTTGAAACTTCAGCAATTGTTTACTGTATTGTAACAACAGTACCATATTTTTCGGACTATAAGACACTCTGGACCATAAGATGCATGTTGTGTTAGGACGGAAATTAAGGAAGAAAAATTAATGTGATTCTAAACGAAAATTTTTCAAGGGATTAATATTCTTCATTGCTTACACAAATCATGACTTTCTACAATGGATTCAGTGCATATCGCTTTCATGCTCAATGTCAGGCTGTTTAGAAGTCGTTGTCTTCATTTAGACCACTCCACAGAAACAACTCATTTTGTATGCAAGAACCCAATGTTCCTTTCTTTTCACCATGTGTACCCGCCTTCCCACTACCCTCTCATTACCGACTGTGATAAATGCACTGATGTACAGTGTGTAGCAAAATTTGCAACTAACTTATTCTTACACCTTGTTTATGATTATGGTATTACAGGCAATATTTACCTTAATTTAATTTTTTTTAGTTTACATCAGACCATTAGACACCCAACTTTCAAGACTCTGTTTTCAAGGTAAAAAAAAGTATGTCTTATGATCTGAAAAATATGGTAATTAATTATTTATTGTAGTTAAAAATTAGATGTGCCTGGCATTGATTGTTGAAATCTTTTGCTGTCTTTATTACTTTGTTAAGAGTTCATGTATATGTATCAGCAAGATGCTTTTGTCATAAAAATTTGTACAGATAGTAATAACTATTGTTTTACAGGGAGATACACCATACAATCTTCTCATGTCTCAGAAGAATGCCACATGGATTGGGAAAAAAGTGCACGATAAAATTCAAGAAATTTCCGGATCTAAACGACGTAACCCTTGCTATAGAATTACTCGCGACAAGGTGAATTGAAATTGCTGCACAAAAAATTGAATTTTTTTCGGGGTTTCGAGAAGTATTAAATATTGTTTCTTGCTTTGTTTCAGAGATTGCGCTTCTGGTGCATGGTTTCAACACCATTCTTTGCCTTCTATATAGCAGGCATCATCCTACAGTCTAGTCAACTTTATCTAGTCAAGCTTGGGTTGTTTACGACTTGTTATATTGTACTGTACATGGCAAGTCAGGTATTATTTGATGACCGGCTTATGAATCTGCTACCTATGTCCATCTACTTAGCAACCAAGGTATTTATAATAATTCATGGGTGCGCGGGCAAAGAGAGTTAAGTCCACCATCCTAAAATATTGAGATATGTCCATAGAGTTATAGATAAAAATGTTCTCTACATTTGTGTTAAGTCCAGTAAGTCATATTGAAAATTGTACGGTAGTTATGGATGTGTGCCTCATGGGTTTATCCGTCTCTGAGGCTATGTTGGGCTGGTATAGTGTGTTAAGTCACTCTAATTCTCAGTAACAAGAAAGTGGACTTAACTCTCTTTGCCTGCGCACCCCAGAATTATGTAGGAAGTTGAAATGTATTTATATTTGGAGGATGTACAATTAACCTTGATGATGATGTTTTTGAGAAAATAATTTCAAATTAGAATTGTATAATTAACCATTAAACTTTTATTCTTGCAACTTATTCAGTTATTTGATGCTATTTTTAAGTTATATAGTTTAGTGTTTTCATTCACAATTATTAGATCACCCCCTGGGCCAGTTCATCTTCATGAATAAATAAGAAGAAAATGCATACATATTAGTACCGTAAACTGGGGCGGCTTCGGACATTTTTTGTACATTTTATGGAGTAGCTCGTATGATAATAGTCATAGATGGACATTTTTTCGCATGTATGTTTGTAATTGTCGTTGTTTTGTCAGTCTGTAGTGTAACACAAGGTACTGTAATATTCTCATTAGATAATATTTACTTAAATCGTGTCCGATGTCGCCCCGCATTTTGGGGTGACTTCGGACATCGTGTGTTTCTTATGTAATCCGATGTATTACGCGTTACTGGAGTGACTTCGGACAGTGTTTACATTAAAAAAAACTATATAGAACATCTAGGTTTGGGAAGAAAAGCATTTTATTAATTATATCATTGATACATTGAAAGAAGTGAACAGATTACAACTGAAATAAATGGACTTATTGGAACTAAGGTAGGAATAATATTACATACAAAGTTTTTGCATGTCTTATTTTTTAGAGCACTTCACACACTTGTACATTTTGCTTGGAAACCCTGCACACCTTTCATGTGCCCATCGCTTGCAATTACTACATTGCACCCAGTCATCTCCAGGCTTGCTTGACGACCACAGTTTTCCACACTGAATGCATTCAGCCTCAGTAGAATCTTCAGACGATTCAGATGACGACAAAGCTGAGGAAAATGACTCTGCAACCTCGTTATGGTATAATCTTTCCTGTCTGATGTCTTAGGGGCCAACACTTTTTCCTGCCTGGACTTTGATGCGTTTTCCTGGCTGGACATTCATGCGTTTGGCTCTTCTCTGTGTCGGTGTCTTTATCAGCTCGAACATCACGAAGCATTTCTACAAATTCGTTTGACCAGGATTAGTCATTTTCGTTTCCATTCCCTTCTGCAACCTTTTTGTAGGTTTTCATTAGTATAATGTTGATACTTTCTTCCTCCTAATTTATTTTTATAATTTCGAACCATGTCCGAAGTCGCCCCTAAGTTTCTGGAAAAATAATAAAAATGCTAGTCTTAAATACAGTATTGATGTTTAAAGCGAGCCAATGCAAGATATGAATAAAGTAAAGCAATGTGAACATAATAAATTACTCACCTTGTTCTGAAGACGTACACACTCTTCTACAACAAGAGGTTTTATGAAGCTTTGTTCTAAATATGAAATTCCTATTCGCACAAAAATGTACGATAATATTGCTTACACTGCGCTAATTTTCCTTCCGCCAGTCAAGATTGGTTGAGAGGACTTCTGAATTCAAGTTATTTCCATTGTTGCGTTCTTACGCCAGAATTTCGAGAAATCTGAACTAAGAAATCTGTTCATTAACAGCGTGTCCGAAGCCGCCCCGTTTGTCCGAAGCCGCCCCAGTTTACGGTACTTCTTAAAGTAATCTATTTTTGTATATTAAACTTTAAAACATTCAATTTCACATTGCTGTTGTAAGTAAAATCTTACCAAATTAGAATGTACGAGGGCTGTTCAATAAAGAATGATCATAATTTTTTTACGTTCATAGTTTATCACGCTAAACGTTTTCCTTATGATATGTGTTAGCTTGATGCGTCATGCACGTGTGGTGTAAGTTTCAACATGTCTCGAGATTCCTGTCTGTGAGACGCTTACAAGTGCAGACATGTTCAATATCGCCTGCGGCTGCAATGGAGGTGATGCGCGACGAGCAATATGCGGCCTTAAAATCCTGCTTTAGACTAAAAAAATCTTCAGATGAGGTCTATGAAATGTTACAGGAGGCCTATGGAGACTTTGTTCTTCCCTACAACACAGCTAGAAAATGGTATAAAATCTTTAAAGAGGGAAGACAGTCAATATCAAAGAAGAAAACATCAACATCGCTGCTGTCATAGTGAGAAAGGATCGACGAATAAGTTTAATTTTTCTGTTTGTTGGTTTTTTATATTTCTCATGTGCTCTTTGTACCTTAGATTTAAATTTATCTTCATTTTGCCTCTGTATACTGTATTACAGGTATGGCAGGGGGAGAAGGCACTTTCATAAATGCCTGAATTTTTATTTGGCAGACTTTAAATTTTGACATTCTAAGGACAATAACCTCAATTTCAAATTTGTACAACCTGGAGGACATCTGGTGGAGAGAAGCAAACTTCTCTGTAGAAATCAGCTGTTGATAATGGGTAACACATCAAAACGTATGTTCTAATTTGGCAAGTTTTTACTTACAACAATGATGTGAAGTTGAAAGTTTTAAAGTTTACTATTAATATATAATATTGACTTCACAATGTTTTCCTGATTGGGATTAAAAAATAAAAATCCATTCTACTTGTATGATTCCCCATGAATGGCTGGAATCTGAATTCATCCTGATTCTTGGGGGGGGGGGGGGGAAATATATATATATGCAGAGAACCACAAGAGATTAAGGCTTTTAAAGGAGCAGTTCTAGTTCAAATTTAAGTGAGAGGATAATCAAAATAAGAAATAATATGTATTTTTCCATTTTATTTTTGATATGCTGTTCTCTTGTTTTGAGTGGACTAAATCCATAGTGTTTCTTTTGATGAAGTAGCTTTGACTCTTCACTGTTAACAACAATACATGTGGTACCTGTAGCATCGAGGTCATACCTTGCAGATTGATGTGTTTAAATGGTAAAAACAATGTTTTTGAATAGTCATTCAATACTAGTAGTTTTTTTATTTGTACATTCATTTCTTAGTGAGAATGCCGGACCGTTGACTTTGGTCGCTAAATCACTGCCCTGCAAAACTAGTTAGCAATTCAAATCTACAACAATCTTTATAAGAATTTTTAATTTCAAGTTTCTGATCATGTTTCTAGCAAGCGAACAAGATACTAGCCTCAAGATAGTAATTTTGTTTTGTTTATGGCATTTGTTTTTGTTTGAAGGAAAATAAAGTTTATTTACTGTGGCTTCTTTCTGGAAGTTTGTTTTTTACAGGCTAGCAAGGTTTCTAAAAGATTTGGCAAAACATTATTTATTAAAGGACACTTACATTAAACAAAAAAGGTTCCTCTACTGAGAAACCAACTCACAGTCTTCATTACGGAAGGCAGAGACATTATCTCTGCACCATACACACCTCATAAAGTTTAATGCAATGTAGATGCTTGACTTCCTAGAAAGATTCATCACAGCACTGATTGTAAGTACATTTAGACTCTGAACTTCCATTCTAAAAAACAAGAGTTGGCCCATCCTTTTTCCATCCGAGTTACATACCATTACTGTGATTATGAAATATTTCTTAATATTGTTTCAGTTTTGGATGTACGTGACATGGTTTGTATGGATTTCACCTCACATAGATTTGTGGCTCTCTATCATGTTTCTACTATGCTCTGGTATATTATGGTACAACTTCTTGAGGTCTTGGCGAGGTGACCCAGGCGTGCTTACAAGTACTCAGGAACAGAAATACAGAGTAAGTATGATGAGAATCACAGCTCAAGAAATGTTTATCACATTTATATTATTTTTAGTACACGCTCTCTAAAACAGCTGCTTATCGGACTGGTAACACGCCGAAAAGCTGCACTTTAAAGGACAAGTCCGCTAAAATTGCATAAAAGTGCATTCAAACTGCATTCAAAATGCAATTTTAGCGGCCTTGTCCTTTAAAGTCGTCATGGCAATCTATAAACAAAACCCAGACGGCATTGACCAGTCACACCAACTTTAACATGGATTTACGCATATAATTGGTCATAAAACAACAAATTTAAGCCAACACGTTTCTTTATGATAATCAGAAACTTTACCAGGATTTTTTGCAAAACACGGTAGCCCACTTCATCACATGACAACAAATATAAGCCAACAACTTTTCACATTTTGGTTCACTTGGAAAACATTCCTTACCATGGACGAACAGCATTTAAATGCCTTAATATATCCCTTCTCATAGCCTATTTCTGCCGTGAAGTTGCTGTAAGCAGCTCCAATTCAATGTTTCTGACTTGGATTGAAATTTCCTCGGTATTATCATTTATATTTTCACAAGCTTTTCATAAATACTAGTTGGTATTCAATATTATTTACAAACAAGGGACTCATATATTATGCATCTATACCACATTTGTTATTGCTACGTACGGTCATTGTTTTATGATCTAGATGGCCATGACAATATAACTTAAAGAAATGACTGACTGCCTTTCATTATAATTAATTATACGGTATTTTTTGTTTTATTTCATATAATTTATAGAACTTTTACTAAAAAATATTGTATGCACCACGTACGCAAAAGCTTTAGCGGACTCATCCAGTATTTCAGCCTCGGCTTTCGCCTCGGCCGCTATACTAGATTCGTCCGCTAAAGCGTTATTTTGCGTACTTGATACATAAATAGCTATTTTGTTGTAAAAATATGTTTTCAGCTTTGTATACCTTCATTGGTCTATTATTAAGGTACTGAAACCAGTTATGGCTCTCTCTGCAGCAAGACTTTAGCAAAACAGAGTAAAAAAACAAGCAAAAACATAAAAACAAACATTTCTTGTATGAATAAAACATGTTATCAAAATAAAAATTGATGAATTGCATTATGAAATGATCACAAAACTCGAGACAACTTTTGTAAAAGGCTATAGTTACTGGTACTTTCCGCCTAGTTCTATGATTGTTTAAATAAACACCGACACAAAAATGAAGCACTTGGTTATGAAATTCCCCTTTGTGCCCAAAAGAGATGTATAAAAAACATATAACAATATGTGAAGCACTTTTCTTGAAAGGTACTATAGTCTTTAAATATTGGGAAGCAAGAAGAAAAATGACTTCATTGTCCAATCCAGAGTATTAGATACATGTATGTTAATTTATAATAGAAGTTTGTCACATTGTACTTCAAAGATAACATTTATGCTTTTTGTTGTTTGTTTTTAGACAATTATTGAACTGGCAGAGCGTGGTGGATTTGAGCCCCAATGGTTCTGTAGTTCATGTTTAGTGAGACGGCCGATTCGATCAAAGCATTGTTCTGTATGCAACCGATGTGTTGCCAAGTTCGATCATCACTGCCCATGGGTTGGTAACTGCATAGGTTAGTAAGCATTACTTTTGAAAATCGCAGTACTAGTATAAGATGTAGTATTGTAGTCTCAAACATTTATTTCACGTGTTGTGAACAGTAAATTAAATTGAATTGTTTGATGAGTAAAGAAAGTTTGTTTCATGCATCTTCCTGACAATGAACTGGGTTTACCTAATAACTTTCACAGACACACACACACAAAAAACTTCTTTCATTTTTTTAATTTCTGATGAACTCCTTCACTGATACCAAATTTTTCGCTAATGTGTCCCATTGTCTTGAAAAAAGTCTTCTTGGCATGGTTTTGTCCCGTATTTTAAATATTTTACTCTCCATGGAGAGTACAGAGAGAATTGGGATGTCATCACTAATTAACAGCTTCATCGTGATTTGCAGGACCATTTGGGATACTTAGTATGAGTTGATGTGTTGGTTGGGTTTGTTGTTAGGAACCCATGCTGTAATTTCATCTTTGTTACTGAATTCTGTTGCTCCAGGGATTGACTTACAAAACGCCAAAATGGAAATGTGAATTTACTGACGCGTTAAAATCTCAGTTTCCATTTTTGAAAGATAAAAATAGAAAAGTTGAATATTCAATTCATGGTGCTTTGTTTAGTGTCGAGCATGGAGGGAAGTCTTGACATTACTCAGCATGTTGCCACGAAGAGAGACAAATCTGCATCTGCAACTTGTAATGAAATTAAAGATGGTCCTTTTTTTTAAGCTTAAAATAAACCAGACATAGGAATGTATTGTTACCTTGTTTTTCAATATGGATCTAAGTGTCCCATATTTTCTTCTCATAACATGAGGGCCGAAACGTCGGTTTTAGACATGATGACACCTGGACAGTCAAGCTTATAATTGTTCCATTTTGAAGTTATTGTGTTTTTTTTTTTTTTTGCTATTCATTTCCCTCTTGTTTCATTTCTTGATTTGGTTTATTACAATTTATTTATATTCTGGTTTCAGAAAGGTTAAAAGTGCCCTATAGATAACTGTTATTGGGAATAACACAATGAAGGCACAACATATTATAGTTTAAAAAACACACAAAAACATAAGACATGGTAAAGTTCAGCTGAGGATTGGAGCAGCATCTCTTGAAACATGTTTTAAAGTAGTTTTCCTTAAGTGAAGTGTTTGTGTGTGTGTGTTTTTTTTACAATAATAAAACTGCTTACTTCCATTACGGCATTTAGCAAAATATTTCATCATATTGTCAATAATAGCGTACTACTATGAAATATTAATTTGACTGGAATTTGCTTCTTTCTCCTTTATGCCTTTATGTAGTTTGTCTCTTTATGTCTTTCTTTTGGCATTTGACGAAATGTTTACTACCCCCTATAAACATTCTTATTAAAATTTATTTTAATTTCATAGGTGCAAAGAATCATCGCTACTTTATGGGGTACCTCGTAATGCTGTTAATCATGAGCATCTTTATGTTGTATGGATGTGTGTTATTCTGGCAAGCAATGTGTGGCGCATCATTTGCAAAAGGATTTTGGAAAGGTAAGCTTCATGCTATGGAAGTAAAATGTGCATTTGAGAGTGGATCTGTGGTACTAAATCAGAGTCCAAATTTTATTCTTAGTTGTCTATTGAAATAATCAAAATGAGTAGACAGAAATAGTGTGTATACTCTTAGAACAAAATTTAGCCTTCCTCTATATTCGACAATGATCTGACTGTTGACTAACAGCTGAGGATGTGGACACTTGTGCAAGAATCATGTTGTGCATAAATATTGGTAAATAGTGAAGTTTTAATTGTTCTATATCGACCTATTGTTTAGTAAATATAATACTCCTTTTACTGTGTGAAATAATAATTCCTAAGGAATTAGTTTTTTTCTTCAGAATTATAAAGAATTTTGAGCTGATATTTTGCATGCAAAATGTATCACTCAAGTGTTTTCTGCTATTTCACTGAAAAGTGGTGGCCTGTGACATCTTGTGGCTAATCTCCGTACTCCTCTCTCTCTTGGCAACCTTTTCCTACGTTTGTTTGCTACGGGCGCGCCATCTGCTCACCTATCTCCGTACTTCTGGCTTGGACTGAGTTTGAGTGCCATCTGCCGGCTGTGGTTAACATCGGCAATCATATGTTGTGAATGACTCGCTTTTATTCTCATGAGGTTATGTTTTGATAGATTTCATTTGTGTTTATTTCTAAGACGCCGACTTAGTACAATTCTTTGTATTGGTCAAGAAATCAGCATGCAGTTATGTAATTGGGTAATAATTCCCGCTGCACCCCGTTTCTTCAGGATTGTAACCCCTGGAAAGCTATCTCTTTTTGGTCGGCGTTCATCATGTCGGTAATGTACAATGCCATGCTCCCTAAAATACGGAGTATGGAGATATTTCTTGGCATTAGAACTTAACTGCAATATTGTTTTAGAGCCATTAGCTTGTCTGGTTAGTTTGTGATATAATTTCGCTTCCCTTGTTATCTTAAAAATGAGTAATAAGTAATTTTAATCACTGCCCGTGGAAGCGTGGGCTAGCTTGGTTCGGCGCCCTTAGGTTATTCTGTCTTGAGGCGATTATGTAGTCTTTCTATCTCATTGCATATTTCATTCCCCTTTTATCTTGTTGTTTTATTTCTCTCCCCTTTATTTTCGGTTCTCATGATGGATGAAAGAGAGATCCGCTTCTGATTGGGGTGGCAAACAGAAGTGTTAGTTTGAAACAATTTGATTTGCAATTCTTTTCTCTTGTTATTATCTCAGTAAATTATCCACCCATGTAAATATGTAATTAGAAATTAAATGAAGTAAGTAAGTCGGGGATCCCCTCTTTCAAATAAATCGTTTTATTTAGGTACTTATTGTACTATTATATTCCGTTTGAATTTTATCAGTCTATATTATTATTCTTAATGAATTAATTTATGTACTTATTTGTTCCTCTTATTTTAATTTAAAAATCAATACTTATAATTTCAAACAGAATGTAACTTCAGTAGGCCTAAACTTTAGTAAACTTGTCAAATTCTTCCAGATTGCTTTGTTTAACTTTACTTGCAGTTTCATTAACTAATGAAACTGCAACAAATTGTTCCCTCTGCCTCCTTTCCTGTTTGTCCTCTTTCTTGCTCCCTTTGGGTTGGGTTTCTTCCCTAGGTATCTACTTGGGACCGCTTCCACGGAGGGCCATGCTGGTGTATGGGATGAAGAGCCCTTGCCTGCAACCTTGGCCTGTTCTGGTCCAGTCCGGGAAAAGGGTAAAGTACTTCGGACGCTAGGACCTACTGAGGGCAGATATCTTTCAGGTAAAAAGGGAACCCCACCTTACCTGAACCTAACCTAACCTGTGTGCGTGGAGGGGGGACAATTTATGAATTGAGCTGATATTTTGCATGCAAAATGTATCACTCAAGTGTTTTCTGCTATTTCACTGAAAAGTGGTGGCCTGTGACATCTTGTGGCTAATCTCCGTACTCCTCTCTCTCTTGGCAACCTTTTCCTACGTTTGTTTGCTACGGGCGCGCCATCTGCTCACCTATCTCCGTACTTCTGGCTTGGACTGAGTTTGAGTGCCATCTGCCGGCTGTGGTTAACATCGGCAATCATATGTTGTGAATGACTCGCTTTTATTCTCATGAGGTTATGTTTTGATAGATTTCATTTGTGTTTATTTCTAAGACGCCGACTTAGTACAATTCTTTGTATTGGTCAAGAAATCAGCATGCAGTTATGTAATTGGGTAATAATTCCCGCTGCACCCCGTTTCTTCAGGATTGTAACCCCTGGAAAGCTATCTCTTTTTGGTCGGCGTTCATCATGTCGGTAATGTACAATGCCATGCTCCCTAAAATACGGAGTATGGAGATATTTCTTGGCATTAGAACTTAACTGCAATATTGTTTTAGAGCCATAAAATTTTAACATATTAAAATCTAATTACACAAAATAGTTTATAAATAAATTTTTTTTTTTTTTTTTTTTTTTTTTTAAACCCTAAAACAATATCTTTTTAAACATGGTACTTTGCACACATTATATTCAGTTTCCACTAAAAAAAAATATACCTTTATGCTAATAAATATGCAGTTAAACTCAAAATATATTTAGTTATAGTTATAAATATACATATGTATGGTACTTTGTACACATTATATTCAGTTTCCACCTAATAAATATACCTTTATGCTAATAAATATGCAGTTAAGCTGAAAATATATATATACAGTTGGGATCATAAATATTCATATGTATGGTACTTTGTTTCCTAGCGAGCCAGAAATATGCCTTTAAGGTTATGCATGATTTATAATTATTATGACTCTAGACTCATCCACAAATCAGAAGTTTCATTAAACTTAACTGTTGACTATAAAGTACGGTAGCAATCTCATGTTTAACATTCCAACCTGTCCTAACATTCCCTCATCCCGGAGAGAAGACAGGGAATCCTGCGTCCTGCCAACTGTCGGGGCCTTCACTTAAGACTCGGGATTTTTCCCAAGTGTGTAAAATGGAAGGAAAGGGAGAAAATAAAATTAAACACCTATCTCGACATTCTGTGTTATACTACCTACTATGCTTTCGCAACAGAATAAGAATTAATGGATCGCTAGGACTTCTTAACGTTGGAAACATGAGCCTTCACGGTCTTATCTGTTCCAACTTCTTTAAGTTCAACGGTAACTGGAGTCAGGAATCTCTCGACTAGATACGGGCCCAAGTATCTTTTAGCGAGCTTCGCAGAGAATTTCATAGCTGCATCGCTCTTAGGGAAATTCTTAACGAATACCTGATCACC
This sequence comes from Ectobius pallidus, assembly GCA_964059195.1. Lineage (NCBI taxonomy): Eukaryota > Metazoa > Arthropoda > Insecta > Blattodea > Ectobiidae > Ectobius > Ectobius pallidus. The sequence continues at coordinate 97,201,028 of CAXKWD010000007.1, forward strand.
AATATCAAAATCTACAGGTCTTCTGTCTGCATTATAACGCCGAGCCGTCTTGTCATGCGCCAATCTTAAGTTAGCTGAGGCTTTCCGCCACATGTCTCTAACTTTGGTCGCATCTTTGGCTTCAGGCAGCAGACCATTTATGGACCAGAGATTTGAAAGGGGATTATTAGGAGTAAAAGCAAGCATCAATTTCAATGGAGTCTCTTTATGGGCTTCATGCTGGGCAGAATTAAATGCAAATTGTAACCAATATAAATTACTATCCCATGATGCATGATCATTTGAATGATATGCAATCAAAGCAGCCCTAAGATTTCTGTTAAAGCGTTCCGAATGGTTCGGCTTGGGAAAAAATGGTGAGGTTTTGATATGCTGGATCCCTAGTTGGAAGCAGAAATGCTTAAATGCTCTCGACACGAAGTACGAGGCATTATCCGACACGATCGAGCGCGGAAATCCGACCATAGCAAAAATCTTCTTAAGACACTCTATTGTGATCTTCGTTGTAGCTTCCCTGACGGGGAAAAGCCACACAAACTTGGTAAAAGAATCTACTGCTACGAGTATATAGGAATTTCCTGCTCTAGTTCTAGGAAGTTTGCCCACATAATCAATATGAAGTTTTCCCATAGGAGCGCTAGGCACTTCCGAAGCTAAAAATCCTAGCTTCGTGCAACGAGCTGGCTTAGCACAGGCGCACTTTTGGCAAGCCTTCACCCGAGCTCTAATAGCGGCATCCATGCCGTCCCATATGAAAATTTGCTTGATTTTGCCCCTGGTTTTCTCGTAACCCAGATGCCCACCAACTGCAGATTCGTGGTAATATTTAAACACCATATCTACGAGAGCAGAAGGTAAAATGATACGGGATGGGGTTTTTCGAGAAGGAGCACTGTATAAAAGATTGTTCTTGAGAATATACTTTGGCATATTCTCTCCATCTTTTATGCGAAGAATAAGAGGAGCAAGTATCTCATCATTCAGTTGATGATCATTTAGTGACTTAAAAGCTAAAGGGAAATCTTCTAAAATGGTAGCCACCATGCTAGATAGCTCAAGAGGATCATCTACATCTTGACCAGGATATTCAATCAGTTGATCTGGACTGAACATTCGGGTAAGACTGTCGGCAATTACATTCTCAGTCCCCCTAATGTGCTTAGCTTTAAACTTGAATGCTGACAAACGTACAGCCCACCTGGCAATTCTGCCAGTTGTTCTTGGCTTAGCCAGTACCCAGCTTAAAGCTTGACAGTCTGTTTCTAACAGGAATTCTACGTGCTCCACATACAAACGGAATTTCTCCACTGCAAATAGCACTGCGAGAGCCTCCAATTCGTACATGGAGTACACGCGTTCTGGTTGAGTTAAAGTCCTTGAGGCGTAAGCCACAGGCCTTCGTCCCTCCTCAAATTCCTGCAGGAGAACAGCTGCAATAGCAACAGGGGAAGCATCGGTTTGCACCACAAACCTCTTAGAGAAATCGGGCATGGCCAAAACAGGAGGATTTGAAATGGCAGATTTAAGAGTGTCGAAGGCTTCTTGGTGAACAGGAGTCCAAGAAAATTTCACATTCTTCTTTCTCAAATCATTAAGAGGAGCAGAAATATGAGCCATGTTGGGAATGAATTTTCTGAAAAAATTGACCATCCCAACAAATCTAGCCACACCTTTGGCATCTTTGGGAGGGGGAAAATTTCGGATGGCTTCAGTTCTCTCTGGATCTATAGAAACGCCATCGGCAGAAATCAGGTGACCCAGGAAAGACAGTCTCCTGGCGGCTATACTAACCTTATCAGGATTGACTGTTAGCTTCGCGCTTCTGAGGCGTGAAAGCACTTCCTTGAGGTGTTCTAAATGTTCCTCAAATGAATCGGAATAGACTACTAGATCGTCCAAATAATGGAACACGAATTTAAATTTAACATCAGAAAAGATTTGATCCAGAAGACGTGTGAGAACCTGGGCTCCAGTCGCTAAACCGAAGGGCACAGAATTGTACTCGAATAAATTCCACGGAGTCGCAAACGCTGTATACCTCTTGGATTTCTCAGAAAGGGGTATCTGAAAATATGCTTGGTTTAAGTCAAGGGAGGAGAAAAATTTAGCACCATAAAAAAAACTGAAAGAAGAATTAATATCGGGAATAGGGACTGACTCTATGTTAATCTTTTCATTGAGATAACGGTAATCAACCACTGGTCTAAACCTGCCTCCAGGCTTAGGCACCAGAAAGATAGGACTAGAGTAGTTCGATACCGAAGTACGTATGACTCCCGCATCGAGCATCTCCTGTATTTGATCTTTCAAAATGGCTAACTTCGGCGGACTAAGCCTGTAAGGAGGTCTACGAACCGGTTGAGTGTCGTTTAGCTCAATCTCATATTCTAAGAGATCTGTTAGTCCTAATTCTTTAGTTAACACATCGGGAAATTCATCAAGCAAGGAATTTACTAAGACACTATCTGAATAAGACAGATGAGATAAATCTATATCCACAGAATTAATAATAGAAGTGGGATAATGCATGTCAGACACTAAGTAAGCTGGTTCCGTAACATTACAATCAATAGGCTTACAATGGGGAATGCCCGAAAATAAATTAATCTTGACATGACTAGCAAAAGGGAAATAAATTTGTTTAGAACAAAAATCTAACAATAAACCTGTTTTACACATAAAAGGAGAACCTAATATCATTGGCATTACCAAACCATCAGTAACTACAAAAGGGAAAGTCCAGGTAAAATTACCAATTTTGACTTTTAACTTTACACAACCCACTGTCTTTAACATGTGATCATCAGCTGATTTGTACTTTGCTTCGCTCTGAATTAACTTAGGAGTGTGTTTGTCAACTAAACACATACTCAGATATGCATCACTAGAGATCAGATTAGCTGCTGCTCCACTATCAAGCAGCGCCGATAAGGTGTGATTGCATACAGTAGCTTGCACCATTGGAAGCTTGGAATCGATAACTCCATGAATATTCCGCGGCGGAAAAGGTTTGTTTACAGTCGTCCTGTTCTTTCGCACCTTCTTACGTTTCTTACTACGACTATCAACATGCTTGTTTAACTTATGATCATTTACTTTCAGATCATTTACTTTCAAATTACATATTTACATGGGTGGATAATTTACTGAGATAATAACAAGAGAAAAGAATTGCAAATCAAATTGTTTCAAACTAACACTTCTGTTTGCCACCCCAATCAGAAGCGGATCTCTCTTTCATCCATCATGAGAACCGAAAATAAAGGGGAGAGAAATAAAACAACAAGATAAAAGGGGAATGAAATATGCAATGAGATAGAAAGACTACATAATCGCCTCAAGACAGAATAACCTAAGGGCGCCGAACCAAGCTAGCCCACGCTTCCACGGGCAGTGATTAAAATTACTTATTACTCATTTTTAAGATAACAAGGGAAGCGAAATTATATCACAAACTAACCAGACAAGCTAATGGCTCTAAAACAATATTGCAGTTAAGTTCTAATGCCAAGAAATATCTCCATACTCCGTATTTTAGGGAGCATGGCATTGTACATTACCGACATGATGAACGCCGACCAAAAAGAGATAGCTTTCCAGGGGTTACAATCCTGAAGAAACGGGGTGCAGCGGGAATTATTACCCAATTACATAACTGCATGCTGATTTCTTGACCAATACAAAGAATTGTACTAAGTCGGCGTCTTAGAAATAAACACAAATGAAATCTATCAAAACATAACCTCATGAGAATAAAAGCGAGTCATTCACAACATATGATTGCCGATGTTAACCACAGCCGGCAGATGGCACTCAAACTCAGTCCAAGCCAGAAGTACGGAGATAGGTGAGCAGATGGCGCGCCCGTAGCAAACAAACGTAGGAAAAGGTTGCCAAGAGAGAGAGGAGTACGGAGATTAGCCACAAGATGTCACAGGCCACCACTTTTCAGTGAAATAGCAGAAAACACTTGAGTGATACATTTTGCATGCAAAATATCAGCTCAATTTTCAACCTAAGACACCTTAAGGTTGTATACAGTTTTCTGTGCTATTGTTTCCTCGCTGTGTTTCATAAGGCATTACAAAAACCTGTAGCTGGTATTTCTTTAAAATCATTAAAACTTACAAGTTAAAAATCCTTAAAGTTGTTTATAGTTTTCTGTGGTAAGATATTGTTATGAAAGGACACACATTTTAAGGCTGAAATCTAGTTAGTGATCAGCACTCATTACCACATGCATTACATACTTGTTTTTCGAGAAAATAACTTATTTTTGAAGTCTCTCTCACAAAGTTCACAGTAGATATCCCCTTTTCTACGAACTTGCATTACAACAATAGCATTTTTATGTTGATATAAGAAAAATGTTGGGAAACTTTCCATTTCTGTTTAGTTCCTCTAGTAACCTATTCCGTTTTGGACAAGACAAGACATTGACTATGATTTTCTGCTTTGGTTTTCCTAAGGAACTAATGAATCTATATCCCCTGATTCCATTTTACAAAGGTATTCATCCACAGGAATTTCCCTATTCATTCACAGGAATTTCCCAAACTTCACGCACTTGTCTTAAAATTTACGTCAGTGTTCGGTATAACTTATGCATGCGAACAGATGTTTTCAATTATGAATTTAAATAAAAAGTAAGACCAGGTCTTCTCAGTCTGATGTTGCCTTAATTAGAATTTTCATTGCCAAATCGATTGTACCCAATATTGGTAAATTAGTTGCGGCATAACGATGTTAACAACCGACCTAAATTTTAAATGTACACAAAGGCAAACACAATATATGTAGAGAATAAATGGTGTGTTTATGTATTCACAAAATTGTTATTAATAGTCTAATTGCTTTTGTAAGCTGAGTGCTGGATAGACCTATGGAGCTGCCTCTGGTGCTACACCGGTGCTGGCCTGCGCCGTGTAAGCACCTCAGTTGGAAAGACCTGCATTAAACTGACTATACATGCATTATATTACAATGACAGTTTCTGAATGTCTGTAGGAACAACCTGAACTAGAAAGCGTCTACTTCTTTCTCTTAAGTTGCCTGGTAGATGTAGGCTTGGGGTAGATATTGGCAGTGTAGAAACATTACCGTAAATTGTGCTACTAATTGTGAGATTTTTATTTATTTGTAATAGATTTCTTGGAATATAACATGTAATGATTAGTAATTCTTTGCAAGTGTCCTTCACCTTTGATCAGTGTAATTTAATGAGTTTAAATCAGATAGGAATAACAGATATGTATGAAATAATGTGGCACTCTTAAGTGCTCAATTCTATAGTTATGCTTAAAAATAAAAGTGGTAAAGTTTTTTTGTATAAATTTTGCAGCATTATGTGAAGTTGCCGTGTGTGATGCCTGGGTAGCATGGATTGCAGCTAACGCTCTACTTCATGCAGCTTGGGTGGCAACTCTGTTTGCTTGTCAGATGTATCAGGTAATATTATTTTTATTTTACAGTATCCTTCTTCTTCCAAATACTAGTTGCCTTGCCATGAAGTACAGTGAATTCCTGATTATGCAGATTAACTGGTTTTCAGGTTATTTGTGTATCGTTTCTTCTTCTTTGTCTTTCCTTTCTTCAATTTTCTTTTTGTCCACTTGTGAACTAGGCTTGAACATAAACTCTTGTGAACCTAGCTTCCAGCACATATGCATCTTATGGCAACAAATAGTTGCATAAAAGAAGGTTACTATAGGATGAGGGTGAAGGAAAAAAGTTACCGTCCTGTAAGTCACAGCATTGCCATACAGTGGATTGACACTTCACTCAAGTAATCATTTGGCAAGGATAAATACACATTGTGTCATGTGAAAGATTCAAATTTTTCTTGCAAACATCGGTACTACCTCTGTTGCACAAGATGCTCCATCATGTTATATGGCCCTTGGGTTGTCTCCCAATACTTATTACTTCCAGGATGTTTGCACAGAGAGAAGTTGTAATGTTGGGTTCCCGCTTACTCTTTATAATTATTACAATTTTTTTCATACATCTTTGTGTATTTCTAGGTGGGAAAAAGGTTAGGTTCCCCCATGCTATTTATATTATTATCTTAACAATTTTACCTATTTTTTCTAGATGATAAAACGTGTAAATTTTCCTTCTCTTCATTATCACATGATTTCCCCTGCTTGTACTCCCCACAGTGATTCTCACATGCACTACTTCTCAACATAAATTATATGCCATTTTAGGTTATATTTGCATTCTCGTTATTGGCGATTTTACTTATTTTTCACATCTTTCTAGGAACAAAATGTTTATATATAAACAAGAGACTGTTTTTAGTGTTTTTAAAACAAAAATATCACACCGAGTAGTGAGCTATATAATCCACAAAACAAGCAGCACGCTTTTTTCACAATAAAGACTTCTGTGCTTTTGACCATATTTTGCTAATAAGTTTGCTATAAAATTCAATTACAGTGAAACCTTGGCAAGACATTCTTCAAGAAAGCGTATTACGTATTAGCGAGAGTGGGTCATTTTTAGATCTTAAAAATTTTAACACCAAGATATGTATCAAAATAAACATTTGTTGAATCAAGTTAAGGATTAAAAACAGTAATTATGCTGAGGGGTATTTTATATTCTTTTCTTTCAGAAAAAAGTAAGAACAAGTATAGGCTGCTACAGTACTGTTGTACAATTCATACACCACTTCACTATTGTTCTAAGCATCGAAGAAGGAATTTGTAATGATTCCGCCTACTGTTTCTGATTCATACTGGTGTTTTCATCATGATTATGGAGAATTTCTAATTTCTGTGATATCGATAAAGCTTTCCGTTTCACTCCTTTACTCATGTTGACACTAGCAAATCACTTCGCACTTCTACACAAGATCAAGTCACAATGCGATTTAAAACTGGCAGCAAGGAGGATTGTGGAGGACTGAATCCATGCTATGAATAGTCTTTCAGGAACTCAAGAGTTGCATTCAATTATATTGAACATGCGGGCGCTAACGGTAAATGTAGAAGTCTGGAAAATATTTTCTCAGTATTCTTAAAAGCACGATATTTTAGAATTTTTGGCAGACAAAAGAATGTATTAAACGGGATGACAAGCCTATTAAGAGGTGGATTTTATATAGGTTTATATTGTGATGTCAAGGGACCAGATGAAAAGAGCATATAACGTGGGATAGCGTAACAAGCAGGCGTGTATTATCGGGGTATTACTGTATTTGTGTTTTTTTTTTTAATAATCCATGCAACCTCTCACCTCCATTAAAATGGATAATCAGGAGTTCACTGCATATGAAAAAAAGATAAATACAGTAGAATTGGTTATAGTGGCATCCAAGGGACCGGAAAAATAAGCGAATATCATTGTAAACAAGATTCATATTTTCAGTCTAGTGAGGAAGTAAATGAAAGAGAACAAACTATAAGTAGTCTTATTTTATTTTATATACTCACTTTTAAGCCTACTGTACAGTTAAAACAGTTTGTTGAGTACCGTACTCACCAAACTTGTTGACTCAGGGGAATAATTAGCCATTTTACTCTGCTGTCTATTTGCCCATCAATAGAAGGTATTTTAACTCTGCACTTCCTTAATTAATATTTTTTAATATCTTCAAAGTTATTAATAAAGAAATACTCACTTTATAAATTATGTTCTTAATGCTTTGCTGTCCCTTGCTTCATAATAACGTCTTGTCAGTAAATCTTTCTGGTAAATATTTTCTTTTTGTAACAGGTGCTAGCATGTGTGCCTTTTGTCAGACTGATGTGTTGGCAGATTTCTAGTTAGTCACTTACTCCATTGTTGAAGAACTGTGAAAGGCAAGCTTTACCTGTATATCTGTATACTGAATTTCCTCTACATTGGAGTCTGTTGTTATTGTGCAATTAAGCGATATACTCAGGCTGGTGACAGGATTCTTGGGCCCCTGGACAATTGAAGGATGCAGGCCCCTTACCCCCTCTTCTCTAACCCTCTCTCTCTCACAGTACCATTCAGACCAGAACTGCTCTGCGAACTTGCATATTATTTTGGAGCAAGACTTACTTGATTACACAAATGTTGCTTGGTCAATGTGGGAAGCATCTGGGATGGAGTCAGCAGTAATTGAAAAATATTGGTATTTTTTTCCTTTCTTCCAGCACAAATTGCCGAACTCTAGCACCACAAATTCATTTTGAGATCTTTAGACAAGTAGTGTGCTTGAAGCTGTTTCCCCTCTTCTTGAGCCTTTTTTTCTTATTCTTTGAGACATGTTCTGCTAGTAATGGATCAAATTCAAATAACAACTCTATCAGCTCCAAAAAGTTGCCATTGTTGGGATCACCTATCCTTTCGGAGGTTCCTCTGAAAGCTAAGCCTTGTTTTCCAAGAAACAGAAACAATCTTTGAAATATTTCTGACCAAATTCTTCAGGCTAAATCAGAATAGAGCGGTGAGTGACTCTTGAGAGTTTTATTTCAGCTCATGGATTCGTGTCTGAGATTGCCGTCTACAATCATTCTCTAAAAGCAGCTCCGTTTCGTATAGCTGAGAGTTCTCTCCTAGTGGATAACATGCTTACTACGCTATACGATGAAATAAGAAAACTGATATAAAGGAATTTTAAGATTGTGATTTAAGGGCCTATACGTATATAATGTAATATTAAATATAATATATCTGTACAATATATATAAATATAAAAGCAGTAATTATATAATTATAAAATATTAATTTTTAAAATTGATTATACATAAGCCCTAAATAGTCAGTTATTTAATTTGCCTTCAGTATTTATTTATATTTTCTAAAAAGCATCATACTCTATGCTAATGGTTTATAATATTGTTTAATGTTCATAATTTCATTGTGAAAAAAAGTAGTAAGCTTACAAACACAAATCATTCAAACAACAATAAAATTTTATTTCAGCACTGCTTTGCGAACAGTAGTTTACATAGCTCACTATGGGTGATCATTGATTCCTCTACACAATATTCTGAGATAAAGAAGGCTGTAACAAAATGCACTAAGCCTTATGAGGACAACAGAAAAATAGCAGCTTCGATTCATTAAAGCCCTCGGAAGTCGTCAGGCTAAATATGTGTCTCCAATCATACCTTCTATCATTCAAGTAGAAAGACAGAGATAGACTGACTGCCTGAAATGGTGATTTTGTGTAGTTTCAGTATCAGAAAGACAGGCTTACTTTCTTTGGCCAACCGCTATAAAAAAAAGCCAACAAGAAAATCAAAATGACGATTGTGGTATCACTCCATACAAATCAATCTCTCAGAAAATACTCTTTCCATTTGGTCTTTAAAAAAGTACTCTCCTTGGAAATGCCCTTTTTCAATCATTTTGGCAGGTTTGATGGCATGTCAGGTGGGCCCATTTTAAAAAATGTCTCAATTATATTGTTGTTCATCACTTCGTTTCTTAATCTTAAAACCATTAGATTTTTTCTTTGTTCAGGCCTGAGCCCCAGGGCATTTTCCCTTTCTATCCCCCCCCCCCCGTCACCAGGCCCTGGATGTACTGAGTTTATGGACTCGGTTTGATATGGAGAAAGAGTCAATTTAGTTCATCTTCTAAAATGTACAGTACAGTTTCAGGCTTTACTCTTTTTTTCAGCAGTCATTTAATATTAAAACTTCATAAAATTTTAAGTAACACAGATATTCTTTCACATTTAGCATGCCTATTGAATTTTATATTGGAGGCTATAATTAGTGTATTTACAAATAATGTTTTGTTTTCTCTTCCCAGATCATGTTTTTGGGAATGACAACAAATGAAAGAATGAATAGTGGTCGCTACAAACATTTCCATGTGTCTGGTCGCCTCAGTGGAGAAACTCGTAGTCCTTTCCATCGGGGTTTTTGTCAGAATTTGGTAGACTTTGCACAGGTACGATGCTTTGGCCTTTTGAAGCCTGACAACACAGACTGGTTAACTCGTTACGATATTAAACAGTCTGTGGAACAGGAGCCTTTACTCTCAACAAAGGAAAATTATCAATATGTATAACAAGACATCGGCATGTTTACTGCATTCCTTATATCTTCTGGATGTAGTAGTTACTGTGTGGTAAGAGAATGTGTCAGTAAATAAACTGTAAAGCACTGTTTCTGAAGTTAGCAATAAAAGGACCTAACTTAAGATGCAAAGTAGGACTTGCATATATCATATTGCTTTGATATCTTCAGTAAACATTTTTAAATTTTATTTGCCTGACGTTGAATTTCTTAAAATTCTGATTGTGTACCCTTAAAATTATTTTACATACTTATTTTATAATATATAAATTAAATAAACTCACTGTACAGAAGTAAAGATTAAATTACATTAATAAAGCAGCACCCCGCTAGTCCAAAAACCTAGTGATCCAAACCCTCATTTGGAATCACAATTCACCATCTTACTGAGCTGGAGTGTTTTTTCTTGGTTTATAGAACCAGTCCGTGGAACACCTCTCTGTCTTTCTTGTGAAAACTGTACAAAAACAGCTTCATCAACTTTGTTGAAGTCTGACTTTTTTTATGTATGGCGTACCTCGATTACCTTCTCAGTTACAGTTCTATCTTGCGTTGATTTTTCTTCCAATCACGTATTGTTGCTTCTCCTTGGTGTTCACGTCACAAAAATAACACTGCATATTAAAACAACTGGGTACAATTATTAACTTGTAGACTTCATATATATATATGCCTAATTATATAATTGTAAGTTAACTCCATTAATCCAAATTTTTGCCAATCCGAACAGGCCCTGGTCCCAATTAGTTCAGACTAGCAGGGTTCTGCTTTATATCATTCCTTTCTCTCTATCCATTCAACATTTTCCATAACATTTGAATGATTTTGGGCTAATTCATTGCAAATATATCAAACAGTCTCTCACATCCCTCATATCTATCAGTCCCCTTAGAAGTTTACCTTTACTATGCAGTAGTCAGTAGACCCCAATGTCAATAAATAGACCAAAATATTGCTATGACTAGGGGGACCTTAGAATTTTGCAAATAGGTTTTTGCATTAAGTTTTAAAACAAAAGAATAATTGTTATTTTGACTTCTAAAGTACTGGAGATAACAAAATTAAGGTTTAACACATTTACGAAATTCACAGTAAAAATTATTGACTGTAAGATTTAATAAATTTTTACAGCCTCAAAAGGAACTTTGTACACATTTACAATATGGCTTCAGTGCAGCATGATTCAATGCATTTCTTAGAATGCAGTTTAAGTGAAATATGTGTTATGATTATGATTTAAATTCCTTCTTGGATGTGCAAGAACAAACAGGAGAATTTTACTTACCTTGTGATGTAATCCATTCTCATCATGAATGTTTACGCCAGATATTGAGTTACAATGCATCTGCAAAAGTTTCGACATGGAGGAGGAATATCAGAAGCCATCGGAATCTTTGAATGGCTTCAATGCAACCAATAAAGGAATGGGAAGTGTGAACGTAAGGAAACTTGCAGCATTTTGTCATTCAGACTTAGCATCTATCTTTGAGTATAAAGGCATCTATTAAGAGAAACTTTGGAACGTGTTGTAAGACAAGATGCTGGACGTTATAAATATAAGTGCCAGAATAAGTTTGAAAGTGGAGGATTATATGTGTTTTATGCAAAAAGACTATTATGAGGTGCAAATTATGTAATATTCGCATCAATTGGGTTAGGAAGGATTCCCGCATAAACGTATGCAAGAAAGCATGAAGTACAAAATCATCAAGTGAATGAACCAGATATGAGTAAATAACATTTGTTTATAGCAGACCGTATGAATAATGTTAAGAGAGCTAAAAAGAAAAGGAAGAGAAATTAATAACAGACCCAGATATAAGCTCAAGAGAAAGCAAATATACTGCCCAAGAAGTTGGACAATACGATTTTTGAAGCATGGATAATCAAATGTATACCAGTTATGTTCGTTTATTCATTAATGCACTAAAAAACGATATGGTTGAATATACAGTTCATCTTTCATTCTCATATTTATCAAGTTTTTCGCTTCCTATTGCAACTTGTCTTGTGTGTCTCTCTGAATTGTTTTAGAGCTGGAGATATTCCCACTACAGATACTTGCAGAGCAACGTATGCTCCATGCATTTCTGTGCGGAGGAAAAAAGAATATAAGCACTAATTAGTGGTTAGAAAGTGGCCATAATGTGTGGCAGAACCACAAACAGGAAAGGTCGGTGTGGTTTGGTGTTCTACTACGACTTCTCTCCTGCTCTGCCAAGCAGAAGATCTTTGTTTGTGGACTGTAGATACTGGACATTGCAAATGCTACTGACTCCATGAGTGGTAATGAGAGTAATTCAAGAATTTGGATTTGTATCTGATTCTGCCAAGCATAGGACATTATATACCTAAACATGTAGCATGCTGTGTCCTGCAAAGGTACATGTACACTGTTGGGCTTACAAACTGAATATTGTTCCCATTTAAATACTATTAATTAAGTGGAAATGATGGAAATAGACATTAAACCCATGTCTAGGGAATTAATACAAGTAAGAATCAGCCTGAAAAATTTTTTGCCATAGCCGGGATTTGATTCACAGCGCCAGATGGAATCTCTCTCCTATGATTAATTGTCCTTAATGGTCTATCTCATTGACAGACAAGTTATGTCATATGCAGTACTGTGAGGCACACTAATTAGTGATTTTTGTGACCGGGCTTCCACTGTTATTGTACAGTAACATGCAAGATGGTTATATGCATCCATGAAACACAAGTTCCAGCTGGCGCAGCATCAGCGCGTTAAGCTGAAGATCCGTGGTTCAAATCCCGGCTATGGCAAAAAATTTTTCAGGCTGATTCTTACTTGTATTGTTCCCATTCTATGGTCAAACGCTCTATGTCACTTATACACACGTGAGAAGAATGCCAAAATGCTCTTCCTTAACATCAGGAAGATGTATCTTTCTTTCTACAAGGAACATTATGTGTGACAAATCAAAGGCCACAGCTTTTCCATCGCCTATGATATCTAGATGGAATTCATGATTTAAATTTGAACATGCCAAGGATATGGTAGACTTCTGGAAGACCAAGGAAGGAGGAAGAGTTGCTGTGTAGTATTTTGCTACAGTGGAAGAAGAAGCCATTTCCATGAACATATAGTGCAGCCTTCCTAAGAGAACATGGGCAATATGTTATTGATAATATTGTCATTCTATGGGGGGGTCACTTTTTTGCCATAAGTTGCAGATCAGAATTACTGGCTTGCTGAATGCAAAATGGTTGGCAAAGGGTGTTTGTCCCTCAGACAAATGCTGCTATTCAACAACTTCAGACTGAGTTAAAGAAGCTGTAGATGAAGCAGGCAATTTAAAATCTGGGATGCCTCTGTGAAACAATTGCACCAGGTTCCTCATATTTGGCAGAAGCTAGGTTAAAAGGAGGAACCTCATTGTTTGGTGAGACAGCTGTATTTTTTTGGTTCTTTTAGGGTGAAGACTATTGTTGAATAGTTTTAAGGGACCAAATTGGTTGTTCTTATCGCATGTATATAATGCACATTCAATCTGAAAGCATGTCATATAGCCATATCAAAGATGTAAAAAGACTGTTCTAGTGATATGTGGTATAAACATTTTAAAATATTTTGTTGTAGGATATTTTTCAGCAAACATAGAGTGAAGCTATTCTGGCAAAGTTAACTTGTTAAATCTCTTGAAGAATGAATTCCATTGAAAATCAAGGTTTATATTATGAGAGCCACTTGTGCACGCAAAAAATATTTGAACTGTAAGATTTAATTGTCAATTGAGAACTCAATGTGGAGAGGCATCAACAAAAAGGACTTCTTTCTGTGCAGATGCTCTGCCTGATAGCAAGGATATTTAAGTGTTTCTGCAACAAAGCGAAGGGTTTCAGCAAATTTAAATTCCACAAAAGCTATGACAACTTGAGGAATAATCATAGTTACAGTGTGCACCCTATAAACTTCCTTTCTATAACACATGCATACAACAGTATTGCTAAAGGTTTTGGAAGCTGGTATTCTCAGAGGGTGATGGTGACACAACAAAATTTCAACAAAAAACTATACAATTAAAACATTTACCTTTATGTCATAGTAAAACACAAGAAATGGAACTTAAAAAAATATATTTATTTTATACAATATAACCCTTGAATATATAATATTTTTGAAACCCTTAAAGAATTGTACATGCATAAGATAGGCCAAATAGGAAAGAGAAATGCAGTACAATATTCTTTTATCTGATCCACTGTTGTAAGGCATTCTTAATTCCAACTTTAAACTCTGTATGTTGTCCAATTCCTAGATTTTGAAGACGTGAAGTGTTTAAACTGGTATCATATGGCCGTGGTGTAGTAGAATTGCTAGGTTTATTGGAGTCTGGTGTAACATGTGCATGTGGCAGCTGAAACACATCAGCTATCTGTAGCAGCATTTTATATTTAGTGAATACCTCTTTACCACACCAGTGGAAAATGCCAGATACACTTGGATCCTGTAAAACAAGAAGATGGTCAAAATTCTTAATTTGTTATTTGATAATGATACTCTTTTTTTTAAAGGAACAGTTCAAATGCTTTATTCCATATTAACTATTCTGCAAATTATTGCCTCTATACAGTAGAACTCCAATTATCTGAACTCGAACTATCCAGATCGCCAATTATCTGGTCAGTTTTATCTGGATGGGTCCCAATTAATCTGGATAATTGCAGTTCCACTGTAATGTCAAATTAGTTCAAACAAACTTAAGAAAGTGGACTGGCTATTGGAGCATACTGGTAATACAATTTTGCTTCCCATAATTTCTAAATTCAAGTATTTTCATGTACCATGTCAGTATTTTATGAATAATAGGCTAAAATAAACTGAAAAGAAATTTTATAACTAGAACATATTTATCTAGAAATCTCTAGATCCAAAAGAGAACTATGTAATGATAAGTTAATGTTAATTGATAACAAAAATTTGAACGAATGTTATGCATTCTGAATTCTCTTCATGGAATATTTTATATAAATCAAAGTAAACTTACTTGCAGTCTCATTGTTGCCAATTGGAAACATATTGCAGCAATATCAGCAACTTCAGAAGGTCTTCTGACCTCATAATCAGAAACCTTACAAGGCTTATCAGTGCTAAGAAGGTTATTTAATAAAACAGTAACTGCACTTTCTGCCAAGTACTCAACGGGTCCATACAGAACAGGTACTCGAAGTACAATATTCCCTATAAATGAAATAATCATAAAAAGTTAGAATTTAGCCTATATTTTTTTAAATGGAAAAGTACTGAGGCAAGAAATTCAAAACACAAGCCATAGCTACATGGCTATGTTTTTACATTTTCCATATAATTACTAAAAGTTTTCTGATGGAAACAGACTTCATAACTACACGAAGCAGCAATTGCAAAATCGTAGATTGTTATTATTACTACTACTATTACTACTACTATTACTACTTAGGTTATATAGCAAGCTTTAACTGCATATAGGTCATATCAAATGTTTAGAATGTATGCGTGAACCAGTAGTCCGTTGTAACATACTCATTCACGTGCATCTGTTTCTATTGTTCAGTGATGTCTTCTTTTCTGGTATTCATTTTAAACGATTATAATATCCAGTGACAGCAGCGATGAGTTGTGGAAAATAAACAAATCCGGAATTAGTCTTTGTGAATGAGGAAACCATGAAAACCCCAAGCTAATTTGGGTGGCAGCACAAGGCTGAATTTAACATAGGACCTCTTCGCTATTAGCCTATACCACCTCGCTGTAATTGGTTTTGGAGTGTTCAATACCACTGAGCTAAACTGACTGCATTTCACAACAATGGGCAACAAAATTTCATTCATATTTTAATTGACATGTATGTTCTGAAATAGCATTTAAGCCGTACTTATTTCATTTTATCTTGATATCTATTAATTGTATAAAGAAATGTATTAAACAAAAAATGTTCATTTTAATTTTCTCTACAACTTTACTGTGGAAGGTTTTCATGTATCGCTTACTGTAATGGAGATAATCTAGAAAAATTGAAAATGGATATGAGTAAAGTACCCCCTAAGTAATTTTTGCATAAGAACAGATATAGCCATTTTATTAGTCACAGATAAGTGTTTCAAATTTTAAATTTTTATTAAAATCGTTAGAGCCAATTTTTAAAAAATCAAACTTTTTCAAAAACATTTCATGAAAATTCCCTTAATATTTCAGTTATAAAACTCAAATTATGGGCGGTACGATAGAATTTCAAAAAATGAAGTAAATACAATGAAACCATTTACTTGCTGTGCTTGTCCACAGACAGACATTCCAAAAACACTTTTTTTAGTTTCTAGGCATCGTGAAACATGTATTCCCGGTGTTATCTCAATTTCGATTTTTTGTCACAATCACAATACTCATTGCCAATCTTTGTGTCACATCGCCAGAAGGTACCTAACCCTCAACAATTTTCTTTTCAGTTCACACACAGACAAACACACATATGTTTCTGAAAATAATATTTTTGGATTCAGGGAACCTCAAAACGTGTATTTATGATAAAAACTTTGAATTTCGGGGTTCATCACAGTACTTCGTCTACCTATAGTGCCTATGGTACGGGCAGAGGAAGTAAAAATAATACAAGTGAGAAACATGTAAATGAGGTTTTACTGTGAACAGTAAATGAAAAAAATTGATTGCTTTTTGTACCTTTGTTTACAGCTAGTGTAGCTTCTTCTCCTTTCAGTTTTGTTTTACCATACATATTAAGAGGATTCGGCACATCATCTTCATTATATGGTGGAGATGTACCATCAAATACATAATCAGTACTTATGTAAATAACGGGAGCTCCTATATTATCTGTAAATAACACACAGTACAATATCATCTATACTAATAGTAATAATCAAACATTAACTGAAGAAAAAGGACAGAAGATTTAACATTTAACGCCAATAAACCAATTAATTCCACTGCCTTATCCATTTTAAAATCATCAAAATATTAAATGTACACAGTGTCTCTTCAGAAGAAATGTGGTTAATTTTGATCTTCTAAATCATCAGAATAATCTTTTGAATAAAAAGAAGTTTAACAGTGGCGTACTTAGGAATTGCATGTCTATTTTGATCTGACATGATCTTTATCCTTGAGCTTCGTTCAACACAGGATCTATAGAACAAGATACCTTTAGGTACAGATGTAGGCATCTATTACAAAATTACTCTCTTGGGATAACTCCTGCTTATACTGGTAATGTCTACGAATCCATACCTGAAATCTCTGTAAGCAGTCTCGTGGCATTGACATTGATGTTGGTGGCACCTACAGGATCAGAATCCACTTTCTCTGGAAATCGCTGTGCAGCACAGTGTATAACAAACACTGGGTCAAACTTCTTAAAAGACTCTTTAACATCATTTTCATTTGTTAGGTCCAATTTATGTAAACCCTCACCGGTTCTTGAAAAGAAAAATGAATGAGGAATATTAAATTTCACCACTCCGATAACAACACTCCTGCTACTTCTATTGTTTACATTTATGGATTCTAAACCAGTATTGCATAGATGCAAAACAGATAAGTCTTGATTATCCTACCTAAACTAGACCTTGAACATGAAGAAGAAAATGTCAGTTAACACAGAATAACATACAAAATTCAATAACTAAGTGATGTAGTAGGCCAACATTAGGTCTTCCAGTATTTTTATGTTGGAACCACTGTATCTACTTTGCCCTAGTCTAACAGAAACATTCCAGTTAGAATGTAAGTGTGTTAAATTCTCCTACCACAACTGTGTTGGATGACGTCTTGGAATAATGGATGAGTGAATGTCTGTTAACGGAGACTATTGTAACAAAGCCTTAACCAGGTTTCCAAGAGTTACTCACTGTCAGTAACACCTAGCTTTGCTGTAAGTACAGTAGTCCCTAATATTTTTTACATGATGACCAGCTTTCAAGATTGGAGACAAAATTTTACAAAATAATTACAAATCAAGGAACTTACCTTTTTATTCCAGCCACTATTGACTATTACTAGAAAACTGTGTATAGCCCTATCATCTAAAGATATAGACTGCTGTTGCAAAATATTAAAGATAAATTTAAATGGAAGAAAACTTATGTTCTTGAATAACTGTGTGAGATGAAACAAGTTTTGATGTCATATTATGAGGGCCATTCAGTAATTAACGAGACAAACTGACCCGGAGAAAAAACCATTTATTTTTACGAAACAAAAATTTTCCTACTTTTCAACATAATCCCCATCAACATTTATGCACTTGTACCAATGGTTACTAGCTTTTTTGTACCGGCTGTCTTGGTGTCGGAGCCAATTTCCCACAAATTTCTTGACATCCTCGTTATCCTGGAACGTCTTCCCACGTAATGCCTCCACGAATAATGTCGTCAATTCGAGTTTCAAGTAAGGGAGTTGCAACTTCAACAGGCTGGCCAGAACAATGTTCGTCAGTCACTGATTCTCGGCCACTTTTGAACTGTTCTACCCACTTGGAAAAATTTCCACGGTTCATATAATTTTCACCATACACTATAGTCATTCTAGAGTATATTTATGCTGATTTTCACCTTCAGCAATCAAAAAACGAATCACAGAACGTTGTTCAACCAATGTGGAATTTTCAAGAAGACCCGACATCGTTAAACTTAATTTTGAGGGTATAAACAGAGCAATGTTGATCCATCAGCTAATTAGAACTCATCTCGGTGATGCCAACTTAACATCCTAAATGTATCAAACTTTTACTACCAACCGTCTTTTCCCCAGACCAATTTGTCTCTTTAATTATTGAATGACCCTCGTATGTTTCACTGAATACTTCTAGAACAGACCAGGGAAAGTCAGCTTTAGTTCTAAATGATAATATGAACTTTGATACCTAAGTTGTCATAGCTATAGCATTACCAGCGTGTCTAGAATCTGTAAGAGCTCCTTTTTACTTTCCAGCAGGAGTGTTACACCCTAAAGATTGAGTAAGTCAAAATGAAGGGAATTCAGTACTTTTAAGTTTTGAACAATTTTACAGAGATGGGAACAGAAAATAAAGCTATTTCAGCTTGTAAGGTTTCAGTGTATCTATTTTTTCATATTTAATAGAACCAGTTCAATTACTTTGTTCAAAGTCTGTTATTTCCCTATCCAAAGACCTAGAAATTTTGTGCGTTCTACATACTAGCCTATATTATTTCATAATTAAAAGGAATAATGGTTTCAGTAATATTTGGGTTTTGATGCTTATGAAAAAGCATCATTACTGTTTTTTTCTGTATAAATTATTATTAGTTGGATGGTGTTATTCTAATATTATAAGCTTCATTTGTAATTGTGTCAATTGGTTTTTGTTAGTTTTCGTTTATGGAACTTTCTATTACTAGACTGGTGTCATGGGAGAAATAACTGATAAATTAGCTTTTAATTTTGTGGTATTGTCAATTTGTATTGTACCATAAGCTTTTGACTTGTTAGTTAGCATAGTTAGCATATTCTGCAACATTCTACTACTTGTCAAAGCAAGTATTGTATTGTGTATTGTACCTAGGTGTTACAGTCCTTTGATAATTAACTAAATATGGTAATAATTTATGTTTCAGTATTTGTCCAGTGTGAAAAATAAAATGCAGTTCAAGTTCAGTTGGACCCCTAACAAAATGAATGCAGCCCCGATTGTATGTTGTTATGGTCTTGGTCATGTGGAGTAGTGGTTCAAAAAAGGGGACCCTGTTTTCTCTACACCTGCCTACTTTATTTGGTTTCGTGGAAGTAAGCATGAGGTTGAGTTCTCTCTCCAAATGTACAATATAATATGCAGCAGATGAGGTAGGTGATTAATTAATGTGATTTGTGGCAGATATCCAAGTTTCTAAACACCGTAAAACACATTGATGTGCACACATCAGGGAAGTCAGAATTTTGGTTTGAGAGCGGCCCCCAGGAGTCTGGGGTACTCATCCAATTTTCTTTTTTGGTAAAACTATGCATTCAAATTTTATTTTAACATCTTTTTTTCGGGTAGGCCTACAAACAAAATTGCTTTTTTTTAAACATATACTTAAAATATACGGTAAAGTTCCAAAATAATATTTAAAAAAAAAAGGCATTAAATGAAATTTGAAGGCTTAATTTTACAACAATTTTACAGTCTTATATAAAATGCCATAGTAAAACACTTTATTTGAGAATACTAAATGAGAAGTACTTCTTTAGTGAAATTTTCGGAAGTTTTTTTATTAATTTTTTTTATTTTGGAGGGGGGGGGGGAGGAGGGCAGGCTCCTTGGACCTGGTACCACAGAAAATGTCTACATTGACAGCTTTCCTCAGAATAATTGTTTAAGGCATGAAGTTAGTATACTGCAGTAGCAGCTTGTGGCTCAAAACGAGGGTGTGCTGCAAATACCATTTCATACAGCAAACTTAAAATATTTTTAAAAAATGATTAGTAGGTCTATCTAAACTGCTCGTCTCTTAATCCATCTCTGGGGACTCTGACGCGATTTTCTCTGCCCTAATTATTTTTTTTACTAATTTCTCTCGTCGTATCCTATCTCGCCAAAACTCTCGTGAAATAGTGTGTAACATTATTATTCTTGAAGTCTACTGATTATTAAACCAATCTTTCTTAATTCATTCTTTCTACATGTTCGTTCCTCTCTCACTTTCTTCTTTATAACCAATCACCAATGCCTTGTACTCTGCACCCTTTCCTTATATCACAATTCCTTGCCTAGTCCATTAATACTATTCCTATGGGTTTTCTTAAACACAAGCACTAATTAAATACTAAATATAACTTTTCCGAGCTTAATGTGATTAAGTTCTTTTCTGAACGCAAAAATGTCTCGTGCATTGTCACTACAGTAGATGAACTATTTCACGAGAGTTTTCAGAGACAGATTACGAGGAGGGAAATTAGCAAAAAAATAATTAGAGCAGAGAAAATCGCGAGTTCCCAGAGATGGATTAAGGTGGGAGGAAATAATAATTCCTATGCTTAAGGTGCAGAACGTTGTGTGAGTTGTGTGAGAGAGAAAATAGCAAAAAAAAAAATAATTAGGCCAGCGAAAACCGCGTGAGTGTTCTCGAAAGTGGAATAAGAGACGAGAAAATAGTATTTTTAATGATCGAGGTAGAGGAAGTCATATTAGTGTTCCCAGTGCGACAGAATACCTAATCGGGGTTGTGGAATCCGTATCAGATTACTGTCCATCCAAGCCACCAATATTTGTTTTCTGGGGGCCTGATATCCGTTAGGCCTATATTTCGTAGAAATTCCAGAAGAGAAAGGTTTAGTAGGGGACTGAAAGTAGGGACACTGAGGGTAAAATCTTCCCTTACATGTGCAAAACACACAGTGCTTCAAAATGCACATCATAATAACACCCTACGAAACAAATTGTTTGTTGTCCTTAGTTGTATGGCTAATTTGCTGTATTTTTCTGCCTTCTTCCCACCCTCTTACGAGTTCATAATTTCTGGCATAACTTAGGCCTAAGCCTAAACTCAAAGCTTGTGGTGATCTGTGATGTTAGACCAGTGTGATAATTAATTTTTCAGTGTGCAAGTATAAAGTAGCTATGATTATTACACAACGGAAGTCTGGAAATGAGCGGTTTTTTGAGATTTGGATTTGTGATCAATTATAATTTTTCGCTTCTTTGTACGTCTTTTCCTTGAATTATCCTGTAAATCACAAAGTATTCTGCATGCCATATTGATAATAGCCTATGTGGTATATAACAACCCCTCGATATAACAATAACCCTCATATAACTATACAATATGCTAGCCCCACAAATATCGCTATATTTGCATTATTGCATTATTAATTTACTTAGGCCTACTAGATGAATATAGCCTTTTTTTGTTTGTTTATTTGTTTGTTTGTTGTAGGTTTTAGGCCTAAACTTAAACGCTTCTTGCAAAGTCACTAATGAGGTCTCCAAAAGAACGCCCAGAGGTGAGGTCGGACTCATGGTGAGAAGAGCCATGTAATTTAGTCGTTCATTGAAGACCATAGATAGTTAACACGCTTTAGTGTTAAGAAAGAGTACCAAAGTCTGTACATAAAAACTTGAGCAGAGCAACATCCACATTTAAATGTAAATACATTGTACCCGTTATTTAATTTAATTTAATTTTTTTTTATCATCACTCACTTTCAGATTCATACATTTTACTAAATACAATAATACAACACAATCCTAATTTAAATTTGAAACCTCAATAACCTTACCATAACTCAAGACTATCAATCAGACTGTAAATGCATGGATGAAAGACACGGCAATGATTTAAAGTATGGTACCATAGTTAAATTATCTTATAAGTCTGCTGTTTGCTGCACAAATATGTCAGAAGGTCAAGAAGCGACATCCAGTGTTGTTGCAAAATGAAAGAATGCATTATACACATTAAGTAGAAGGAAAGGTTTTTCTTTTGTTTATAGCTTAGGTTTCAGATAGCCGTCAGCCGTGGATGCATCATTAATGCAACATCAGCTTGAGAAAGAAGGGAGCGTTCAGTTGTGAGATATGTATTCGTTAAAAATATTGTAAGTTATGCCCCCATAATTATGGAAATCTAAAACTGCAGCCTACTATATAGCCTATTGGAAGAAATGACCCTGCCTCTACTTTTCCCAGTGCTTGCTTAGTGGTGCTTAAAGCTTTCCCCCACCAACAGCCCTGCTCGGCCTTCATTACTCTGCTAGACAATAGGCTTAGGACCCTATTATGTAGATCAGGCCTCCATAAGTTTTAAGAATTCCCTCTTATTGGTAAATTTGTTATGTGTTCATATATTATAATTTAAGTTGTCCAGTACCGTATTACGTTGCAAATACATTATGCTATGCATAGCACGTCAATTCTGACGTGAACAAATTTTATCCTCTTGTGGTCAGCGTAGCTGATTAGGCCTGGATTCGATCCCTGGTAGGATATCTCCTCGGATTTTTTCTGAGGTAGGGAGATCTGGAATGGAGTGCACTCAGCCTCGTGATACAAACTGAGGAGCTATTTGATTGAAAAGTAGCAGCCTGGGTCATGGAAACCATCATTAACAGCCATGAGTGTCAGCATGCTGACCACATGCCCCCAATCCTACCTGTGGTAGATGATGCAGTGGTCAGGTGGTAGTCCTAGTCCTTCGAAGGATGTAGAGCCAAGGAGTACGTCAAATGGCCACCCAAGTGGAGCCAATTTTTGCCTACCGGTAAGCTTAATGCTTAAAGGATGTTTGCAGTACCGGTACTTGTTTGAAAGGGGACAATTGGAATGCTTAATTCAAACAGTTATGTAAATTAAATTACCAGCCATCTTTTTTGGTGTTGAAAACATTTGTCTTTGGTACCGGTGCTTACCTTGACAAAGCGGTGCCAAAAACCATCCAACCTTCGTTGACAAATTGCTTTAATATTGCTCTTCCTAACAGGCCTGAAGCACCAGTAAGAAACAAACGTTTGTTTTGAGTTGCCATGCTGTGGAGAAAGCAGGGGCCCAAAAAAATCAGGGTCTGTTTACTTTTGTTATTTGTCCTAAATAATTTGCCCTCTTTTAAGTACCGTACGAAGCAGATACATGAATATTGTTTTTCTCACGAAAGCATTCAGGAATATTGGATTAAGTTAAAATGTGAAGGGGAAAAATATCATGTAAGAGCCAGATTAGGAATGATTCCCATGCCTCCCATAAAAAACGAGTGATAGAGCTCAATGTCAAAAACATACAGAAAGGGGGGGGGGAAGTGGTATTTTTCGTAGAGCATAGAGCACACCTTTTGAAAGGGTGTGGCTTCGCTACTTCACGGGATCATGGATACAACCGACTGACCTGAAGTGAGCTCACGGTGGCGCGTATATGAAAATGTAGATTTTCATTTGCGTCTTTTACCCTGAAGGTGTGGACTTTGTACCTCACCTAGGCGAATTGAAAGAATGTAGAACTCATGAAAATAATGAAAAATAAACTAAATATTAAGGAATTACTTAAATTGTAAGCTCATAAACTGACTGAAAAGCATTCAGTATTCATCTGACATGACATCAGTGTATCGACAGGATATAAACATGGCTGATACTTTGCTTTTCATGGCTTATAATGCTTACAAGTACTCGTGTGTTAGTAGTCGTGTTTTAGAATGCAATTTTTTAAATGGGGACTTCAAGGTTTAAATTTTGTGAGGATAATGCAATGCACTTTTTATATCCAACGTTCGAAAGATCATTTGTAAATGGCAGAAGAAGTCATGACACCCGAAACATCAAGCAGACAAGGGAGGTCTGCTGCTGAAATAATTCAACAGATAAATGTAAAAAATGCTAAATTATTAGCACTCGCATTAGTTATTGGTTTCATTGCGTATCATGGTATGCTGCATTTACGTTACGGTAGGTATTAGGATATGTTGACATAACCTCAATGTTGAAAAGTTTGTATGTGGCAAATGTAAAAAAACAATTAATATACATCTGAAGCAAATGACCAGATAAATTTGGTGAGATTTTGGGTAATACAATCTACCTATTATTTATGTTTGTAATACCAGTAGTGGTTTCTTGCAAAATAATGGGATTTGAGAAGCCTACAATATGCCTCACATGTGAATGAAGTAAGTTAAATGAAAGTTTGGCATTAGTGTATTTCACAGATCCATAATTATGTTCGCAATACTAATTTACATTCAGTATCGCAAATCTATTAAGCCGGCAACACACTACAGAGATGATTGATGGTTCTGTCTGACACACATTTGTTCATGCAAAATGGACATTTCTGTAGTGTGTAAACTTAACTTGCTTTAGTTGTACAAAACAACTATAAAGACATATAACACACATACCGACACAAATAATCAGGGCCAGCTTGAAACAATTTCTTAACACAGCGCCACTAATGTTTTTGGCACCCTTAATAGTTTTTTAAAACTACGTTCTTTAAGCACTGCAGCTCAATAACATAAGGAAAAGTAGAGCCAGACTGAAAAATTCAGTGTTATAGCCAGGATTTGAACCACAGATCTATGGCTCTCTGTGCCGCTTTAATTCTTTAATGCTGTAAGACTTCATCCATCATGAAATTTGTATGTCATTGGTGGCTTATAGCTGTTGATATTTATTAAAGGTCTCAAACAACAACTCTTTAACTAGCATCATTATACAGTTTCTTACTTTTCCTAGGGACTCTTTTGAGATATAGAGTTCTTTAACATGTCTTAAATCTATGACTTGAGATCTAAAAACTAACTTTCCTTCCAAAGGAAGAAAAATATATGATTTTTACGTCTGAAAACTCTTGCTGTGACGGCAAGAAGATTAAAGCAAGAGCGAGCAGTGGACTGTAAAGAAAAGTTTGCCCTTCATATGAAAGACATAATAGTTAATTTACTCAGCCTTCCATAAACAACAATAATTATACAAATAATTAAATGTACCATTATAAGATTTGAAGCTTTCATGGTGCTGATTACTTAAAATGGCTTCTTGGGTTATCAGCCGTGTCAGAATTATTAGGCTCTAGCTTTTGGCCATCTTCACTCTGTGGTCTTCCTCAGGAATGTGTGTATAGAGGAAGCGTGTCCATATTTTTAGGTGACTAGACAAGTTTTAAAACAGAATGCAAAATCTCATTGGCTGGAACTGCAGCCAATCAGAAGTTGGGTAGAAGAATTTTGTTGCTCCCTGAAAAGGACCGATTGTGCTATGCTGTTGACTGTGGGGAGGTAGTCAATCCTGTCGGTTGCTAGTGGCTGTTGTCACCGGTGTTGTGCTTCTCAGCTTTCCGCGTTCCGTTTTTCAGTGCTGGTGTCCACGCCTTGCTGAGCTAGAGACCTCCGTCCGTGTTAAAGTTGTTCCTGTGTAGTTTGATTTCAATGGCTTCCTTTATAAGCTGGTCCCAGTATCTGTTGGTCTGATGGAGGGTCTTTATATTTTGGAACAGAATTTTATGGTCAGAGTTTATGGAGTGTTCGGCAATAACTGATTTTTCCGGTTGGAACAGTTTAAGGTGTTGTTTGTGTTCCCTGCATCTGCCGAAAGCTCGAGCCTAATCATTTTGACACAGCTGATAAACCCAGAAGCCATTTTAAATATAAGTTGCCCTTTACAAGCTTTGACTTGATGCTTCTTGAATAATTTAGTTTGTTGGTGAATCCTGAATTTCAAGGTTGTGATGAGCAGGAAGTGTCGTCAGAATTCTAGACAATATTCTATAATAATAAATAAATTTTATTGTCGTTAAGCATAGTTGCAATAGACAAAGTCAAAATCTTATACCTATATAGTATTAGAACCATCATTTCAGTGGCGTAGCAAGCTTAGGTGGTACCCGGTGCGGAAAATTTCTTGTCCCCCCCCCCCCCATTTAAATTATTAAAAGATGGAACAGTTCCAAGTGTTATTTTTTGGATAGTTAAAGGTAATCCCACGAGAGTTTAAGAGTTTATTGATGGATGCAGCTGCAACGAATTTATCTGATGTAACTCGCAAAATCAACGGATTATGCAAAATTAGTATTAATTACTTTGTTATATACAAACAAAACTAAGCTCCGAAATCATGGTATACTATGAATCAACCATCTATGAATCGATTCGAGTTACCATATTGTGACCAGTGCTACCAATGGTGCATATAAGGCATAGTTAACCTAATTCAGCCAATTATTTTAGAAGGAAAGACATACATATCAAGCATATTATGCAGTACATTGTACATTGTACCGTTAAACAACAATAAATGCTATTATTGTCATTATTATTATTATTAATCTAAAGTACGTTATAGACAGACATATATATTGTTATCGTGAGCGACAGACTGTAGGTGTTACCGTTAATAAAGCGAATATCTAGGCCAAAATACACTCCCGAAATTGTGCAAACTTTTATTTTTGAGTGATTTTTTTATATTTTGTTTTCCAAGCGAAATCTCGAATTTTGGAAAGATGAATTTTGATGAAAGGAAAAAAAATTGTATTTATGTCAGATACCTTTCAAGATGTGAACCGAAGATTGGAGACAAGTTTTCCTTATTTTTACATAAAGAAAGTTTTTTCGAAAACGGCTCTAACGATTTTCTTTAAATTTTGCACGTGGGTTGCTAATAGAGCAAAAACTTTTATTCGAAACACTTTTTCGAAATAATTCTCTGAAGGACAGTTATAAGCAGGTCCCGGATTCTGATGACCTAAAATTGTTTAAAAAATTACCCATAAAATGACCCTAAACTTTAAAGAAAATGACTTAATAATTATAAAAAATTACCTAAAAACTGATATTTATTTATAAAAAATTATTATTGTACACATAAAGCTATAGACTAGTTTGTACATATTTGTAAAAACTGTAAATAACTGTAATGTTGTGAATGTTTTTTTCTCACGGAAATTTATACTGGCACTGAGGCACTGGCGAGTCAAAATTCGGCATTTCCTTTTGTGGTCTGCCGGATTATATTGTTGTTTATTGAGGATAAACTGTAGTTTGCACTCTCAAATCCAAGCAGGTGGCAGATTCTGGTGCCAAGTCAATCTAATAACAATAGTAATATAATACAAAATTTTGACGTTTCTTTGATTCTCACTTCCGACTGAGACATGTCAACACTTTAACACCGAATTTTTCCTTCTTGCATTAAACAAACAACAATTCAAAGACAGCACCATTAGTGACGAAAAAAGTTAATACACTCAATGTAAATACATGAAAATGAATAAATAAGGAAGCAAATGACACGAAAATGACGAAGTAATGACCTAAAATTGAAATAATTGCCCTAAGAATATAAAATGGCATAAAATGACGAAAAAGACCTCTAAAAATGCATTTCTATAATCTAGATGCCATGATTAGGACTTATCCAAAAGTTGGCAATGTCTATGCAACATCAATAAAAAGATGACATGTCATTAGTATCCGGGCCCTGGTTATAAGCCACCCACTCTCGATATGGCCCCTTGCAACGGAATATCGTAGGAAAACAAAATTTTGTATTTGGGTTAGGTACCTTTTGGGGATGTGACACGAAGATTGGTGACAACTTTCTCTTATTTTTAAGGGGAGGCTATCTTTTATTTGGGCAGAGGACGTTATGTGAATTATCCTACATCATTTTTTTAGGTTGATCCTAATAAATTTCATAAACAAGTAATATAACTATTTTACGGAACTGTATTATTAATAATCTATTCTTATATATGCGCACATCCCAGTTCAAAATCTTCCAACTCACATTGGAAGTTTATTGTACCGCCGCGGGTACAATAGGTTGTGGCTTAAGTGATATAAAATATCACCGATTGTTGAAGTCTTAAATTAATAAAACTGCAGAGACAAGCATCGACAGAAATAAACACCCCTCCCCTAATCATAATATTATTGTTCGTATCAACACAGCGGCTAGTTCAGCCGCATTTTATTTACCTTTGTTGACATACCGTAATTTAAAACTAAAAGAAGTTTCAATACGCATGTTGACTTGTAGAAAGTTGTTAAGCTTATTTAATTGTTTTAAATAATATTATTATTTTCTTTAAATTCCCTTGAGCAATTTTTTACTTACAAAGACACATTTTTATTTTGTCACCCCCCGGTGATGGCACCCGGGGCGGCCCGCACCCCCCGCACCCCCCTTCCTACGCCACTGCATCATTTTATTTTTTTAAATTAATGTTCATAAAGAAGCACAGATGTCTTGTAATCGGTAAATATGCTGTATAAAGCTGTTTGAGTAGCACTATATAAAAGAAACAAAACAGAATTAAATTCACAATGGATATATTTTTATTATTAATACAACGTTTCGGCACAAACCGTTTGGCCTTCATCAGGTACAGCAAGAAGGCGGTGTATCCGACATTTCGACTTTGTAACCAAGTCATATCCATGGAAACTCTTTGAGTTTGTTTATTTATCAGTTGAATTTTTCTTCTTGCTGTACCTGATGAAGGCCAAATGGTTTGTGCCGAAACATATTAATAATAATGAAAAGATATCCATTGTGAATTTATTCTGTTTTGTTTCAATATACATACAATGGAAAAAGACTTTCTACTATTTTATGTTTACTACTGTATATAAAAGACACGTAAATGGGCCTACTGGCCTGTGAAGACGTGTGTCTTAAAAGTTGACTAGAAGGAACATGTGATGATTTATGGGTAATCTACGGGATTTACAGGACTGACTAATCGAACTCTGATTGGTTCAGACAGCCTATCAGAGTCAATTTACAATTATGTAAAAACTTAAATTAAATCATAATTGATTAAGATTCACAATAAAATAATAAATGCAAGGAAATTCAGCTTGAAACAAATTTAAATATTAATTTAAACTAAACTTGTAACTTATGTGTGAAATTATTCATACTTAACGTACCGGTAGTAAAATTAAATGAATTTAGACACAAGCCTCACAGAAAAGAATTATGAAAACTAATTTTTGCATGATGTAACTAATTAGTGGTACTTACGAATATTGTTGCCGTGAATCGTAACTTGACATTCCCGTACGCAATCTGGTTGCTATGAAAACAAAATAAGTCTCCATGCGGTAAAAATTACAAAAAGCACAAGTGCCGTTAGTAAAACCATCATAATACAGCCTTTATGGAAGACTGAAACCAAGGCCCCCCAGTGTGTGGCGACTTTAACGGGACAAAATATTTAGTCCCCATAACAACCAACAAATGCGAATCACTTTCTGAAATATAACATCCATCTTCGATAATGTATAAACATAATATTTTCAGCTATTATCTCAATAATATAAATAAATTGATATAAACAATCATCGTGCAAAAAATAGCATGCGATACTCGTGCCGTAAGCGCATAACGGATCTCGGAAATTGAAAATACTCTGCACAAGCGCCTCGTTTTTTCAAACTCTTTCCTCGATCCGTATGCACCGCTTACGGCACTTTTATCACAATATATTATATTGCTGAGTGACAAGCAAGAAATATTATGACTTTCAACTGTCACAAATATACATAGAGGGACATGGCAATACATGGCCGTGTACACAGAGATTAACAGAGTAGGTGAGAAAAGAATACCTACTAATCATTACAAGAATTATGAAAACCCTTGGAAGAATATGTAAAATAAACATGAACTGTAAATGGAATTCATAATAAATATAATACAAGGGTTTGACATAACTCAGTGGCGGCTATTCAGGGGAAGTAGGTGAAGTAGCACTTCACCAGTATTTTCCCTTTACAATACGTATTTTTAAAGTTTATTTTCCATATCACGAATTGGTTTTTACTATAAATGTATCTGTATTTTTGAATTGCCCGCCACGCCACCACCTGGTGGCAAAGCTAGGAGACACTGAGATCCTGAGAGGGCAGCGTGCTTCAAGTCGGCCGTGTGAAGGTGAACTGGAAACCACGCCCTCCGTTGCATGGGTAGTCTGTTCAAATAAAAAATGAGGATGGCAAGCAGCAGTTTTCTCGCTTATCCCACGTCTGCTAGGTGACAAGAACAGACTACCCATGAAGCAGTCCCCCTTGTTCAGGCATTTTCTTCGCCGCGCCAGCACCATACTGTCAGCTCGGAGAAAGAGGTGGGCACGTTAGATCGTCCACCATCTGACGGTCTAACGCCGCCAAATTCGAATGTGTTAAATTCAGAAAAACCCGGTTTCCACAACCCCGATTAAGTATTCTGTCGCACTGGGAACACTAAGCGACTTCCTCTACCTCGATCATTAAAAATACTATTTTCTCGTCTCTTATTCCATTTCCGGGGAACTCTCACGCGATTTTCCCTGCCCTAATTATTATTATTATTGTTGTTATTATTACTATAATTATCATCATTATTACTATCATTATTACTATCATTATTACTATCATTATTATTATTGTTATTATTATTTTTGTGCTATTTTCTCTCGCCACACAACTCACACAACGTTCGACGAGACGAGAGAAATTGGGGAAAAAATAATCACGTGAGAGTTCCCAGAGATAGATTAAGAGACGAGCAGTTTAGATAGGCCTACTAATAATTTTTTAAAAATATTTTAAGTTTGCTGTATGAAATGATATTTGCAGCACACCCTCGTTTTGAGCCACGAGCCGCTATTGGGTGAATTCCGTTATTAACATAAGCATGTGGCATTTTTTTCTCTTCACCTAATTTTCCGGCCACGAGCCGCCACTGACATAACTGAACACATGCTATTATGTTAAGATATTATTATTTGGTCACACTTTTTTTTTTGCTTAAACATTGTCAGTTTTGAGAACCTTTCAGAATTCATACATAAACGTAGCTTGTTCTTAAAAAAAATGCATAATATAAGAAAAATGTGAAGAAGTGGACACTTATGGGTCATTCCATGGTTGCAGGTGTGATATTGTGACACATTGTTCATACATAAAATCATATTTATTTTTACTTGAAATGTCAGAATTGAGACTATCTTTAATTTAGTGAATAGTGTAGCATGTTATAAATTTAATCTGAAAATTACAGCCTTTATTTTTAGACTGAGCCTGTTGAAAAATTTCATGAATAAGTGTTGCATGTGTGACAAAACTTGACCCTTCCCTTCCCTTCCACATAACAATGTTGTATTTTGCTACCTTGTAGTTTTTTTAAACTTTTTATTTTATTTGCTTCAAAATCGTAACAAGTGTTTTAATTTCCCTGTGGTAGCACTTACTGAGGGAATTTTTTGGAGATCATCTCAGTTTGGATCTAACCAATGAAATATTAGCCATGATCATAATGATTTCACATTACTCGCTACAAGATAATCACTGATGCTAATGGATCCAAGTGTCTGAGATACATATTACTCTTGACACCCTGTCTCATTGCTTTTTTCAAAGGCTGCCTGTAATAATATGCTTATTATTATTATTATTATTATTATTATTATTATTATTATTATTATTATTTGTATTTTTATTATTATTATTATTATTATTATTATTATTATTATTATTATTATTATATAATATTACTATTGTTACTGCTTACTATTGTTGTTATAATAATAATAATAATAATAATAACAACAACAACAACAACATATGGGTGATTCTTCAAATACGGGAAAATTTGTGTTCCAGAGTGATATTTCCCTTCAAATTCAACTTTAAAAGAAATTAAAATAAAAGTTTGTTTCTACTACTTCCATACTATAACTATCACTTTCAAATGTCACTAACTTTAAATTCTGATATTCCAAAATCAAATTTAATTCAATGAAATGTCATCTACGTGCCCTGTCCCATACCCCGGTTCTGTATATTCTAATGCATTTTTCCACAAAACAAAATGTTATTTCCTTTTCAACTTTTTTCCTGCCAATGAGTATGAATGTGTGAAGAATATTAACCCCTAAAAAATAAAATGAAATTAAATTGTCACCCCACCTAATGAACATAAAGAATGTCCCAAGGGTTTTTGGTCATCCACATGGCTGAAAAGAATAGAATTTTTTCTGCAGAAATGAGAAATTCGTATAACTGGCAACAGTGTTAGAAAGCCAACAGGGCAGCTTGTGGTTGAATTGTAAGGTTGAATTTTGCTTGCTTACAAATAGTTTGGGATTAACAAAGGACTTTGCATCATTTTCAAGGAAAGAGTTTTTATTCTCCGTCATTAACATGACTTCTAGAAAGTAGGCAGAAAGTGAATATTAATTAATTTTGATTATGCACTATGATAAACCTTCCGATTCAAAGTACCTGACTTAAGTTGAGCCTACAGAGGTTTAGAAATGGCTTGCTGTGACCACTAAAACTCCTTTTTTGTCATCCACATGCCTGATTTTTGCGTCATCCACATGCCTCATGAAGGGGTATGTGGATGACTCTCAAGTCATGTAGATGATAAATGTAGGGTACTATTGTGTCTGCGGTGTCTGTGACCTGTACTTAAAATCTTAAAACTGATTAAGTGATTTTCTGCTTGATTCCTCCCCGCCCAAAACCATAAAAACGCAGTCTAGTTAAAATTACATTAATTCCGCAGTATGCACACAAATTTGCAAATTTGGTGCAAAATCAACTGAAGCACACTGAGAAAAATATGAAACCACATAAAGAAAAGCATATTGTTGCCAAAGTTAGTCATTAATGTGGCCTTCTGCCACCCACATATACACGGATGTCAATCACATGGCTTTAAAAAAATAAAAATATAAACATTTAAGCTCTGCTGGTGTCATATTATAATCAATTAACCCCTGAAGTATTTTAGTAATTTTTTTTGAGATTTTTTAAACAACATAAAAAAATTGGATTTTACACACTCCAAATTTTCCCGTATTTGAAGAATCACCCATATAGGATTTTGTACCATAAAGTAAATTTTTTTAACTCTCACTATTTGTGGTACAGTAATGTGTACTAACATAAAAGGAAGTAAAAATCTAAAAACCCAAGTGTTTCAAACTACTATTATGTGGAAGCTCATTTCTTGTACTGTACAGTTTTGTTTTGTTTTATATCTTACATTGGTTTCTTGAATTTGTAGGTATAGATTCATGCAAATGGCTTCTGTCAGATGGTCGTTATAAAGGAGATCAAGAGTGGCAGCCATATGGATGTATGATGCATCATTATAGTGAAACGTAAGACTTACTAAATAATAAACTAGTAATAACTTTCCCGAAATGAAACCTATAGCAGGGTCAGGGTAGGGAAATTTATATCAAGTAGGTTTGCCATTAGAAGCAGCTTGAAGCAAGGAGATGTACTATCACCTTTACTTTTTAATTTTGCGTTGGAATATGCCATTAGGAAAGTTCAGCAAAACAAGGTAGTCCTAGAATAAAATGGCATTCACCCAATTTTAGCTTATGCAGATGACGTTTGCTTGTTGGGCGATGACATAAACACAATCGAGAGAAATGCAGAAAGTCTTTTTGATGCCTGTGAGAATGTTGGATTGGAAATTAATGCAGAAAAAACTAAGTATATGGTCATGGAACGTCAAAATAATGCTCCACAAAATATTATCATAGCCGGTAAATCGTTCGAACAAGTGGAAAAATTCAAATGTCTGGGAGAAGTAATTACAGACACAAATAATATTACGGCAAAAGTTAAGTGTAGACTCAAATCAGGAAACACTTGTTTTTATAATTTAGGAATCGCGCACAATGTGCATTATCTTAACCTAAGACTTAACCTAACACCCAGTCCTGAACCCGGGGAGGGGATCTTTCACTACTGAAAAATCCCCGACCCGGCCGGGAATCGAACCCGGCCCGCATGCAGTTCAGAAACTTTTATCTTCTCGTCTTCTGTCCAGAAATCCAAAAAATAAAAATTTATAAGACTATTATCCTGCCGGTTGTATTATATGGATGTGAGACATGGTCACTTACTCTTCGGGAAGAACATCATCTGAGAGTGTTTTAAAACAGGGTGCTTAGGAAAATATTTGGGACTAAGAGAGATGAAAATGAGGACTGGAGAAAACTGCATAACGACGAGCTTCATGATCTGTACTCTTTACCAGATATAGTAAGGGTAATTAAATCACAGAGGATGAAATGGGCAGGACATGTTGCTTGTATGGGGGAGGAAAGACATATCTCAACAGTATTGACTGGGAGACCCGAAGGGAAAAGACTATCTGGAAGGCGTAGGTGGGAAGACAATATTAGGATAGATATTAGGACTTACAAGGGATAACTGAATAGAGTTAGCACACAGTTAAAATAGATAATATTCCTTTAGCTTGCTGAGAAATTGTCTATTGCCATTGAGTAAGTAAGTATATAACAAACTGATGTAGGCTGTAGTGATTTTTATTTTCTCACATTCTTGAATTTTGTCTATTTTATAGTGAAGTGTTTCCTTTTACTGTATAATGACACAAAGTGAATGTTACTCTACAAGTTTAACAACAGTTAATATTACAAGCATAGTGATTGTGACAAAAATTGAAATTGAGATAATACTGGGAAAACATATTTCACAATGCCTATATCTGTCTGATCTCCATGTGCCTGTCTGTCCAGGCCTGCTGTGGGTAAACTGTACATTGTAATTAAGTATATTTTTGGATTATGGACTTTATTGGACTCCTTTTGTCAGCCCTAGAGTTTGGTTCTGTTGCCAAAATATTAAAGGCTAGGAGTTGCCTGAGGCTTCGCCCACAATTATTTACTCAATTGCTAGATATTTTATTTAAATCATTTATTTAACAGAAAAATAATTAAAACACATTTATTAACCCTGATACAGTTTTTATATATATTGCGGGGTTTATATAATTTTATTCTTAATTATATGGCTTTAAGTAATAAATATAAATAATTAAATGAACAAAACGAATCTTGTGCTGCCATATGTGCATACAGATTTGAAATGAAACAATTAAAATGTACCACAGATTCATGAAGCTTACGCAAATCATGCTTAAACAATTAAAATGATTGATATTAAAAAAGCTAAAAACCTAGCTTCGAGGTACACCATTTCACAATTAAACTGAGCGACCCAGGGGAAAAATGATCTCAGATCAGAGTTCCTACAAAAAGAAGAACAAACCCACATAATGAGTTTTTCTGTTCAGGCATGCCTTTATGATCCTCTTCTATCCACCTTTGTAAAAATATCAGATCTCTGCATGTCGTGATGTATAAACAATTCGGTCAAGTATGGCAACTGAGCAAGGGCATCTTCAATTAATTTCACTATTGAATACGATCTTGTTAATAGTTGGCATTGGATGTGCACGGAAACACCTGTCCAAATATTATTATATTAGATAGTTTTTGTGAAAACTTTTTCCAAAATCTGATTTTAAAAAGTGGCTCTAAAGCTTTTGCTAAAAACTTCTAACTTGACTAATAATACAACTGTACTGTTATTCCTTTTTTTTTTTTTTAACTTGACTTTGATATTCTTGGATATCTCAATAATGGTTGAAAATAACCCATGTTATGAAAAGTTTAGACAGTAAAGTTGTAGACACAGAATGAACATCTCTTATCCAGTACATTTCTTCATAAATTTAACAGTTATCAAGATATAAATAAAAGAATTATGACTTTCATTGCACAATATCAGAAGATATATACCAGTATGAATAATGCTATTCTTTCGTTTATGAACTCACAGTAAGAAGAAAGCTACAATTAAATAAATGTAATCATATCATGAGATACATATCTTTCATGCACATAGAAAAACTTAGTAACACATACTGATAGGCCTATGAATGTGTGAGAAAGTATGTGCAACATTTTTTGCACCATTTATTTAAATACTAATCGGTTATATATCTCAAAAATATTGACTGGGAGACCCGAAGGGAGGAGACCACTTGGAAGATCTAGACATAGGTGGGATAATATTATAATAAATATTATAATAAATTTACAGAAAGGAGTATTTGCAAGGGATGGTTGGACGGAGTTAGCCCAGAATAGAATGAACGATGGGCTCATGTAAGCGCGGCAATGAACCTTGGGTTCCATAAAATAGATAATATTCCTTTAGCTTGCTTATGAATGTGTATTGCTATTTATTAAGTAAGTAATTTGTGTATATAGGAAAGTTGTATAGTATCTAGAATACTGTTTTGGAAAAATTTTAGTGCCTATTAAGGGTTTCAAACAAAGATAAATAATTATGAAAAAATTACAAGCTAGGAAAAATAATAAAACAGGTACAATAAATTATGAACACATCAAATATGATCATTACAATGTTGTGCATCACATAGGGAAGGCAGGTTTATTTCAGTGGGAGGTGTAACTATTCATGTATAGTGGAAGTTAAATGCTGATATGAATTTAATTATCATGTTTTTAATGATTTGTAACATCCTCGTACAGGTGGCTAGTTTATTACTGATATTAACCCAGAGATGCCAACTGCTATGGAATTTCCGTAGTTTCTATGATTTTCTTGAATTTGCTACGACATTACGGAAATTGTACTGAATATTACGGATTTTACGAATCCCAATATCTATTTCTAAAATGTTTCGTTTCTCACGCGAACATAAAAAAAAAGTTAATGTGTCAGCAGAGATGCCAACTGTTATCATGAGAAATAGCTTGTAAAAAAACTCCGTTGTGTTGGTGACATTGGACACTACAATTTTTGACGTGAGTGTGTGTTAACCAAAGATGTTATATCTTTCAGTTATGTAGTTATAACATCTTTGGTGTTAACATATTCCCTCTTTTTTATTATCACTGTAATGCCGCTGACGACTGCTGACGCCGTTGCTTGCTAGAAGTTTTATTCAGTGTTGCAGTGCAAGTAGAAACTCGAGGAAATATGTCGTGTAAACGTAAAACCAGTGACGAGTCTGATGAACAAAAATGAACTGCGGCAAATCAGCAGTATCGAAACAGTATACGGAAGAGTTTCCTTGCCTCGGACCTTCAAAAATATCACTGAATCACGTATTTTGTGAAACCTGTAATTGTGATTTTTCGGTTAAACACGGAGGACTCACACTACTGATAACCACCTTTCAAGGTTGGCATCTCTGTTAACCTATATATGTTCACAAAAAGTGTCACACTAAAAGACCATATTTACTGTTTTCCCTGGATTTAACCTTGAAATTGAAGTGGCC
Source organism: Ectobius pallidus (assembly GCA_964059195.1). NCBI lineage: Eukaryota > Metazoa > Arthropoda > Insecta > Blattodea > Ectobiidae > Ectobius > Ectobius pallidus. Next base: position 97,238,612 of record CAXKWD010000007.1, read on the forward strand.
TAAACTTTAGCACCTTCACTGCAACTATGTATATATTCATCCACCTGATGTATACATTTGTCCCCCCACGTCAGTGCTGGTCATGCTAATGACGAATATACATGATGTGTTTCTTTGCATTGCTTCATCAAAAATATGCCAAAATTCTTTTTGGGAGCCATTCAAAATGTGTGAGCATATAATGTCATCTATTATCTACATTCTGACACCATCAGTTATCTGGTCCCTACTTTGAGCTGCCATCTGAAGGCAATGGATTACACCATACATTATAATGCATTACAGACTGCTGTGTTGTGATGTCATGCATGCTTTCCCAGGCTTAAGTAAAATTGCTCTACACCATAAGATTCATGCTGTGTTCTTGCTTTGGAGGAAATAATACAAGTATTTGCAATTGTTTATCCATTTATGGTTACAAAAGATATTTATAAATTCATTCATCACCACCAGTTTGCACAGTGAAGTAATACGTTAGCGGTGCATAAGTTAAAAAAATTAACTATAATTTTACAAGTATTTTTACTCAAAATAGTTTTGAGAAACTTTGTTTAAACTTTAAGTATCACTTTGATTTGATACTTTATTTTAATCTTGCAGAGACACAAGAAGATGTTTACGCTATCTTGCCTTCTGGGGAAAGCACAATCATTTCGTATTTATTGGTGACTCAAGGATTCGACAACTTTATTTGCAATTTCTGAAACATCTTGATCCCAAAGATGATACCAGTACAAGTGATCCATCAGATCGCCACCACACTGATCTCCAGTTTGAAGATAACAAACTTCGCTTGCAAGTTCAGTTTATTTGGAGTCCTTATGTTTCAAAGCATATGATTGAGGATTTCCAGCGTTGGAAGGTATGAAGTAGCCTCATTACTTTTGTTAAAAATTCATGTGTAAGCAATTTTTAATGTAAACTGGAATGCTGATAATTAGGGCTCAGACTTTTAGGTGCTTATAAAAACGAAAATATTTATTTTTTATGTGGTTAAAAAGTCCAAAATATGTTTAAAAAATATAAAAATATTTTATTTATTTAACCAATATTTACAGAAGTACTCATCTAGTCATTCTAGTCAGCAAGTGTAGAACTGTTGCAGTGAATGACAGAAGTAGATCTTAAGGTTTGCATCTTAAAGCTGTGACGATTTTCACGGAACAGAGACTTGTATCTTGAAAATGTACGTTCAACATTGCAGGATGTTAATCTTGCATATTTGTAAAACGCAGTATCACTGACACTCAGATGTTCCATCTACTCCAAGTTCTCTACATTGTTACCCATTAAAATATCTGAAATCTTTGGCAATACTTGTAACCTTTCATTCTTATTTAGGCATGACAGGAATTTTTCTTTAATTTCATTTGCTTTTGAACCACTGATTTTGTTAAGTTTGTTTTCAATGTGTTTGGTTTCCTTTATTGATTCTGTCAAGAATTGTTTTGTTGTTTCCAACTTAGTAATGCAGTGTGAGAGGAAACAGAAATTTGCACTAATAAAGGCCAAATCAGCCCTGATTTATTGTCTGACTCAACATAACAATGCAAGATATTCAAAATATGGCACAATTTTACAAAAACAGTCAAAATATTCATTTCTAAACGTGATATGTGGTAAAATATGTAAAAAAAAAATTAAGTTACCAAAAATATTTATTCAAATAAGAAATATCGAAAATATTTATTTTTATGTGATATGCAACTCAGTATTTTGAATCCAAAGGTCCCAACCGGAACTTTGACAAAGTCCAGAAATCATAGGTAATAGCAGTCGGTCAAATAAAAAACGTCGGGACTCGTATGCAGTTAAAATTAAAGTTTTATCGCATTAGTTCACAAGTTTCCTATAAAAAACATAAAATACAGGTCATTTTCGGAACATATGAGGCCATGCGACAGGAGGGAAGAAATGAACAACGAGGGAAAAATGAAAAATGCAGAAAGCGCAATACACGATATTCAACTTAATGTATTGTCATAATTCATTTTGCTTTGTGTCATCGCCACATACAAATGTAACTTGAGAGAAAGTGTAGTTAGGGCTGTAATTGACCTGCATTTTTCGGCCTCTGTAGCAGTGAGAAGGTTCCATATTTCTTAAAGAGGTGGGTACTTCACTATAATGCGACTGGAAGTTTTCATAGGAATCGTGGATGTGGCCGGCCATGTATTTCAATGCTAGATTGGTGGCAGAAGTTGAAGGTAAGTTATTGATTTTGCACTGCAAGTACCAGTATTATAAAATAAAATCTTTAAAAAATGCTCCTTGAATAATTACATTCCTTGCAAATTTATTAATTATTAATATTGTAAGAATTTGCAACCAAGAATGTGGCGGATGTGAGACATATAGCCACAGCCTTCTATACATGTTCGTTTTGGATCAAAACTGACTAAATAATCAAGAAAATACATGGAGAGACAAGAGGCAGGTGTGAACCTAACCTTAAGTCTTCCTGTACATGCGCATATGCTTGTTTGTGATACTTAATCAAATACCGCCCGACATTTTTTATTTGACCGACTGTATTTACCTAAAAGTCCGAGCCCTACTGATAATGGTACATATAAATAACATATTTTTAAAACATTTTGTTATACGGTATTTTATTGTTTGCACAGTTATTAGCATTAGAAATTTAGTATTTCATACTTTGGTTTTTTTAAATTTGGCCAAACTTGTGACTGTATTCAGAGTTAGCTCCCATTAACTACTAAACTCTGAAGGGACTAAGCCTACCATCCAACTGTTATTTCACCTACCATAGGTAGATGGCAGCTCCCAACATTACTTAATATAGTACCGTATTCCAGTTGTCTATAATAAAAAAAGAATGTTTGAAGTTTGCACCCACCTTTCAGGAATAGGGGATTCACCTGGGGATATAGCATGTCCTGGCTATAATAGAAATACAATAAATTCAGTACAGCTTCTAGTTACATCGTGCTTCTAATAGCCCTCTTTTACATAAAAGCTCTACATTACTGGGACTAATATTCTACCAAAAATACTTAGCCAGACTTGCAGAATAATAAAAATACAAAGCTATACACACATACAATAAACTAAGCACAAATATAAGAATGAAACAGGGAGAAACTGTGGATAGAAGATCTAGCAATCTTGCCTCATTTTCCTTTCACCAGGGTTGATTTCTTGCTTCTGGGAACAGCAGGTCAGTTCCCAATTAGCGAGAATGGGGGTGGGGAGTATAATGTGAGAGGAGAGACTGGTGCATTTATTAGTAGTGAGAGTTGTTTCAACTCAGGCTACAGATTACCCTGTGATGTTTCACATAAACTGGAGGATTTTATTTCACTAATTAAATTCTCTTATCAATAATATTGTCTTAACTATTTCAGAAAGACTATTTAGTTCCTCTACTAACCATCCAACAGAGTATTATGAACTTATAAATTTCTCACAATGAGAACTATCTATGAGTGCAATATTGATATCAAAGTTGATCATACTGTCTTGATTATTATAGTACAGTATAGATTGTTGCCTGCATTTACTCACTTATTTATCAATATACAGTGAGTCCCATGCAAGAGTTGGCCAATGACGCAGGTTTCTGCATCGCGGCGGGCACAGCTTTATTTGCGTAGATATTTCACCCTATCGCTCGGGAGTTGGAGCTGTGCCCGCCATATCGCAGAAACCCACGTCATTGGGCACCTCTTGCTTGGGACTCACTGTCTAAATAGTCCTGCGTCCGATGCATTTTTAATCTGGTAGTAGCAGGTGCACATTTATTTGCTAGGAAACTGTGACAAAAAATGAGCAGGTAGGGAATATAGACATATAATTGGCCAGCATTATTTCTAGTGTGATTAATTATGTCTATTTTTTCTCTGCCTTGTTTCTTGTATCAATAAATCTTGAAAAGTGATAGATCTTAACATCCTGTTCCACCCACTTTGTTGCCGTTGTGGTCTGTGTTATATTTCAAGCTAGTTTATTTATTTATAAACAAAATTTAAAAACATTGAGCACCCAAAGCAATATAATGTTCATAGTAGGCTTTGTAAGAGCAAAATGATTAACCATCATCCATGATACAGAAAGTATCAAAATTCAGATGTTACTCCATCTCCACCCAAATTTTGTCAGTATTATTTAGAGCTCTTTAGTAGAAGACAGCTAATTTGGTTGATTGTTACAGAATGAAAATGAACCTCCCAGTGTAATTGTGGCAGGAAGTGCCACATGGTCTATCAAGGAGTCAAATGCTTCTGCCCATGCTTTGGAAGAGTATTCATTAAATCTCACACATCTTGTTCAGGTGAGATGTGATATAGATCAGTGGTGCACAACTCCTTACAAAACGGGTGTAACTTGTCAAACTTTCTACAAGGTAAATTATGCTATGTTCCAAATGGGATTTTTGCTTTCGGTGAAAACAGCCTAGTTACATCTAAAATGGAAGGGGTTGTACACAACTGGTGTAAATATTATAAATCCTCATTTTCTTTTCAGGATATTGTTTTTCACTTTTTTTTTTTTTATTTGTGATTTTATTTTATATTTGCCTTCTGTTGGTTTTTGATATAGTATTTATTTGCAATTGAAGGGTTCAGGAGAAAAGCGATCAGAGTCCAATTTTAAAAAAATGAGTTTGTGGTGGCATCTGGTTCAGAAGGTGGAGTACTACATTCTGATTAACAGTTTGGTATGAAAAAGTGATCAGAATCCACAATATGAGAGGATAAAAATTGAAGTCAAATGGAAAAATGATCAATGTCCATGAAATGCATGGAAGAATGATCAAAGTCCTGAATTTGAGGTAGGATTTATCTTTCTTGTTTAGTGATATATTTGTCAGGTTTGGCAGCATTTATTTCAGTCTTAATTTGGTAATGCATTCTATTATACTTATGACCAGACTATTGCAAAAAGGGTCCTGATGAGGTAATATCATTCCTACATCACTTCATTGAAAATTCTCTCCCTGAAGAAGTAACAGCACTTCAGCTTTTTTGTGACTCATGTGGCTGCACTGGTTGATTCATGGAAAGAAAAGGTTTGAAGAAATTCAAGTTACATTTCCCGTTAGAGGTCACAACTACCTGGAATGTGACAAGAATATGGGGCTCATCAACCAAAAGAGTCATGTAAAAATTCCTGCTGAGTGGGATGACGTAATAAGAAGTGCTAGGAAAAAGCCATCTGCCTTCACCATGGTTGAGGTTCAACAACGTTTTGTATATAATTGGACATTACACTTTCAAAATCCCTACAAGAAGAAGTGTCCATTTCAGATTCATGGAAAGAAAAGGTTTGAAGAAATTCAAGTTACATTTCCCGTTTGAGGTCACAACTACCTGAATGTGACAAGAATATGGGGCTCATCAACCAAAAGAGTCATGTAAAAATTCCTGCTGAGTGGGATGACGTAATAAGAAGTGCTAGGAAAAAGCCATCTGCCTTCACCATGGTTGAGGTTCAACAACGTTTTGCATATAATTGGACATTACACTTTCAAAATCCCTACAAGAAGAAGTGTCCATTTCAGACTCGTCCTATTGCAGAACTGAAGTTATCGCAAGAGCACCCAAGAACAATGACTTTAAGAACTACATATAATGGACAATGGGAGAGCTATGATATTATTGATAAAATATTGTGTAAAGCTGGAGTACAAGTTTTCCCCAGTGTTATACTCCTACATTACTGTATCAAAGTCCAGTTCCAGTTCCAGTTCCTGCGGCAAAATTTCAAGATCTACAGGTACTTAAGAGATTCTGCAGTGAATCTGCCCAGGAGTTTTTCGGTGCCTTGCTGCAGAGTACTACAAGGAGTGATGATCAAGATGACGAAGCTTTCCCACCACCACACTGAGTTATAATGCAGGAATCAGTACATTTTCCTCATTTGCTGTATGCACATTGATCGTTTTTCCATGCCAGGGAGTGTACTTGTAATGTTCTATGTTTTGTATTGTTGTAAAGAATAGTTGCATCCCAGAATTATTTTACAGTATCACTTGTACACTCTCAAGTTATATTTTTGCCATCAGTATTAATTTGTATGAATATTCGTTTTCGTTCCAATTGGTTTTGAATACCGGTATTCTAAAACAAATAACTTTTTTCGAAGAAAATGTGACTTTGATTGTTATTCCCCTGGACCCTTCAATTGTATTTGTAATTTTTTCAATAGCATGCAGCATTTTGGCAAAGCTCACAGCTCATTAAAATTAAAACTAAAAATAATGAATTTTAAGATCTACTTAAATTTCCCCCATATGTAATTATGATACCTGACCTCTTTATTACTTCTGGCTATGGTCTAGTGCTAGCTCTAAGAAGTCTTGAACACAGTAAAATTATATTATTCGTTTTCTGATCTATTTTTATATTAATTAGAAATGTGTTTTTAATGTTTCAGGCAATAGACATAATTTCTGCAAAAAGATCTCGTGTTTTATGGACACTTCAGGAGCCTGTGAACAAAGAGAAACTACATCCTGCAAGATCTATGATCACAAATGAACAAATTGATATGTATAATAAGGCAGCAATGGAGGTAAGATTATCTTTCTACACCATTACACCATTTCTGTACCTGCAACCATAACATAAAACATGATATTAAATTGTTGAAGGACGTGATGGAACTTTTAGAACTGTATGCTTGGGAAAAATATATTCACAATAAAGGTAAAAGGTAGTAAATGTTGAATAGGTGACTTGAAGTGGTAAACATATTCAATAATTGGACGACATTCTGCAGAAAAGAACCAACCCACATGATTTTTAAGCTAAAATACAGGCATTTAAAATTAAATAAAAAGCCACCTGGATCTTTTCAATGTGTTTTTGTTTGCTCCATAGATGGCATATAAATGGATGAAGAGGGTTGGTTAGTTTGCACAACGTAAATATATAGTTCAGTAGCAAAAATTTAGCATCTATTCCGGTTTTTAAAATTTGAGTGTTGGTTCCTTTCTGTAGAATGTTGTCCATTTCTTATTTCATTATATCGCTGCGGTTCCTGCAAATTAGTATTTGGGTATTGTGAAAGATGGTATTATAAACTTATCCCAGCAGTGGATAACTTCTTTAGGATAACCAATAAGAAAATAGAGGACAGCACAACCCAAAAATAATTTCAGCCGCAGGGAGCATTAGTTGACCGCCAGCTGAACTTGAGTAAGATATTTTCATAGAAACTAGTTTACATAAATTGACATAAGTGGAGCTAAAGTGTTTTTAATGTTAACTACTTTAACAAGTGAGTCTATTTTGTTGAAGATATTTTCCCTGAAAAAAAGATGCATCCCAGATACTTGTCGCAAATATTATTTCATTGTGAGTATAATCATGGTAACTCTGTAGGAAAAGAAAAAGTGAACAGGAAATATGTTTACATATATATATATAAGAAATAAAATGTAAAGGATTAAAATAATGATTTAAAGTTAATGCAGCTAGCCCTTATACTGAAATATTGGTACATGAGACTACTATAATTTTTTATTACACTAACGTATAACTCTGAGCGTATCAATACCTTTCAGTATGACTGTATCACTATTTACCGTGATTACAGAAGAAAATATTTAACTTTATTGATTGAAACTCACTACTATGATTAGGCAATGTTGATTACCTCATTTGAACTGAAGATGACTGGGCACTTGTGGAGTTGATTTTGACTAATGGGACTAGAATTTACCTTTCAGAAGACTTCTTTTTTCTCTCTTTTTTGCCTACGTATACCTCTTAATGTGTTATATTGTTAAGATGTCTACTAAAAAAGTGACTAGCATCAGAACTGTTAAACTTCTTATGTACAGTAATTTATTTTTTAATACAGTAAGCATACATACATACATTACTTCAAAATGGGCATAATTCAAGAATAGTGGGTTTCTCTAGCTAGAGATTTATATGCAAAGTGAAATAATGATCAGCGATTGAAAATCTTGGTGAAGTAACTGGGATGAAAGTCTCGGTTAAAAAATATGTATATATAACCGAGAAATATTGACACAAAAATTAATAGCAGTAAGGAAATGTTAAAAAGTTGTTTTGCAATAATTTTTGTATATGAACTTTTGTGACAGATATTCATAAGGGGCATTATTGATATTTTTCCTTTATTGTTTAGGGAAAATGTAGACGATTATGTATGTTATTTTTATTATAAGGAACTTAATGATTGTTAATTATTACAGGAAGTTAGTAGCAGCGAAGTTTTCTAATATAGTAATATAAGAATTAAGTCAATTTTTGTGACACTTACTTCACTTAAGTCCTCTTTTTGGAGACTAGTTTCGGGAAAAATTTCTTACCATATTCATTTCATGTTGACTGCTGCTTTTTCCTGTTGCTACTTGACTGCCCCCTGGTTTTCTTAAGATGAATTTGTTGATCAATTCACTGGATTGATTGATTAATGATTATTGAAAGTAAATGTGTAATAAGCCAATTTATTTGAATGAAGGACCATTATTTCCAATTAAGAAAATCTTAATCTAAGTATTGTAGGAAGTTTACACAGTGAAGTTAATAATTAGAACACATGAGTGGAGGTATTATACACTATACTTCATTAGATTTTACCACTGACCTGGACGTGTCCAGATAAATGTCTGGGATAAAGACAGAATCCCGAAACATGTCCAAGTCAGTGGTAAAATCTAGTGAAGTATAGTGTATAATACCTCCACTCATGTGTTCTAAGAAAACCTTACCGATTCAGCGAGTCCTCACTTTCCATTACCCTTGTTAACATCATTTAATTTTTATATTGTACTTTTATACACACCAGTTCTCTTTTAAAGCTGCATTTTTTACCGTTTTTATGTTTTTGCAATGTAGGACTTGGTCAGTTGCGATAATTTGTGCACGCTGTAAACCTCATATATGGTAGATTTGTGCGTTTGGTGAATTATTTACTATGTTTTAGAACCTAATACCTTTCTTTGCTATTGTTTCTTAAGGGAAAAATTGTCCTGTTTAATGTCATTTTAGTTAAGGTTGCAATTCTGAAGAACCCAACCACAATGTTAAGTGGTGACTTACTGTAAATTTGTAAAATCCATCTGTTTACAAGCAAGAGTTTACTGTATGTGTTTTTCTGTTTCCCCCCCCCCCCTCCCTATAGATTTTGCAACATAGTTCAGCACAACTTTGGTCCAGTTCTAGACTTGTGGCTCAAGGTAACTTGGAAGAAAGTCAAGATGGTATACACCTAGGTCCTCTTGCACTTAAGCATGATACACAGGTGAGTATTATTCATATTACAATATATAAGTTTATTGTTGTACTTTGTTTTAAAATTGTCTTCTGGTTTCATACAAATTTGTGTATTCTGGAATGAGTGTATCATCATCATGTGAGTCAAGCTTTTTAAAAATAACTGGGTTCCCCTGAATAGTCTTTCTGCTAAACACGAGAATTCCTTGACCGCCATGCCAGCCAGGCCACACCGATTTGTACCAAGTGTACAATGTTGCCATATAAAAAACTTGACTACATGCAGACTGAACTTATTAGATGGCAGAGTAGTCTGTGGATTGTAAATGAAATGCCAGTGTGTTAATTCATATGGGATAATACAATGGTAAAATCAGTATTAGTTGGTGTTATCTTTGAAAATACTTGAAACAATGGCATCAAACTTTTTGTATAGCAAAGTTTTGCAAAAGTTGTAGAAGGGTAACAGAGCTGCTGCATTAAGGTGTCAGCTAGAATCTAGGTCAGTGATTATTTGCCATATTGAATCTCTTCCTGCACTGAAAAATTTCATTACTGATATAATAGTTCCTCTTTCATATTCCATGGCTGATGGCATGGCCAGTAGCGAACCTCAGTGTTCACTGGCATTGTAGAGCTGTTCCGACTTCCCCCCCCCCCTTAAGTAGATTAGCTACAGTAAGGTATAAGCATTTTTAGATTCGTATTCTGTATGTGTAAAATCTGTATCATCTTTGGTCTTGAAATATGATCAAATTGTTGCTGGAGGATAACATTTCACAAAATACAAGTTTAAGTTACAAGAGAAACAACTATTTTGTAATACTGGTTTCATTATTCTCATATTTTTGTGTACTTTCCCTTTTGTTTAGATCCTTCTCAACATGTATTGCAATGACCACATGAACTTCAATGATGGAACTTGCTGTAGCAGTGCTGAGCCATACACCACACTTCAGATCGTTACATTCTCTATTCTTGGAGTATGGTGAGATAGTTTGCTGTATTTAGTTGAATGTTTATCAGATACGGTCCACACAGAACAAGTAAGGTATTGGAAGGACAAATGGTAGGTATAAGGATGTTGAATGCATGATATGCTGTGACATCCACCATTGTACAGGCCAATGGGGAAAGATGTCAATGGATGACATAAATCTAGTAAAAAGAGCATGGTTTTATTTTAAGTTGAACATAATACATGTACTCGTAAAATCCGTTATTCATTTTTAAGAAGTTTGATAAATAAAATTGGATGAATAATTTGTCATAAGTCCTTGCAATAACTATTGATTTTGCCTTATTTCACCATTCAAATACAGTAATTAATTTTCAACAGTGGTATGCAATGAAATGGACAGTGAAAATGTTCATTGTACCTCTACCCACAAAAGAAAATTTTAGCTCGATATGTATTTTTTCATGCAGTTTATTCTTCACATATGTTGGAATGACTTTAAGATAATGTGTTATTTTCAAACTGTTCTTTGTGAACTACTGAAGGCGAATAATTTGTTTTGTACCCTTTTGTTCACAAAAGCTGATCAGTTTTCGGGTCATAAAATTTTTTTAAAAAAGATGTAAAGTTATATCTTCACTCCCACGGGCAATGTAACTTGCCCAAGATTTCTCAGGTCCAACGTACTAAGGGCGACATAGCTCGCTTAAGGATGGGTGTTAACATTTTGCTGTATATCCTAGGACTGGAACTGTTTTTCAGATGAGAAATGGTGCTTGTATGCATATATTTCCTTCTTCGTAGGTAGTAACAAGCTTTCTTTGAGGTTTCTTTTGTGTTTGGAAAAACACTGAAATCCATGTGACCCAAGCCTCATTTTGTCCGGGTGTAAGTGGTATTGCCGTTCTTGCAGCATGAAAAAAGTAGCTTTTGTTCTAAAAATGCATTGAGTGATGAAGTGTTTGAAATATTATTCAACAAAGGTTCGAGGGGTGAATTAATTCCATCAGAAAGTGAAAATGATAATGAAAATATAAATTTTCGTGCTGAAACTAATACCGGACAAACAGTGATGAATTTTGTGCTGAATCGCAATCACATTCTTCTGCCCTTGTGTTCCTTCCTGAAGGTATGTAAAAAAATTTGTAATCTTGTCTTTATTAGTTGTAGAGAAAATTAAATGTAACCATATTTTATGAAATTTTGCTAACTCTTTAAAAATGGCTGGGCTGAGCCAACTGGTTGGCCACTAGGTGGGTAGGAGTGAAAGTTATATACTGTATTTGATATTCATCCTAAAATACAGTTCCAGAATAATAGAGTACCAGAATAACAACATATACTTAGCCAGAAGTTCTTAAGTTACTTTTTTTTTTATTGGGGTTGGCCTCTGTGGAACAGTTGGTTGGGACCCGTGGCTTTTGGTTCCCACATAGGTTAATTCCCGGCCCAGCATCTGTAGATCTGTAGATCTGTGTGTGCATCTGTAGATTTACAGGTATGTAAATTAAATTAAAGGTAGAATTCTGGCATACTGGTGATATTTACAGGTATTTATTATTATTATTATTCTGTTTATTTATTCTGGCAGATAAGTTACAGTACACAACCATCGTTCAGTGCATAACAACCAAACTACAAACAATACTTTTTTATTCATAATATTTAGGAAGTTTTTATTTAATTTTTTTGTTTCAGCTCAATCCTCTCATTTGTTTTGGTGCTGCGAGGGTGGATACAAAAGTGGAGAGGAACTGCACCAATAACTTATTCACCACTTAGTGAATTAGGGAAGCAGACACCTGACATGTATACCTTAATAACATCATTAGCTAGGATGGGCATCATTATGGCCTACTTCTTTCTTTGCGACAGGTTTGTTTACTTTTATGTGCGTAGCCTGTTGTTGTGTAAAATTTCTGTATGCACAGAAGGGTGCGTGGCAAAGTTGGTTCATAAGGAAATACCTACCGGTAATATAAACAAAGCTATATCTTTTGATTAAATTAATCAGGAAACATTGTCAAGTGCCGATATTATGCATTAAACTAAGGCGTTCAACTTCCCATAATTAGAACATATGTTTCAAAGAAATCCCCTTCATCTTCACCTGAGTTCTACTGACAGGTTTATTTCTCTGTCCACGAGATGTCCTCCAGTTTGTATATGAATTTAAAAATGAGGTAATTATTCTTAGGGACGTCAAAATATATAAGTCTATCTTTGTTTTCTGTATGTGTATTTTTCCCAAACAGTTAAATCAAGTGTTATCTGAACTCATTTTAGTAACTTTGCTTCACTATTGCAATCATGTCCTGAAGATCAGGAATAATGAGCCACTGTAGGCGTTTTTGTCTGTTGGTATTTTATATTTCTCATGTGTTCCTTGTATAGTGCTCCCAGATGGTCCATTTTTTACATAAAAGTTCGTTTTTTAGATTTGTTCCATATTTGTACATATTTTAAGAATTAGTCCATATGACTAATTTTTGAATAATGTCCACCTAGTTCATAATGCCTTCGAAAAAGGTCTTCTGGAATTGGGGTCTGATGCTTTGGACTTGATCATTTCAGTCTAAAATTATTTCAAACACTGGCAAGCGAGATGGGATGATTTCACTGAAATACAGAGAAAATAGAAGATTCCACTACTAAGATTTATGAAGCACTTTGCAATTTGATGGTTGACAATTGAACCAGCAGCTCATCGCTTACTTGAAAAGTGAATTGTGTCTTAGAATACTTCTTGAAGCACTTACCTGAGTGCCAAGATAAGCTAATGAACACAGCTAGTTACAGGAATATTATTTCTCTGCTGAAAAAGTATTCAATGAGAGCAGAATTGATGTTTGTAGCTTCCAGTGCTTCAGTGTTTACTAGGCTCACTGGAAAATTTCAAAAGAAAGAACCATTAATACATGTTATGTATGACAAGTTAAAATAGTTAGTACTCACAGTCATAGGTTGATATTGTAAATATGAGGCTCTCCTATGGTTCTCTAGATACCTGGAGCAGTTGAATTGAAAAGCAGTGATTTAATTCCATTAAAAGATCCTCGTTTCAGTGATGATATTCGCATTGCAATTAGATCTCTCTCTGAGGACAGGACTGTATTTCTTCATGGTACCCAAAAACATTTCATAGCTGCTGTTAATCAAATTCTGAATAAAAATTGTAGCTCCTGACAATTTTCTTCAACATTTTCTTCAATCTTCTCAGAGGAGCTGTGAAAGAAGTGTAAAAGACGTTACATCCAAAGCTTGAAGGTTACCAATGGACATGCCCATTGATGTTTTACTGGACGAGTAGAAGCTTCTGCGATTAGAATGTGAAACTCATGGAATCATAAAAAAATATTGATCAACATTAGGATTCTCTTTTAATATAAAATCGATAAATGGAAGTCTAAAGTATATAACTTCAGCAAAAGTGGTAACACTTTCACACAGTACCGGTAGTGCTGATGTGGAATGATGCTTTTCCCGTTCTGCAAGAGTCTTGATAGAAGACAAAACATCCACGAAACTTAGAACTTTGAATGCAACATTATCCTTAATTGATGCAATGAAACAGTACAAAAACAAACCACATCTAGTTCCAATAACAAGAGATTTGCTAGCTTTAGCAAAAGTTGTTCGTAAAGCATACAGCAACTACCTTCAAAAGGAAACAAAGGAAACGAAGAAGAGACCAGAAAAGTTAAGAAAAATGAGGAACTGAAAGCTTTGGAAGAAGAAAATGTAAAGAAGATGACACAAAGCAGAAAAGACGTAGAAGATCTACAAAGTAAACTAAGAGAATCTAAGGAGGAGGAACTTGTTCAAACAGGTGTGTCTGACAAACTTTTAGATGAGGCAAATGCAAGATTGAAAAAAAACATGTGAAAAGAAGGACTTGGAAGGAGTGAAGTTGGGACATGCTATGATATAGGGAGTAATGTCAGCAAAAATTGAAGCTAACGAAAAGAAGAAAACTGTTAATCTTCTGGAGAAGAAGCTTGAAGTTTAATTACAAATCTTTTAAACAAAAAGCAAAAAATTAAATAAACTTAAGTGATCTACTGTGCCTTTTCATTTCATGTAGTTACCGGTAATGTGTTTAGTGGTTAAAATTCACAAATTGTAAACTTTTATTAATATCATATAAACATGAATACTTACATTACCATACTTAATATTCCTCTGCAATTTCATGTACGGTAGTTAATGTGTTTAGTGATTAAAATTATAAATGTTTTAATAATAGCAAGTATACGTAAATAATACTTACGTTACTGTCCTTAATATTCCTGCTACAATTTCAGTTCCAATTACGTAATGTGTAACAATTTTGTACAAGGACTATTTTTTCAAGGTCCAATAGATCGCAAAATGTAAACCGCAGTGAAAATCAAAACTGTTTTATGTGGAAAATTTAGATACGTCTTCCAGCTACATCTCTACATAGTTGCCGCTCCGATTGAAACATTTGTTGTAGCGTGGTACCAATGTAAACATGCCTCGATCAATAGAGTCTCCCATCAAATGTAAAGTGTGTGCTGTCATTTGATTTCTGCATGCTGATGGGTGCAATGCAGCTGAAATTCATCGAAGAATGAAGTAGCTGGAAGGTATATCTAAATATTCCAAATAAAACAGTTTTGATTTTCATTTCGTGACCAGTCGGACCTTGAAAAAATATTTACATGTAGCTTTTGACTTTTGAAAACTAAATAGGTGGCCATACCCTATCCAAACAAAATTCAGTTTCAGAGCAAGCAGTACCAATATATTCTGTTCAGATTGTTTTATGTGATTAAATCTTGTGGTTTCTGAAACTGAATCTGGTTTAACCTGCCTTGGTATGATTTAACTAACGATATATTCCTTATTAGTCCCAATTTTCTACTAAAGAAGTACATAAGTCCTTATTTTCTACCAAAATTGGTCGATATTAATCCTTATTTTTTACCAAAATAAGTCCATATCAGTCCTTTTTATCAGATAAATGATATTTCTTTTTTACATTTTTTTTTTTATGGACAAAATCATTTGGGAGCACTGCTTGTACCTTAGATTTAAATTAAATCATGATTCAGTAGTGACACAAAACAACTAAAATGTGTTCAGATAACACTTGATTTAACTATATGAGTAAAATACACATCCAAAAACACAGAGAGTCTTATAAATTTTGACATCCCTAAGGACAATGACCTCATTTCAAAATTCCTATAACATGGATGATATCTGATGGACAGAGAAACAAACTGATTGGTAGATTTCAGCTGTGGATGAAGGGGTTCTCTTTGTTCTAATTTGGTAAGATTTTACATGCAGTAATTATGAGAAGTTGAATGCCTTAAAGTTTAACATATATTATAAACCACTCAGTTTCATTATTACGATATAAGGTAACACCTATACACAGAACATGTTTCACAGACATTCTTGTCTGCATGATCAGCTGAGGTCAACAAGTGTGTTTGGAGACTGGTATATGTCTCTGCTGGCCATATCAACGTAGCGATGAGATTGTGGGCCTTTGGATTATGAAAATTTACATATATTTTAAATGAACCATTTTTCCCAAGCAAGTCTTTCAGTTTTTGCAAAGAATTTATTAATCTATGTCCAAGTGAAAATTACGGTAATGACTAAGGTGACAATTTAGTTTTTAAATATTGTCAGTTTGACTAGTATGTTTCTAAGAGTACGAAAAATGTAGCTAATAATATATTAGACTCCGTGTATCCAGATTAAACTACTGCAACTTAAATGTTTTGTGGTTAAGGTGGAACATTTGAGACAAGTACATTACGGTAGTGAAGTTAGTGGTAACCTATTTAGTGTTAATGTTTCATTACTTCACTGTGTTTCGCGTAAATATTATTTGATTATGATATTTTTCCCATTTACAATTAGATTTGATTGAACATAATACTGTATCTCACATATTGAAAGCACAATAATTTATTGTTTATTGAATACCGGTAATATTGAATTTAAGTTAAAAACAGAATTACGGCACTCATCATAAGTAAACTATTTTTTAAAATATATCTTTTATGTATACAGTACTTGCCATTTTCGTCTGGCTTTAGTAGTTTAACATGCTGTAAACCATGCCATTTTCAGCAAAAAGTATGCTGCTATGTTGATTTATCTATAGCCTGATATTTAATGCCTCAGAAAATTCTTTGAGTCTGGTTACTATATCCCTTCTCAAGTATTCTCTTGAAATTTTTATAGTTCTTGGGGTTATTCAGTAGGTGCCTGTTTGGTGATATTGCTTTGTCTTTATATTCTGCTTTTAATAGAGTTCTTATGCTCTTATGCTTATGCATCATATTCTCGGGTGGAAGGCCATAAAATATGACAAAGGTCAAATTAGGTAGATTGGAAGAAAGTGTTCATTAAAGTAAATGTAAATTGATGCTTTATGAAAAGCCAATAGAAGCATCCAAGCAAGATTGACTTATGATGAGAGGAACAACTCCTGAATCATGTATCTTAAGGTATGAATCTAAGATGAACTTACTAAATGTATGTATGCAAAATGTTAAAAAATTAAATTCTCACTCCACTGTATTATTTCCAATATTAGTTACCTATTCCAGTTTAAAATTTTAAAGATAATTAAAAGATATAAGTAAGTTGACCTTTGTAATTTTAAATATGTTATCTACTGTGAGAATTTCTAAACTCCTTATATCTGTTTGTTTTCTTGTATTACCTATTTTCTAGAGCATAATAGTACTAAATTCTTGCAATGATGTACCCAAATGAGTAGTGTAATGTAGATTATGTTATAGTATAGGCCTATTAAAAAAATATATAGGCCTATATATATTTTCATGAAAACTTTCCCCTTCTTTGCTTAACCATCTTTTTTTACTATCCATAAAGGCTTCGGTCTGTGGCTGATGGTTAATTGAGATTCTACTGTACCATTATTTTCAAGATACATTGTTTAGGAGAAATAAAATATAACAGAACAGCATCTGCATCCAATACTTGCAAACTCAATACTGTACTTGCAAACTTAATACTACCAAAAACTGGCGGAAGGGCAAACTCATTACTACTAAAAACCATAGGTGGTGCGGACAGCACCATATATATTTCACTGACTGGTTGGTTTCATAAATGATTGAATTGAAAAGAACATGTTCTATTTTCTGAAACTCTTGACCAAAGTGAAATTTTCTTGTGAGCAACACAAATTTGATGAAAATGGATTCTTGTACAATAAATTTAAATAAAATTTTAGCCATGAGGAATAGACATAAGATACATGCACACTTGTTATACCATATTGATAATATTTCTTTACACAATTTTTACTTGCCAGGTTTCCTTACGATCGTACCATAATCTTGTAGGCATTATATCACAACACACCATATTTCGTTTAAAAATGTATTGTCTATCCTTTTATTGATGCAATGTCTTTGTTGCAAATGATGTGTATTTGGCTTGAAATTGTGTGTTTTTGTGCCCCCCTCCAATGTTTTCTTAAATTCTTTATGAACTACAAAGAAAATTTGTTAGTCGGTTCTTCATTCCATTATCTTCAGCTGAGAGCTTACTATGTTATTTCTTTTTTTCAGGACTAATTTCTTTATGAAAGAAAATAAATATTTCAGCCAAGTTAGTTTTTGGTTACCGTTCGCTTATGTGTTCGCGCTTGGATTATTCTTCACAGAAGACAGCCGTTTCACCAAAGTTCTTCATCGTGATCAAACAGATGAGTGGAAAGGTATAAAATTTAATTTTATTCAAGATAATTTGAAGCCTGTCAGCATATTAAGGAACTAATTACTCTAGCCTATATAAGGGAAAAATCTCAAAATAAACCATGCCCCTTGATTTAATGGATCAAGTTTTGAAGGAGAAAAAAGGGAAAGGTTTGTTTTATGTGCATTTATTTTAAAACTGTCATTTCCACATTACAATCTGCACAAAATCACTGTTGACAGATCCTGCATTAAAAAGGTACTATGTTGTTGTTTTCAAATAGAGCTTGGTTTCACACCATCAGTCCTCGTGCTTTCCAATAGAGTCAGAAATGAAAATTGTAGAATTTATTTCTTGTAATATCATAGGACAATTTATTTTAAACAGAATTGCACATTAATAATTTTCCTACTTTCATAATTTTGTTGCAAGTTAACAATTACAACACATAGTGAATCCTGATCTTTTTTCACTGGAATTACCATGTTTTACAGACCATAAGATGCAATTTTTTTACCTTGAAAACAGAGCCTTGAATGTTGGGTGCGTTTAATGGTCCGAAGTACAATAAAAAATTTAAATTGTGGTAAATATTGCCGGAATCCCATAGTTATAAAGAAGGTGTTGTAAAGGATAAGATATTTACAAATTTTGGCACAGAGAAAAAGGAATGTTGAGTACTTTTATATAAAGGGAGTTGTCTTTGCCGGGCAGTTTAAATGAAAGCAATGTCCTCTAAACAGTCTTGTGCCGTTACACTTACTGTATGCTGAATTGAGGGTTAGAGGGTGTAAAAGTATTTTCAGTCTTTCATGAGAAATCAGTTCAGTTCAGTTAAAATTTATGCGATGCCACCTGTACAGAAGAGATTTTTGAACAATGCAGATTTTAAGTTAGAAGTGATTTACACAGATTGCATTGCACAAGGTTATAATTTGCTTATGTAATGAAGTATTTCGTTTAAAATATTTCATTTAGAATCACATTCAATTTATTTTCCTTTAAATTTTCATTCTAAAATCAAGATGCGTCTTATGGTCTGGAGTGTCTTATGGTCCGGAGCGTCTTATGGTCCTTAAAATATGGTAGTTATCTGTACCGGATCGAGGCTAAAGGCATAGAACCTCTGAACATTACAAGATATTAAAAATTTACTCCATAAAATACACTAACAATAGAAAATAATTGACAATCAATAGTTCCGTGTTCTACTCTACTGTATAGACACAGATCCCAAACTCCTGATATGGCCTCGTAGCTAAAAGGAGTATAAATACAGCTGAAAATATAAAAAAATTAAAATGTATACACATATGAAAAAAACATTACTTTTCAAACTGGTACAAGTATCTCTGGTTACCATTGTAACAGTTAATTGAATTTTTGCTGAATAAAAAACAAATATAGCAAGGCATTATGTTATAACCTGTTGCTTTTCACTTGCAGGCTGGATGCAGTTAGTCATACTGATCTACCACATGACAGGTGCAAGTGGGATTTTGCCAATTTATATGCACATACGTGTACTTGTGTCTGCATACCTGTTTTTATCAGGATATGGACATTTTTGTTATTTCTGGCATAGGGGAGATGCTGGATTAGTTCGTTTCTTTCAGGTAAAATCTGCTTATTCAGTTATTTAAAATATGAGTTTCACATTGGTTGAGTCAAAGTGGTTCCTTAGTCTAATTGTAATCCATTCTCTACCCCTACAAGTTGGAATACGGAACTAAATTATTATTTATTCAAAAGTGTAAAATTACTGAGAATTTTTACGGCAGCGGATCTGAATTATGTTCAACTCAGTATTTGAAAAAAGAAAAAGAAAGAAAGAAAGAAAGAAAGAAAAAAAAAACATTGCAAGTATTTGCAAGATACATTGAAAACACATCAGCTATCAGTGAGATTTAAATTAAAAATGTATTTGTGCTAAAAGGCATGAATTTCATCAATGTCATTTTTACTTTCCCTGAATGGCTTTCCTTTTAATTTTTTAGGTAGATTTTCGAAGAAAATTCTACCTATTGCAATGGATACCACTTTATGATTTTCGAAAAATTCTTTCATATCTTTACGTTTCATGCTCCCCTAAGTACGAAACCACCGCCCGTTCAAAAAAAAATTTTGTGATATTTATATATATATATATTTATATATATATATATTTATATATATCTTTACACGATAGCGGCCGTAATTTTGAAGATATTTGAACCAAATTTTATTATGTTATTTCTAGGCCCAATAGTTCGGACAAGTTCGTTAATGGGCAAAATTGGCCCAAGGGGGTGGTCGGGGGAGGGGGTTGAAATTTTTAAAAATGTATATCTCGGCCCCTATGAAGTATAGAGGGAAACTTTGTTTGAATAAATTAGAGTACTCCCTATGGAGTTCACAGTGACACCAACGATTCGGGGGTTCGAGTGAGGGTGGGGGTGGAGGTGGGGGTGGGGGATGAAAATTCGAAACTTTTGAAACCACGTCTTGTGGGGTATCGTTGAAAAGCTCTTGATGAGTACTCTACAAATCAATAAATAGTTTCTTGATAGCTCTCATATTACGCAAGATTTTAATGTTTGAAAATAATAACACTTAAAAGAATTATTATAATATCATAATTTTGTCTTGTTTAGCGGCTTTGCTAATTTTATTCATTGCTGATCTTGCGCACGGCCTCCCAGAATATTATATCCTATTCTTGTTGTCAAAACAAATGATTGTAGGCTCTTCCTCTTTACCGAATTCAGTTCTTATTACTGCAGGTTTACCATGCCAAGGCTAAAGAAGACTATGCTACTACTAAAGAAGGCTATGCAGCGACAATAAATTAAACCAAAAGCACTTCGAAATCTACCTCCGCCTGTAGGCCTGCCTAAAGGGATTTTAATAGTTAATATCTAATATCTAATGGTCTATTCCTAATGTCTAGTATATAGTGGCTTGTAAGATTGCATCTATTTCATTATATTTTGTGTTATGCCTAGTTGTAAGAATTTTGATGAACCCATGATTTTGTGTATATCTAATAGTAGTAAATAAATACATTGACTTTCATAGCAGTAACTTCAGTTCAACAGAACAGAACTTCTGCAATAATCATGAATGTCTTATTGACACCCTAATTCATATATCACTTTAAACACAGAAAGTTTACTTTCATTTAATTCACACTCACTTAAATCAGATATACACAGAGTTTCCTTATAAACAATAGTTATTGTGTTAAGTTCTTCACGGCTTATCAGCTAAGTCAAAGTTATAAGAGGTTCTGAGCTTTTAGACTCCAATTCTGAATCAATAACTCAGAATCTTTTACAACTTCTACTTGGCTGGTAGCCCATAAAGAACTTATCAAAAGTATTCCTTGAGAAAAATTCAGATCATTCATACAATAATAATTATATGTAATGTAACAGGGTATTGTTTGTATCTTCATTTTTAATGAATGTTTATCAGTTAACTTTGTCGTTTTTTTGCAGGTTTTATTTAGGTTGAACTTCATGACAGTAACATTGTGCCTGTGTATGAATAGGCCTTACCAATTCTACTACTTTGTGCCATTAGTATCTTTCTGGTATCTCATGGTATACCTGGTATTGGCACTTCCACCTCATGTAACAGCTGTTTCATCAGAAAGCAATCCACTTCAGTACCTTTATCTGGTGCTTAAGTTTGTGGGCTTATTCAGTGTTGTAACAATCCTTTATATGTCAGAGGTAAGTTATTACCAATACTTCATTATTTATCTAAACATCAAACTAAAAAAAGAAATCTGTAAGTGTAGTTCCACAGTATCCCAAAGTACAGCGCGCGCCAAAAAAATTTACCTGTTTTTCTCGTTTAATATTTCGTGAAGTTGGTAATAATCTTTCTGTTCTTTTCTGAACATTGTTGTGCAAGCCTGGGAGAAAATTTCACATTGGTTTTCACTACACCAGAGAGAATTATAATTATAATTATTATAATAGTCAAATTTTATTTGGAAACAAAATCTATAGTAGAGTCACAGCGGAGATTCTGCAATCACTTCCATGTTCGAGAAGCTCCAACACCAAAAGACAATTCGCAGATTAGTGATGAAATTTGACGAACACGGAAACTTACTTAACCAGAACAAGAGGAAATCAGGGAGACGAAGAACTGCAAGAACACAAGACAACATTGAAGCTGTGCGGCAGTCAGTAAATCGAAGTTCTAAAAAGGGGTATCGAAGACATGCACAAGAATTGGGGCTGCGTTCAACATCTGTAAGAAGAATTCTGAAAGAAGAACTCAAAATGTTCCCTTACAAAATTCACATGAGACATGCACTAACAGATAGGGATAAAGCTGAACGTGTTGAAATGTGTAATGCTTTCAACAGTAGGATGGAAGAAAATCATGATTGGATACAGAATGTGTGGTTTTCTGATGACGCACATTTCCACCTTAATGTTTCGGTAAACAGAAAAAATGCGAGATTTTTGGGTTCCAATCCACCACATGATGTCATGGAACAGCCTCTCCACAGCCCAAAATGCACCGCTTGGTGTGCCATGAGCGCCGAAGGCATTTGTGGATGACGATGAAAGGACAGTGACAATAAACAAGGAACGCTACCAGAATGTCAGCAGAATGTTTCATGCTGAACTAACACGTTATGCTGACATCAGTTCACAATGATTTGAACAAAATGGTGCCACTCCACATACAGCCAATACGTCATGGAGCTGCTGCAACAAATTTTCGGAGATAGAGTCATTTCCAAAAGAAGCCAGTTTCCTTGGGCCCCTCGTTCACCGGATCTCAATCCATTAGATTTATTCTTGTGGGACTACACAAAAGACAATGTATACGACAATATATACAACACTCGAACACAATCTGCCAGCTCAAGAGAAAATCGAAGAATTTATTCATGCAATTCCAGTGGAAATGTGTGCTAGAGTGATACACAATTTTGGGTTTTGTTTGAGTCTTTGTATGGGCCTTGCAGGTGGACATATTGAACATGTTGTTCTTAGCAGATGATTCTCCCATCTTTGTTCTCCATGTCTGTATTTTTACAATTGATTTATATAATTTATTCTCAAACTTATGTGCATTTAAAAACAGGTACATTTTATTGGCGTGCCCTGTAGTGTAATAGTTTAATATGCTGAATGTATAAAAACAATATTAAGTACAACGTTCATCCAGAAAGTAAGTTCCAATTGTGTTCAGAGATAGCATGACTAGTTAGATGTGCATGTACATGCGTAGCAGTGGGAATGATACAGTGTAGTTTCAGTCTTGTGATGCCAGAAATTGTTGCACAGCATAAGGAGAAAATGGCTGCACTGATATTGTCTCCCGCCAACTGTGAGCTTCGTACAGTTGTCAGATTTCTGCAAACTCAGAAGCAGTCTCCAGTAGAGATCCACTGCCAATTGTGTCACATGTATGGACTCAAGATTATGAGCAACAGTATGGTCATATGATGGTGAAGGCATTTCATTGATTGTCCTTATCAATTGATCAGATTGACGTTAATCTTTTGGAACTTCACCAAATACATTAGCATTTTCTTGTGCAGAAGTAAACAAGTTATTACTCATTTTCAGATCTGGGATTCTTTCAGGTGCCTTTTTTTTTTTTTTTTTTTTTTTTTTTTATTTTTTTAATAGATATTTTGTCTTTTTTCAGAGGGAGCCATCTTCTAAATTCATTCTGTTGAGGTTACTCCAGGTTGTTTGATTGTTTGTTGCTTATTGATTGCTTGTTCTTATTTTGCACAGGAAATATTTACATTTATGTAAAAGAACTGACCATCATTAATATTTTTGACATCTTTAAAATTTTTGCTTTGTTTTTTTTGTTTATTATTCGTGAATGATTATGCCAATATTGCTTCTTGCCATGATTAGGGTTGTCAACTATCCCGTATTTTCACTTAATTTGGACGATAATCCCAGGTCCCATGTTTCTCAAGATCAATCCTGTATTTCCAGAATTCCCATCTTTCATTCTTTTCAAATTGTTTCGGTATAATATTTTCATAATGGTCATACATGAAATATGATTGGTAGTTGTAATTTGTTTGATGTTCTTTGTCACTTCCTTCAGTTTCCTCTATCCTTCCCAGTGGCGGCTCGTGGCCGGAAAATTAGGTGAAGAGAAAAAAATGCCACATGCTTATGTTAATAACGGAATTCACCCAATAGCGGCTCGTGGCTCAAAACGAGGGTGTGCTGCAAATATCATTTCATACAGCAAACTTAAAATATTTTTAAAAATTATTAGTAGGCCTATCTAAACTGCTCGTCTCTTAATCCATCTCCGGGAACTCTCACGCGATTATTTTTTTGCTAATTTCTCTCGTCTCGTCGAACGTTGTGTGAGTTGTGTGACGAGAGAAAATAGCACAATAATAATAATAATAATAATAATAATAATAATAATAACAATAATAATAATAATGATAGTAATAATGATGATAATAACAATAGTAATAATAACAATAATAATAATAATAATAATAATAATAATAATTGGGGCAGGGCAAATCGCGTGAGAGTTCCCCGGAAATGGAATAAGAGACGAGAAAATAGTATTTTTAATGATCGAGGTAGAGGAAGTCGCTTAGTGTTCCTAGTGCGACAGAATACTTAATCGGGGTTGTGGAATCCGGGTTTTTCTGAATTTAACACATTCGAATTTGGCGGCGTTAGACCGTCAGACGGTGGAAACTCTTTCTCCGAGCTGACAGTGTGGTGCTGGCGCGGCGAAGAAAATGCCCGAACAAGGGGGACTGCTTCATGGGTAGTCTGTTCTCGTCACCTAGCAGACGTGGGATAAGCGAGAAAACTGATGCTTGCCATCCTCATTTCTTATTTGAACAGACTACCCATGCGTGGTTTTCAGTCCACCTTCACACCACGGAGGAAAGAATACATCACACGGCCGACTTGAAGCACGCTGCCCTCTCAGGATCTCAGTGTCTCCTAGCTTTGCCACCAGATGGTGGCGTGGCGGGCAATTCAAAAATACAGATACATTTATAGTAAAAACCAATTCGTGATATGGAAAATAAACTTTAAAAATAGCAGTTACATTAAATACATTAAATACCGTATTGTAAAGAGAAAATACTGGTGAAGTGCTACTTCACCTACTTCCCCTGAATAGCCGCCACTGATCCTTCCTTTTGGTGTAAAAACTGACAGAAAAAAACTACAGAAAAAGGCACGATCTGTTGTCAAATACCAGCAAGTCAGCAATATTTTAAAAGATAACAGTTGTAAATCACTGTAATCTCTCAAGTGTTAAACCCCTGTCCTGAATTTTGTTGTTGTTGTATTTTTGTATTGGCATTATTGTATTGGTATTATTGTTAATAAAAAAATATTATTTATTTATTTTTTTTAATAGAGAATATTAATACGATACTATAAGCGACCATTTTGCATGCTGTACAAGTAGTAAATTTTGGGTCCCTTATTTTCACTTCTGTTATACACATTAGATTCTATTCTATTCTGTTCTATTCTATTCTATTCTATTATCCCTTATTTCCATTTCCAGAAGGTGGCAACCCTAGCCATGATAGAAATTAAGAACTTAGATTTGCATACCTTGAAACTTTATGTAAAGATGTTAGCTGTGTAAATTTGTTTGTTCCTATAAGCAGATGAAGTCTTTTGAATATTCGTAATTTTTTCAGATATCAGCTGTATGCATGATGCAATCTTATTATTTAGAATGATAAACTATTGCAAACTATTGGAACAGGTATTATTAGAAGTGAATGTATTTTTAGGTAGATTTCGAAGAAAAATCTACCTATTGCAATGGATACCATGTCATGATTTTCGAAAAATTCTTTCATATCTTTACGTTTCATGCTCCCCTAAGTACGAAACCACCGCCCGTTCAAAAAAAAATTTTGTGATATTTATAAATATATATACTGTATATATATATATATATATATATATATCTTTACACGATAGCGGCCGTAATTTTGAAGATATTTGAACCAAATTTTAATATGTTATTTCTAGGCCCAATAGTTCGGACAAGTTCGTTAATGAGCAAAATTGGCCCAAGGGGGTGGTCGGGGGAGGGGGTTGAAATTTTTAAAAATGTATATCTCGGCCCCTATGAAGTATAGAGGGAAACTTTGTTTGAATAAATTAGAGTACTCCCTATGGAGTTCACAGTGACACCAACGATTCGGGGGTTCGAGTGAGGGTGGGGGTGGGGGTGGGGGTATGAAAATTCGAAACTTTTGAAACCATGTCTTGTGGGGTATCGTTGAAAAGCTCTTGATGAGTACTCTACAAATCAATAACTAGTTTCTTGATAGCTCTCATATGACGCGAGATTTTAATGTTTGAAAATAATAACACTTAAAAGAATTATTATAATATCATAATTTTGTCTTGTTTAGCGGCTTTGCTAATTTTATTCATTGCTGATCTTGCGCATGGCCTCCAAGAATATTATATCCTATTCTTGTTGTCAAAACAAATGATTGTAGGCTCTTCCTCTTTACCGAATTCAGTTCTTATTATTGCGGGTTTGCCATGCCAAGGCTAAAAAAGAAGAGTGCTGCGCAGCGATAATAAATTAAACCAAAAGCACTTTGAAATCTTCCTCAGCCTGTAGGCCTGCCTAAAGGGATTTTTTTTTTCTTTCAGGTGTTCTTTGAAAAAGTTTTTGTCACACGGCCATGGAAAGCTCTCTTTGTTACTACAGATGATGATATACATGAATGGTGGTTTCGGTGGAAATTGGATCGTTACAGGTAAATATTTTCTGACTATTTCATGCTAAAATTGGGCACTCATCCTAATAAAACTCATTCTTAGCCTCATGAGTGAACATGGATTTAAAATGTGTTCAGTGATTAGATTATAAATGCTTGAAGTAGGTTTCTGGTGAATAGTTAAGGGGGAGATATTAATGGAAATGCAGTATTTACAGTACAAAATTTCTACGCTCAAAATATTTCTAGCTTAACCTAAGGTGACCATATTTTTATGAATAAAAATACGGACTTGTAGTGATATCATAGATCTTTGATATCCCTCATCATCTTTCATATCACATATTTTACTTATATTTTCTTACTACCTTATTCAACTGCTTTCAGTAATCTTATAACATGACACCTCCATTTTATGCACAGCAGCTGGTTTGAACTTCCATTAAAGAACTTGAAGAATATTGATTTAATACTGGTGCTTGGAAGCACATTATTTTGTTTCTGCATATTTATGTAATGAATTTATTTTCTTGAGTAGGCCTACGCTTTGTTCATTAGTTCATTACAATAACATTTAGTTGAAGCTAGGAGCAAAGGATTTGGGGTTATAAGCCTAACCACTTACATCCACTTTCTTCTCATAGGCAGTGCAATCATATAGGCCTAATCACAGCTTTTTATTTATTTAAGAACTATAATTTTATCACCATAATGAAGGGCCTTGTCATAAATCGGGATGAAATTGAGACTTTTAATAAGAAAAAGGGACATTTTGCATCCCGACAAAGGTACATAAAATCCTGGGACAGCTCTTTTAAAAAAATGGGTCAGGACAAATGGTCATCTTAGCTTCACCTAATAAACACTGTTCCAACTTTCTAATAAAAAATAGTACAGTATATATTGTTGTATAGAATGTTTGAAATATTAATACTTTTAAGAAGGGAACTTTATAAAGTGTATCTTTTTTTGTAATTGTAATATCCACATATCATTGAAATTTACAGCTTGAATGGTTTAATTGCACAGAACTAATTTAGCTATGGTTTTAGCATAAAGAGACTATGGATAAGACGCTCATTTGTCCAAAACATGCCATACCAAAAATTTTTCTCTGGGAACAGAACAGGTAGCGAACTATCATTAGCCTTTTGTGGTAGATTTGTTACCAAGACTTAAAACTTGATCCCCTTTGGCACAGGGGGTCTAAGGAAGGCATATATTTTTTTAATTTTATTGTGATGTGGCAGGAAAGAAGTAAGAAAAGCATTTTCAGTTGGTAAGAAATTGAATATCATTAAACAGTTTGACCAAAATAGCGCATTAAGCAGGACCATTAGTATTGTAATTATTATTGTTCTTATTATTAAATCTTTTATATTATTATTATTATTATTATTATTATTATTATTGACCGCCAGCGTGGTCTTGTGGTTAGCGTCGCTGACTACGGATCTGTCGGCCCGGGTTTGATCCCCAGTACTTCCTCGGATTTTTCTGAGGTAGGGAGGTCTGTTAGGGGTGCACTCAGCCTCGTGATTCAAATTGAGGAGCTACTTGATAGAGAAGTAGCGGCTCCGGTCATAGAAACCACCATTAACGGCCGTGGGTGTCGGCATGCTGACCACATGCCCCCAATCCTGCCATCTGCCTAGGTGGATAACGCAGCGGTCGGGTGGTAGGCCTTGTCCCTTCGGGGTTGTCGTGCCACGGAGTTTATTATTATTATTATTATTATTATTTTATATTGAGGAACTGTTGTGCCCGCTTGGGTTTGTGGTCAGCACCACAACCAAACCTCCCCAGGTAATTTGGGTTGCTTACACAACTGCACCGGTCCACGGGCACCAACCTGCTTTCATAGGTAAAATTTATATGTGGACCAGTTCCGAATCACAAGAGAAGTGGGGCTGCCTAGCTAATTTACTCAGCTGGTAGAGATGACTCCTCCGTGGTACTTTCGAATTAAAGGGATAGGCAAATGTTGTGATCTGTAGGAATAATTCGTAAAACAAATGTCTCTATTAAAATGTTCAAGATTTAACGGTCTCTTATTCAGCAGCGTTGCCAACTATCACCAGCCTCGCAGAATATAGGCGTGACGTAAATATTATCGATTTCCTATACTTTATACTTTCAATGGCACAATATACTTTCAATTAACAATGACTTTTTTATTTTTTTTTTATTTTAACTTTCAATGGCACAATATACTTTCAATTAACAATGACTTTTTTATTTTTGTATTTTAACTTTTATTATTACGTTTATTATAACGCGCTGAGGTAAACTTTTATTCCCTATTTTACGTATAAACTTAACACTTGATGCTTGTGTGATTTCTATAGCACGGAGCAAAACCTGAATACTTCTTTTTCACTCGATGTCTAGTGCCCCAAGAGATGCTGAATCTCTCTCTCAGTATCCCATCTCATAATCTCCGCACAGTGGACATTTCTTTCTTTATTTCATTGCTATTGGCTATCTTTACCTAAGGTTAGCTATTATTAGCTATCTCAAATTTGTCACACACGCTTCTTTCAAGCTTTTCTAAAGAGGTTAAGTTTCCCCTATTCACGTTGGTCAAACTTGACAGATATTGCTGGAGTCTTGTAGTGTATCTACTCCTCCCATCGCTTCCTGTTCAATCTAAATCTTTAAATAATTCCTATATTTTAAGTCTGGGGTTAATTTGATGATTGTAATTGTCTCTGTCTTATTTCTGTGATTGTTTTGATATAAGTCTGCAGTCTGTCCAATAATAATTAATCCATATAAATTAATTGTGATATCAAATAACTATTTAATTAAGTAGTGTGATCATATTGTAGGTCTTAATGTCCTCTGTGTGATGATGTAATTTGTTTAATTGTCCTATTTGTCGTTTTGGCGTAAGTAGTCATGAATGGTCGCAGGTGTTTTGTGTGTGGCATGAATTTAGGGATCGTAAGCCATGGTACAAGTCGTGAAACGGTTGCACTGTCCAAATTCTTACCCATGCTAAGTGACTAACAAGTAGGGCTGACGCCATGATCAAATTAGCAGATAGAAGATTGTCCTGCTCGGTATAGAGTGACTTTCCAAATGTACTGTACCAGTACTTCTTGCTCAACTAGTACACTCACATGCTGAAATATAAAAGTTGATACTCAGAATAAGAATGAATTTATTGTAAAGAATGTACAAAACATATTAAGAACCAACTTTCGTCTGGATATACAGGAATTTTGGATATATTTCTGGAATTATCTTCGGTGTTCCACACAAGCCTGGAGTTTTTCTATCATATAATTTATATGCTCTTCACAAACATTGTAGAATTGTTTAATATTATCCATAGTTAGTAATTCTTTAAAGAGACGATCGGCTGTCTCAGGAAGAAATAGAACAACAATCAGGAGCACCACAGCCAGTGGCCAGAGCAGGACTACTATGGCCTGAATTGTCCGTGAGAGGATCATCAAAATGATTAGCATTATTCCGCATGTTATAATCATAGACTGGATTTGAGGCGTGATCAACCATGATGAATCCTGATCCTGAAAACAAAGCACACCAAAAAAAAAAAATATTTACTTTTAAATAAAGCAAAAAGTATTCCAATAAGTTCATATTAATTTTTAATTGAATAACATTACTATTTTAATTTCCTTACCAGTACTGATTATTGTAAGAAATAAGCAATAATTGATCTGTACGAAGTTTCCTAATCCTCTGCAATTTCTTAAGAAGATTTGTCTCCTATCAAAGCATTCAAATTACAAGCTCATATTTCAGATGTGACAGACTCAAATTTTCGGATCAGCCAATATGAATAGCTCTTTGGAATTTCATACATTTCCTGGCCCAAATGGAATTTAATTGCACTTGATTTCAGGGCATCAATGGGATTAAGTACATTTCACATTAGAAATTGGCCCGAATGACCTACCACTTTCAAAAGGCTTTTAAATGATAATATGTATATTTTATTCATTCTTAAATTGCCGAACAAGAACATGTCTTTAAAACCTTCTTGGTTCCAGGTATCTGCCACGTCATATTTAAGGTGTCTGCTGATGTTTTGACCATCTTGCAATGGTCTTTATAAAGCCTATGATTACATCACATTCTCATGTCCTTTTTAACTAGGATCTGTAAAACTAACGACTTGAGGTGTTTAAAGAAATGAAACTTACTTTTTCCAGAATATTTAAACATTTTAGGCATTTAGCTTACAACACCATCTATGAATTAAAATAATTATTTCGCTATCTTTAAAATAATTCTTTCTCTATCTTTAAAATAATTCTTTCTCTAACTTGATGCTTTTATTAAACAACTAGAATTCTATCTGTTAATAGTGTACAGGTAGGAAAAAAAAGTGGAGCGACTAAAATACCATATCTAATACAAGTAAGAATCAGCTTGAAAAATTTTATGTCATAACCGGGATTTGAACACGGATCTTCGGCTTAACGCGCCGATGCTCTACCATTGAGATACCATGACAACATGCCAGTATGACATCAAATTCCTCAACTGATTCAGAAGACAAGGCAGACCACGGGAGGTTTCTCCGTTGAGAACACACATCCAATGGTGTCCTACATTTGTAGGTACTTTGAAGCCAAGTTATATTTATATACTATTAATTAAGTACCATATCTAAGTTGTTGATATGAGCCACTGCGCATGCCTAGGTGCATTCACAGGATAGCAGGGAATGTATTAAAATTTCTTCTAGTGTCGACTGTTGACTTAGCCCATTTCGGTACTATTTCTTTTCAACATGGCCGCTAATGCAGAATTGCATATCAAACTGATAGCTGAACAAGGCTCTGAAATCAGCTACAAGAGTCGGTCCGCTTTTTTTCCCCCCTACCTGTACATGGTTAAAACACTGAAATACATGATAAATTTTTAAAACTTAACTTGAATAAATTGACTGCCTGCATTGCTGACTGTAAATCCACAGGTCTGGATTTGATCCCTGGTACCTCCTCAGATTTTTCTGAGGAAGGGAATCTGGATCGGGGTGCACTCAATTTTGTGACATCAACCGAGGAGCTACTTAATCAAGAAGTATCAGCTCTGGTCACAAAAGTCAATAGTAACAGCTTGCAGGATTCGGCATGCTGTCCACATGCCTCCCAATCCTACTATCTCACCATGGTAGATGGTGTAGCGGTCAGATAATAGGCCTAGTACCATAAGGATTGTAGTGTAAGGGAATTTACTATAAATTACTACTTATTTATAAGGTATTGTATTCTTTTGACAAAAAAGTTCGAAACAGTTTTACTTAAGCCCAATTCAAGATATTATCACAGTATAAGTATTAATACAGTAAAGAAACTGTGTGTTAAAAGTCCTATGACAACATGTTGACTGGACGACACTAGCGCTCCATGCGGAGATTGAGTAAAGCTACATTCTCATCATATGAAATGGCTTGGGAAAATACATAAACACATCGCAAAATATGTTATGTTAAAAGAGAAAAATACAGAATATTTTTATTTAATGCAAATCTAATTTTAAATTTAAGAAATAATAAAACAGATAATGGTATTATATTCTAATTAAGAAGAGGTAAACAATACCTAAATAGGCTACTGTTAAGGACTGTACCTAGGCCTAGTATTTCTCCTTTAAAATCATTGCCCTTTAATATAATTTATAATTCAAATTATGATAATAAATAGCCTACATATTAATTACGTAAATTATATTATAGGTCTGTCACGTTGTTCATCCTGCACGTTATTGTTGACAGTGTATTTTGATTCTTTGCCTTATATGGCAATATACGACTTCAATTTATCGTAGGTCTATGTAGCGTCAATTACTGCAGGATGGACTTCATTAAACAAAACAAAAAATTCAGGAGCATTTGGAATTGAAGACACCGTCGGTACAGCAGTTTTAATTAACGAGTTTTTATAGGAATTCATAAACTGTCTGTTTTCGGCGTGTGTCAAGCATAGACGGTAATTTTCACTCAAATATTTTACATATTTTGTTACTAGGTTTTCTTGTCGACCATTAATGACCTATTTTATACACCAGAAATCATTACAACAGAATAAAATATAAAAATATTACATTAAAGTAACTTGAAACATAACCACACCAGAATCACGAGTAAGCCAGTAGACCTACAATAAATATTACTTATTTTCGTTCTTACCTTTCTGGATGTTTCAAGAAAGTGAAGAAATGCAATTCAGGATTTTGTCTTTTATTATTACTGAAATTTACAGCAGAATAATAAGGTCCTTTCGAATATAGCGTGTTCTAATAAATACAACACTCCTATTTATTTACATACTTCCCGGAGTAGTTTCTGCAGTCTTACTTTATGGCCGCTACGATCGCTAGTAAATGCGCGCGCATGCTCGGCTGGCAGAAAAACGGGCTTAGTTTCTGTACTGTATTAATACTTATACTGTGATATTATCCTTAATTGTCCTTAATAAGCTAATTAAAGTAGTTGCTTATGTATTTTCAATATGACCTTCAATTTTTAAAAATACACATTAAGAAATATTTTCCATAAGATTTGCCTCATTCTCAGTGGGTGATATTATGAATGAACCATAAAGAGAATATGAGGTATGCTGTGACATAGTGGTTGAGGTACTGTGCTACAAACCGGAAGGTCGAGGATTTGATTCCTGAGAGATCGGTGGGATTTTTCCATTGGCCTAGAATCCTTGTGGTGGCACTATGGCCTGGGGTCGACTCAGCCTCTAACAGAAATGAGTACCAGGAGTATTTTCTGGGGTAAAAAAGTGGCCAGTGCATAGGGATGACAACCTTACCACCTTCATTCACCTTGTGTGTGTGTGTATATATATATATATATATATATATATATATATAGAGAGAGAGAGAGAGAGAGAGAGAGAGAGAGAGAGAATGTGAGAGGCTATGGTTTTGGGATGAGTGATAATGCAATTAAAAAGCTGCATGTCAATCTCGAACACTATAATTCCAGAGGCATTGTACATTGTACTTTAAAGAAGCCAATATGGCCACTATAATGTGTGCAATACAATATATATTATAAATTATGCAATTAAATAGTCTAATTCATATGCTTACGTTGGACATGATAATGCACTAAATTTTTTTGGTGTCAGATAAAGAGTCCTAATAGTAGTTTCTCTCTTGAGAATAACCTTGATGTATGTTCTATTTTTTGCTAAGCAACGATACTTTCCAAATTATTAGAATTTGATTTTCTTTATTTAAATTTACAATCTGTCTAGCAGGGACAATAAGTAAATGTTATACAAGAATATGACATGAAGGCGGATGGTGTCCATGACTACACTCGACAAGACAAACAAAATTCTAGGTGGACAAATCGAAAATAAAATGGAAGATCTTAGATTATGAGTTCTCTTTAAGTTTTCTTAGTTTTCACTATTTTCTAACAGATTTATTGCTTGATGATTTGGATACTGATTTAATATAGAAATATCGAATGACCTAAACATTAATATTTTTAAGAAGGGGACTTTTCCATGAAAATGAATCCTTTTCTCCATAAGCAATAGAGATTTGAATGTAATTTTTGGAATCGTAATATCCACATATCAGGAACTAAAATTTATAGGTTGAGTGATTTGATTTACAGAAATAATTTTATTTTTGTAAATACAATGCACTCTGTTCACAGTTCAGTTATTAATAAAGTCAAGTTCAGTGTTCAAGTTCAAAGAAATTCTTAATAGTTATACAGGAGTTGAAAGAAAGACTAATTGAATTGCTAAGTGCAGGAAGGAAATTATAATAATTTTAAACTTGCCCTGGATGAATTGAGGTGGAATGTCCCCCCTCCAAAACTCAGTTGGGTGTTCCACTGCACAGTGGTGATATGAGGAGAACTAAGGTAGGTTTCTTTCTTATAAGAGACCTTATCTTGTGCAAGAATAAATGTTACTTAATAGGCAGTAACACAAAAGGTAACTAATAAACAGAAACACAATTGGCTGTCTGTTATCATAAGTGTTCTTTTTTAATACAGAGTCATGATTGTCGAGGGCTTGGATGCTTGCCACCAGACCCAGCTTTTGTGTGTTTTTTTTTCTCTCCCTAAAACCCTGAATTATGCCTTTCATGGGAAGGGAATCCCTTGCCATACACCTACGGCATGGTAAAGAGAAAGCCTCACCTTTGAAAATAATTGTTAAAATTATCGACCCCTTTCAAGCCCATTCATTTCCATTTTCTAATTGGGAGTTGGACAAAATGAAGTAACTACCAAATCACCTATTTCAAAATAGTTCTTATTTTGGGCCTTTCGTTATGTTACAGTATGTTAAGAATGTCAGTGTACAAGGAGCAGGTCTGCTTCGCTAATCTTATGAGAATGTTTTTTATTGCAGTTGGCAAATTCACTAATACAGCCTTATTGACTTATTGTTTATGATATGATCAACAAATTTTGTAAAACAGGTTCAGAATCTAAATATACTTTAATTTAATCATTTCACAATATGAGCAAACATGTGATTCTCTCTCTTAGAGTCCGTGGAAGCAATTACAAGAATCTCTTGAGCATTGGGAAATGTGTTGAATATTGACATTCTAAAATTAAATAAAAAACACAATAAAATAATACGTAGTCAGTGGATAAAACTCAAACTCACATTAACTATCGTGACGTTTCCGCCTGAACCTCCAGGCCTTCCTCAGACGACTGAATGCTAGAAGAGGTTTGTGGTATATCCCGCATCCCCTCCTGCTCGTAGATGACGTTGCAGTTGACTATGTTGACATTCTTATGGTAATTTATCAGCAAGCTCCTGATTATTCATGGGTGGATTATCGCGGTGACATTCTTCCTTCCTTTTTAAAGTTGTAATGATATATTGTATGGTGACATAAGCTGGCATACCTTGCTGGTCGAGGCAATGAGTGTCTGGCAACTCTCGGCATGCAGGTTTCAGTTATTGCTATTGGTAACATGAGCCGTTGTGCCTTGCTGTACAAGGGGAAGAGTGTCTGATGTGCAGGTTACAATTATCTGTAGGCAGACTTCATCGGTAACATGAGCCGGTGTGCCTTGCTGGACAAGGGAAAAACTTTTTGGCGTGTGCTGCCATGCTGATCACTGCCATGACTAGAAAGATGTGTTTGGCAAGGTAGGTCTGCAGTAGGCCTTTGTCTAGGTGACTTCTTTTGTGTACTGTATATATTACTCTTAATGAAAAAATTTGGTATAACTAGCATTATGACAAATTTGGAATCATTTATAGCCTGTTAAGGTCACATTAGATTATATGTGTAGCCCATGATAGCTTTGCCTGAAGTTAAACTAGTAATAATTCTAACATTTGGATTATCCATGTTTTTCAATTATTCCTGCCTTTAACGGTCACAGTTAAGAGTTTGTTATATTTTAGTTCATCATTTTCAGTAGTGCCTACATTAATTAACTTTATTATTCTGCTTCAATTTCACAATTAGTATGTCATTATTATTATTATTATTATTATTATTATTATTATTATTATTATTATTATTATTATTATTATTATTAAATGCCAGAATGGTACTTCATAAGATTGTGTGGGGGACAGGAAAATGTCTGTCCATGTGTCTGTGTGTGTGTGCGATAACTCAAATATGCTTTATCGGATTTTCATGAAACTTGGTATACACATTTATAACGTCCATGGGAATAAGGCTATTGATATTGGAGACCAAATCGGTTGACTGGTACTGGAATAATGTCCAATTTAGTGCCTATTTTATGGTAATATATTAGAAAGAATTTATCAAATGCAAATCAGTTCTCATGGCATTGTATTATTTTGCAGTGTTCATGTATGGCTTTGGAAGTTGCAATACAGTTAGCTATAACAACACTACTCACATATTCCTTCACAAATGCTTATCAGCAGGGCCCGGATTCTGATGACGTGTCATCTTTTTATTGGTGCTGCATAAACATTGCCAACTTGTAGATAAATCCTAATCATGGCCTCTAGATTATAGAAATGCATTTTTAATAGGTCATTTTATGGAATTTTATATTTTTAGGGCATTTATTTAAATTTTACATCATTATTTTGTCATTTTCTTCCTTATTAGTCATTTTCATGCATTTACATTGAGCATATTAACTTATTTTTTGTTGTCTAGCTAACATAGTCCCCAGCAGTGTTGTCTTCTAGTGCTGTTTGTTTAATGCAAGAAGAACACACCCGGTGTTGAAGTGTTATGTATCAGTCAGAAACGAGAATCAAAGAAACGCCAAAATTTTGTATTGTATTACTGTTGTCTTTAGATTGACTTGGCACCAGAGTCTGCCACCTATAATGCAACATATGTAGGATCTACTTTAAAAATAATTTTCTTACTTTCTATCTCAAATCCTCCAATCAAGAACAAAGAACAAAGAACAAAGTTTTTAGACCTACAGCATCCTTTCTGCATTTACAGTTTTTACAATTATGTACAAATTAGTCTATAACTTTGTGTGTACAATAATTTTTTATAAATAAGATATCAGTTTTTATGTAATTCTTTCTAATTATTAAGCCAGTTTCTTTAAAATTTAGGGTAATTTTATAGGTCATTTTTCAAATAATTTTAAGTCATCAGAATCTGGGCCCTGCTTATCAGACTAGACCTTTGTTCTTCTGTAAGTCCTGCTTAATGAATAGACCTGGAGCTTAACTCAGAAATTGATTAAAAAATACCTTATTTTCTGCATAATTTCAATTATCACTGATTGAACAAAAACATTCTGGCACTTTGTTATATCAGTTTATCTGATTTTATTATGATTATTATTATTATTGTTGTTAATTAATATTAATATTATTATTTATTTGAATTGAGGAAGAGCCTAAATTCTTTGTATTTTTATCCATGCTAAGTCGTCACCTGAGTATTGAGTGTATTAACTCCACTTTTTGCAAAATAAGAGAATCTATATATTTTGAAACCTTAGTTTAGGTACAAATCATATGCATATACTGCAAAACTGATTTTCCACCTCTAAATACTGAAATTTCAAAAATGCATTGTTGTATGTCACGTTAAATATGAGTCTCCTCAGATATTGTTTTGATCTATGTCCAATTACCAACGAGGCACTAACATTCCAGACACATGATTGCAGCCAGTCCACGCACAACCTCTTCATTGCAGCAGCTATACAGTGCTCGCATATTCCTTCAAATTGCAAGCTCTATAATCAAAATTTTAAATTCTGTTGTGAATTATAATCCTCTAGCTGAGCATTTAATCCTCGGGTCGCATTCTTGTGTGCCACAGAACAATACTAGGTAATTAATAATTTTTTCCCTAAATCATTTTTTGGGACAAAGTTCACAATTCACAACGATTGAACAAAAATATTCAGAACTGGGACATGGTAACATTCAAAAAGTTGATCCATCCATAGAAAAACTAAAATGTTTCTTGAAAGAACGGAAATATTTAGCCCCTTATGTCTTAATCGCTTGCTCAGTGCTCTTGTTTGCAAATCAAAGAAGCTCTTTGAAGTAATTGAAATGTCAGAAAGTGACTTTTTATTTCTAATTGTGAGCATCAGAAGATTGTAATTTTTGCAATGTTCCATTTTGTTCTTTAAGAGGTACTCTTTTCGAAAGGACCAACTTTTTAATTAGAATTCAAGTTATCTTTCCAGGACTCGCCAGTAAATGTTGATGTGAGGTTGAAAATTTGAAAACGTAAGCAAAAGAGCAATAATGTAGAAGCTACATTACCTCCAGAAAAAGCATTTCCTTTCGTTAAGCCCCTAATGACAGTGCCTGAGGAATCTATGCTGCCTTACATGCCACAGATAGATATTCTTATAAGCAACACTCTTTAAACAGTAATTAATAACATTGTAATTTGATGTAATGGAAACATTTTAATGTGTTATATTTTTTACAAACCTTGAAACCTCTCAAATTAAATTTATGTTCATAATAATGCCAAACGACTAATGAGTAATGCATCTTCAAGACAGTGAATGACACACTTTGGGTCAACATATACTATACTCCTTAGCATCGTGTTAAGAACTAAGAACTGGTTTGTATTTTGGCTGTGTC
Source organism: Ectobius pallidus (assembly GCA_964059195.1). Lineage (NCBI taxonomy): Eukaryota > Metazoa > Arthropoda > Insecta > Blattodea > Ectobiidae > Ectobius > Ectobius pallidus. Next base: position 97,277,300 of record CAXKWD010000007.1, read on the forward strand.
ATGTGACAATCTGTGCCACGCTCATTGACTTAATAGTTATAGAACAGACCGATACAGAGATTGCCACATTAGAAACATATACCAAACAAAAGTTATGTTTAATTTTCTAAAAAAAATAATAATGTTGAGTGGAATTTTTATACATGATAGACTATTTTCTGTTAAAAGGTACAGTTTGTTAAAAATAGGTCTTTAGATTAAAAAAATGTGTGAGATTAATATTCTTAACTTCAATCTTTGTTTTCTCAAAACTTACCTGATGCACTTGGTACACTCCAACACTCAGGTGACGTAAGTGACTAACATGCAGAGCCGCCACCTGTAACTCATAGTTAGCTGATAGAAAGTTACCTGCTCAGTGTAGAATTATTTTCATAAAGTACTGTACCAGTATATCTTGCTGTAACTAGTACACTCACATGCTCATAATGTAAAACTTGACTCTCAGAATAAGAATGAATATATTGTAAAGAATGTACAAAATATATTAAGGACCAACTTTCATCTGAATATACTGGGATTTTGGATATTTTCCTGGAATTATCTTCGTTGTTCCCCAAAGCCCTGGGCTCTCTCTATCACACCATTTATTTGCTGTGCAAAAGCATTGTACCATTGTTTAATTTTATCCATAGTTAGTAATTCCTTAAAGAGGCGATCAGCTGCCACAGGGAAAAATAGAACAACAATCAGGAGCACCATGGTCAGTGGCCAGAGCAGGGCTACTATAGCCTGAATTATCCATGAGATGACCATCCAAAAGAATATTAAGATGACGCCAGTTATAAACACAGACAGGGTTTCACGTGTGAACAGCCATGTTGGAAACGATACTCTGAGATCCTGAAAACAAAGCACAATAACAAAACAATACGTTATATACTTTTAAATAAAGCAAAAAGCACTCCAATGAGTTCATATGCATTTTGAACTGCTACTGTATGTGAATAACATTACCATTTTAATTCCCGTACCAATACTGATTATTGCAAGAAGTTTTCTAATTCTCTGCAGTTTCTTAAGAAGATTTGTCTGCTTTCAAATCTAATCACAGACTCATATTTGAGAGATGACAGGCTAAAATTTCCGGATCAGCCAATATTAGTAGCTTTTTGGAATTAACACATTTGCTGGAGCAAAAGATGTATTGGAATTTACATACCGTACCCTTGATTTCAGATAAGATATATGACAACTAGAATTTGGACCTAATGTACTACCACTGTCAAAAGGCTTTTAAATAATAATACATATATAACTACTAAGGCTTTCACGGCCGGCGTTCAATGATATTTCCATTTCCGGGCTGTATGGCCGTGGTCTATCCAATGAAATTGCTGACGTTTCGCCACGAACTGCGTCTGGCATCTTCAGAGCTCGTTACAGCTAGGTGGTCGGCTGCGAACTGCTGGCAAGCTCTCAAACACTGGTATTTATACCTCCTCTTCGCGCTTTGGTTGGTCGGCGCTCGGCTGTTGTGAACTATCCTCTCTCCTGATAGGTCCGAATTTTGTGGGCCTGCATTTAGTTTTAGAAATGACAGTCAATTCCTGTCAGACGCAGTTCGTGGCGAAACGTCAGCAATTTCATCGGATAGACCACGGCCATACAGCCCGGAAATAGAAATATCAATAATACATATGTTTTATCCATTCTTAAATTACTAATCCACACATCTATAAGAAATAAGAACATGCCTTTTATAAAACTAAGGACTAAATGATAAAAATTATTCAACTTACTTTTCCAGAATGGTTATAAATTTTAGGCATTAAGCTTACAACACCTTGTATGACATAAAATAACTCTTTCTCCCAATTTCAATAAATAGATTTCCTGCATTGCTGATTATGGATCCGCCAGCCTGCATCTGATCCTCGGTATCTCTTCAGATTGTTCTGAGGAAGGGAGATGTGGAATGGGATGCACTCAGTCTTGAGACACCAACTGAGAAGTAACGTGATAAAGAAGCAGCAGCTCCGATCACAAAAGCCCTGACCATATACCCCCAACCCTGCCATCTACCCATGGTGCATGATGCAAGGGTCAGATGATTGGCCTAGTACCATAAGGGTTGTAGTGCAAGGGAGTTTAGTTTTACTATAAATTACTATTTAATCATAAGGTATTGTATTCTTTTGACCAAGAACTTTGAAACAGTTTTACTTAAGCCCAATTCAGGATATACTATTTTTCTGATATGTTAAAGTATGTATTTTCAATATGAATTTGAATTTTTTAGTATAATATGTCAGAGAGAATTTTTATAACATTAGCCACATTCCTTAGTTGCAGATTATTATGAATGAACCATATAGAGCAGTGGTTTTCAAAGGGGGGTCCGCGGACCCCCACCACGATCGTGTTTCAGGGGGTCCGCAGGCGGTTTAAGAAGAAATAGGATATCCAGTAATTTTGAAGTGCTTAACTGTGTTCCCCACTACTTATCTATGTGAAACAGCGTTCTCCCACCTCACGTACTTGAAATCAAAGTTGAGAAATAAACATGAAATTGAAGGTGACTTAATATTAAAATTATCAGACATTAAACCTAACATTGCAGAACTAATTAATCAAAAGCAGCTTCACTGTTCACATTAAGGAATAAACTCTGTTTGCTACCATTGATATTGTTATTTTGTTCATTGAATTTAATACATTTGAATCAAAGTATTTATTTAATTTGTTATTTCAAAACCCAGAGGGGGTCCACGAAATTTTAATTTTTTTCAAGGGGTCCGCGGACTGAAAAGTTTGGGAACCACTGATATGGAGTATATGAGAATATGCTATGGTTTTGACATAAGTGACGATGTATTTAAGAAACTGCATTTCTCACTACATTTTAAAAATGGATTTTTCAGATATCTATCTAGAGGCACTGTAAATTATGTGGCCAAGTTGGCTTGTTTAATGTGTACAATACAATTATAATTAACTAGTTGTGCAATAGTCTTAAGTCATATGCTTACGTTGGACATGATAGTACACCTCAGATTTTTGGTACTTTCTCTCTTGAGAATAACCTTGATGCAAGTTCTACTTATTGCTAAGCAATGATACTTCCCAAATTGTTTGAATTTGATTGTATGTGTAAAATTTACTATAATATATTCCATTTAATGTTTCAAATACCTACGCATTTTATAGTTTTGAAAAAAGAAAAATTGTTTCGAAACACACAACTTCATCTTGCCGTATAAAGGATTTGTCTCTTAGTATAATATGATATTCTCTTCATATAAATTGTTTTTAAATATGAAGAGAATGTCGTTACTACATCGCATCGCATCCCCAAAGGATACACAACACAAATAAAACCTGATTAATGTACCTGTGTAACTTTCTTTAGTGTAAGCATGGGAAATAACTGTCTTTATTCTAAACTAAACTAAACGCCATGGCGCTATATTCCTGGAGGTACAAATGAGGCTGTGTGCCCCCGTTCCAAACCTCCCTACCTCAGAAAAAACCGAGGAGGTACCAGGGATCGAACCCAGACCTGTGGTTCCTTAGTCAGCGATAGTAACCATGAGACCATACAGGCGGTCGCGAAATTATTAATGTGCCATAAATGCAACTCGCATGGATTAAAGTGGTAAGATAATGGATTTGTTTGCACTTTTCTTTTATATGTTAAGATAATTTTATATACTACCATATTGAAATCTTTTTGTGCTGATATTGCTTTCTGTTATATGGTTTCTCTTGTCCATTGATTGATTTAAAGCTCCTGGCCCATTCTGGAGATTTTGTTGTAATTTTGATGCTCAATAGCTAATACTTACAGTTTTAACTGTTTATTTTAATATATGTGATTGCTTGATTGTGTACTTTGCAGTATATCATATGGAATGGTATTCGCTGTGGCATATCTTCTGGCACAGAGATACAATTTCCTTGATGACAACAACCACAGTAATCTGTTCTCACCTGGCATAGCTTTATCTGCAACCTTAGCATCCATCATTGGTATGGGTAGCTACACAACATTCTCATTTCTTTGTCGCAACAAGCTGGAGTGCAATGAAATACATTCCTATACAGTATTTGTGCCTGTGAGTATAATTCTTATGAGTAGTATTCATAATTTGTATTTTTAGAAGCAAAAGATGAAACCCTGTGAGATTCATATTCCATTTATCCATCTCTCACAGCCGTTTTTGAGCAGAGTCAATGTGTCAAAATAATTTTCTCTAATTTTTGGTTCCCAAGTTTTGTCCACCATGCATGGCAAATGTGCTGTCACTGGAAAAGATATCTTTTAGACATTGTAGCACATTATTTATTTTAATTGTAGGTTGTTTAATGTTTCAATACTTTGCCTAAGGTTATCTCTTAATTTATTCCTTGGTGTATACTTACTTACTCAATGGCAATAGACAATTCCTCAGCAAGCTAAAGGATTATTATTTATTTTATGGAGCCCGAAGGTTCATTGCCACGCTTACCTGAGCCTGCCGTTCAACCGTATTCTGTGCTAACTCCATCCAATCATCCCTCGCAAATCCTACTTCCCTTAAATCTATCCTAATATTGTCCTCCCACCTATGTCTAGGTCTTCCAAGTGGTCTTTTCCCTTCGGGTCTCCCAGTCAATACTTTTGAGATATGTCTTTCCTCCTCCATGCATGCAACGTGTCCAGCCCATTTCATCCTCCTTGATTTAATTACCCTTACTATATCCGGTGAAGAGTACAGGTCATGAAGTAATTTTCTCCAGTCCCCATTTTCATCTCTCTTAGGCCCAAATATTTTCCTAAGCACCCTGTTTTCGAACACTCTCAGATTATGTTCTTCCCGAAGTGTAAACAACCATTTCTTGGTGTATGTAATTTAAAAATCCAGAGAAATAAATGTTATGTAACATAGAGCAAAACACCTTGATTATGCCAAAATTATAGTGTTCTGTTAAGTTTTAATGTTTCTAAAGCTATTCACAGATTCTTAAAATCAAGGCTGCTTTTAACAAAGTCTATACGTCACAAAATTATCATAAAACACTGTGGAAATCCATAAAATACACTACTTTAAACCACTCCGTGTGCTCATTTTGTATCTCAATAAATGCTGTGGACTGGTGAAGTTTTTTGCTGGGACATTACTGATAATGGCTATAATTTATTTTATAATATACCAAGTCATATAAGCATACATTTGGAAGTGCCTCATAAATTAATTGTAGGACTATGATATGTCATGATTGTTTTGGGATATAATTAGATTATTAGGTGTGTTGAAATTAATATTCATTGATTGACATGTATCTTAGACAATTAAATATTTCTCCCACTTCCAAATCAGTTGTGTGACAATGCATGATTTCTCGTACATAGTATTTTAATATAACATTTTGATTATTCAGTTGGAATTGGTAGAATTAATTTTTCTGATTAATTTTTCTCAACATCTTCTCCCTATGAGATTTTGCAGTCTTACATTTTCATCTTGCAGTCTTACATTTTCATCTGTATTTATTTAATGTACTTGTTCTAGAATATAGGTTTTGTTGTAGATTATTGGGAATTTCTTTACAATAAGAGAACAAGCGTATAATATCCCAATGTCTTGATTGTTTCAGTATGGAACTAGAACCTGTAGCATTGAATTACTCTTATCTGTTGTAATTACCTTCAGATGTGAAACTTTAGGAGTAGTTCTTAATTTTTGGGGTTCAACAATTTGTGATCTACACTGTATCATCTTCAGATGTGTAACTAAAGAATTGTTATTAATGACTTTAATTTCCATAAAGGGCTATAGTAACACTATATTTTTAATTTTCCACCTTATGAACAGTGACCTGATTTGGATAACATATCATCTTTCAACTGGTACAGTCGGTCAAATAAAAAACGGGCGGTATTTGATTAAGTATCACGAACGAGCATATGCGCATGTACAGGAAGACTTATGGTTAGGTTCACACACGCCTCTTGTCTATCCATGTATTTTCTTGATTATTTAGTCAGTTTTGTTCCAAAACAAACGTGTATAGAAGGCTGTGGCTATATGCCTCAAATCCGCCATATTCTTGGTTGCAAATTTTTATAATATTAATAATTAATAGATTTGCGAGGAATATGTTTATTCAAGGAGCATTTTTTTAAGATTTTATTTTATAATACCGGTACTTCTAGTGCAAAATCAATAACTTACGCTCAACTTCTGCAACCAATCTTAGCATCGAAATACGCGTCCGGCCAGATCAACGTTTGCTATGAAAACTTCCGGTCGCATTATAGTAAAGTTCCCACCTCTGAGCTGCTCTTTCATAAATATGGAACCTTCTCGCTGCTTCAGAGACCGAAAAATGCAGGTCAATTACAGCCCTAACTACACTTTCTCTCACGTTAGGATTTGTATGTGGCGATGACACAAAGCAAAATGAATTATGACAATGCATTAAGTTGAATATTGTGTGTTGCGCTTTCCGCGTTGTTCATTTTTTCCCTCCTTGTTCATATTTTCCCTCCTGCCGCATGGCCTCATATGTTCCGAAAATGACCTGTATTTTGTGTTTTTTTTATAGGAAACTTGTGAACTAATGCGTCAAAACTTTAATTTTAACAGCATAAGAGTCCCGACGTTTTTTATTTGACCGACTGTACAGCATGGACATTGCCCACTTGTGCAAATAATCTGATTGTGACTCCTAGATTATAAAAGTGGTGATTTTTAGGGTCATTTTTTAACAACTTTTCATTTTTAGGTCATTTTTATTTTTAATGCCATTTTTGTTTTTTGTTTTTTTGTTTTTTTCCCCCATTTCATATTTAAAGGTAATTTTTGAAAATTCAAAGTCATTATTTTATCATTTTATGCTGTTTCTTGCATAAGAGTTTTATGCATTTACTTAAAGGAATATCATCGAAACTCTTAATGATCATTAATAAATAAATCTTGTAATGTAAATTTGGATGTAAAAAACTTTGTTTGCTGTTTGCATTTAACCTATCTAATTAACTAATTACAAGCCTACAATTGGTTCAACAACATAAATGTAGAATAGACACAAATCTGATGAATTAACTAGTACGTTCACAAAAATTTCTGGGTAATTTTTCTTAGTTTTCGGGTGTTTTTTGTATTTTTGTAATAATTTTGTAGCTCATTTTAAGCATTTTTAGGTCATCAAAATCTGGGCCCTGCTTATGAATAATGAATGAATTATCCAAAGTGTTCTTTTCAGGGCAAAGGCCTTCTATAGTAGGGAAACCATTACAAGTAAAGGTTCTCTCTACAAAATACCTTACAATCCTTTACTAAAAATGTAATTTTTATTTTTTTCATTAGCCTATAGCATCTTCTTGATGCACATGACAAATTAAATTAAATTAATTAAAAATATACATATTGTCTTACAAAAATAAAATGTTTACAATATTGCCTGCACTACAGAAATACAAATATATATACTGTATATAGCCTATATATTTATTAACATTACATTTGTACCATAATTAGAGAATGTATAGAATCTATAGCCCAATGTATAGTCCATTCACTGGTATTTGAACCTCCTGGTTTGGTGAAACTTTGTCGTCACACCACATAAGCTTACCCTGGAACACCGGTACTCAGACGTCAGAGCAACTTTCTTTATTTAGACTGTTGCATGCATGCACGTCAGTTAAACCATGTTTTCATATCATTAAATTGATGGAACTTAAACAGTTAAGCAACTATTATAAAATAAGTATGCTTTGAACTATGACACTTAGGCTTCACTTACCAACTTTTTGTCAGTACTTGTTTCAAGGACCTTCGTCGCCATCCTCGACTGCTTGTCAACTGGCAAATCCTGCTTCTGAAAAACCTGATGTGCCCCTAGTTGAAGTTCGATGAACTTCTGGATCAGGTTCTCATCTTTTGGTATTTTGGGAGAAGATTTATATGGTGAAATTCAGAAGTAGACTGATGAATTTTGAGATACTAAAAGATGAAAACCCGATCCAGAAGTTCATCAAACCTGCACCAGGTGAATATCAGGATTTTCAGAAGTAGGATTTGCCATGATAATTATACAGTGAGTCCCATGCAAGAGTTTGCCAATGACGTGGGTTTTTGCATCGGGGCGGGCACAGCTCCAACTCCCGAGTGATTGAGTGAAATATTTATGCAAATAAAGTTATTCTAACAGTATGTGTCTGTTATTTATGGGGAAACTTGAAAAATAAAGTGTATAGATTAATTTCCCAAACATTAGAAGAACTTAAAGACAATATCACAAAAGAAATTAAATCTGTCTCGGAAGTTGAACTTACGACCGTGAAAGAAAATTTCCTAAAAAGGTGCCAGTGTTGTGTGGATGCAAGAGGAGGGCATTTCCAACATCTCTTGTGATGAGATACGTGGTTATTTTCATTGTAATTCCTACTGTAAATGTGAGAACCAGAACCATTATACCATTTGCATAGATATTTCACCTGATCGCTCGGGAGTTGGAGCTGTGCCTGCCACGATGCAGAAACCCGCGTCATTGGCCAACTCTTGCGTGGGACTCACTGTATAAGAGTTGAATTTTACACAAAAACTTCTCTTTTGGTATAGTTTACCTGTACTAGTTTAAACTTTAACTTTAACTTTGTGTAGCGCAAACAGTATTGTAAATTAAATATTTTACAAAGCTCCGCCTTAACTCTTAACACACAACTTTTTAAAATATTTTATATTATAACCCTTGTCTGATGAAAATGAAATATTTTAAGTATTGTAAATATTTTATTTTGTAACATATTCTATATTTTAGTAGAGGTTATAAGCTGTAAAATATGAAATTTAGTATTTAATTATTATGCTTAATTATTTGTGATTCCACAGATTGTGAGTTACATTGTACTGCGCAACATATCTGGAGTGCTGAGAACTCGCTACTCCAGCTTCTTTGCATGGTTTGGCCGGATCTCACTGGAACTTTTCATCAGTCAGTACCATATCTGGCTGGCTGCAGATACACATGGTGTTCTAGTATTGGTGCCAGGTTATCCTGTTTTAAATGTTATGATTACATCCTTCATTTTTGTATGTGCAGCACACGAAGTACATAATTTGACATTTATTCTTATGCCTTATGCAGTTCCTTCAGACTGGAAACTGGCACTTCGAAATGTTTTGATATTTTTGGCAGTGTTGGTGCCTATAGGGATTCATGATGGCATGTTCTGATGCAGTTACGTGATTTTATGGACTCAGTTTTATTACATAAAGATTGCTATTGCAAAGACTTTTGTACAAAGTAAACTCAGAAGGTTACGTAATACAGTATGTATAACTCTTCTAGAAGGTATTGTATATTATAATTATCATGTAGCTTCTATACAATATAATAAGAAATCAAGTCATACAGTTCAAGCACGTGAATTATTACCGATATATGATTGTATACGAATGCAAAAAAAGGCTTCATCTTCTCAGTGAGGTTATTTTGATTTCCTGTGAGCACTTTAACCCTTACTCTGCCAAGATGGAATGCTGTAGCACTGTTAAAACTGCTAGCCTTGATTAAGGTAAAATATAAGGTTTTACTAAAAATATTGTTCTTCCCTCACTTTTGAAGCGATCAGGTTGAAATTATAAATGTTGATTCATAATAATTATATCCTTCTAATTGTTGTGTGATTTTCACATATGTCAGTTTCTATGTTAAGAATGAAGATTATTGATCTTTAAATATCTAGTTTCTGTACTTAAAAATCAAATTCAAACTAAATTTTGGAATTACATGTCTTTTTCACACTAATTTTATTGCTTCTGTTAATATTGCTGAACTATTTTGTCTGATTTCGAAGCAAGAAATTAAATTTTGAGGTTGAAATATGTCCAAATAATTTCCATTTCCTTCTGAGACTATTTCCCCCCCCCCCCCCCTTAAGTGCCATGATAAAATAGTTGGGTGGAAACTTTTTCACAACTTTTCCAAATGGATTTCCCTATCACTTACTTGCTAACTAAAACATTTTGCAATTTTTGACCAAAATTAATAATTCAGGTAAAAAATGAACATAAAACAATATTAAACTAACAGTACTTACGTGTTAAAATCACTATTGCAGCTTTCACAAAGAAATGTAAGTTAAAAATGGAAGGGGATCATATCCAGAAAGGAAATAGTCTCAGCTTATAGCTCAAGATATTGTGGATAAGCAAACATGCATACTAAAGTAAACACAGAACAATTCTGTACATGAGGCGGAGCAGGCAGAGTCATGTGACGAGTGACAAGCGAATGAGGTTGTTGCGGTGTTGTACAGTTAACGGAACAAGCTGCCTCGCTAAAGAGATGTACTTCATCTTCAGAGGATTTTGCATGCTCAAAATCTTTTACATGTAGGTCTTTTCTGGAATCACCATTAGAAAGTTGTATTTATTTGGAAGCTGACTGTCCAAACCCCACATCTGTACAACGCTCCATTGAGGAGATAACTGCTTTTTAAAAAAAAATGAAATGCTGTAAAACAGTGCTTGCTTGTTCCTCTTAGTGAGTAAGAATGCATCTCCCTTCTCTGTCTGTTAGACAGAGACAGCTGCACACTGCTGACTCATCAACGCTACACGTTGCGTAACATTCTATTGGCTTATCATATGTTCAGAGTTGACTTGTGTTTAGTATAGTCATTACTGTATTTACCTGAATATAAGCCACAATTTTTCCCCTTTATTAAGTCCAGTGAAATATGCCTGCAGTTTAAAATTGCGTAAGAGTGCTTTCTTTTTTAATAAAGGTAAAAAATTCACACAACATAGCCGGTTGATCTGCATAACCAGTTCCCCTACTTCCAAGCAAACATAACCACAAAGCGACTGCCACGTTAATTTTTGAAAGCAGACCCATCTATCGATTATGTTGAATCTGCACAGAATATCAATGTAATAATCAATTCAGCATCGAAAATCCAACCCAATTCAAGCTTCATAGAAAAAAAAGGTATAACTGCAGAAGCTATGGATGATCATTTTATCATTTGTGTTCCGCATGCTTTGTGATAGCGGTATTATGTAACATTTCTGCATGATGTGCTGCTCGTATTCAAACTTTCAAAGATATGCAAATAAAAGAAATTAAAATTTTTTAGTGCAGAATTATGAAAATAGAGAAACCATGCAAAATTCAACATTGATGAGTCATGCAAAGTTCCTGTTTTATATATTATTTTCCTTCATTTTTATTTGCTGTTTGATGAAATAAAATTGGAATTTCATAAATTAAGTAATTTCAGCTTTCTTTTCCTGATTTCAGGCATATTTCACCTAAGAAATGTTTCACTTTATTATTGTAAAATGAGGCAGTTTATTATTTTGCTGATGGGTTAATTAAATGTTTTCCTTTACTGTGGTGTTAAAAAGGCAGGGGCAGCTTATGTTTGGGTAAATATAGTACTCCTGAAAACCATCTTCTACAGATTGGATTTTGTCATTCTCAGCAATGTTAGCATAGAGAGAGGATTGAATCTGATTGTATCATGGCAGTATAAGGGTTAATAGTAGCCTATTTATTGTAACCATTTTGTAGGAAACAAATTTTGAAAACTGAAAACATTAAAGTGGGAGAACAAATGGAAATGTAACTTTCAGTTTGGAGAATATTGTCACACCTTGTTCAGTCAGCATTGTGAGCTAATCAGATATGTTCAGTTTGCCTAGTAATGATATGAATCTGATTAACTCATTTCATTTAAATATGTAGTTTAAATTTTAAGTCTCTATGTCGTCATCACATGGCAACCAATAGGAAATGGATTCTTTGATCAACAGTACTCGTTCACTGGATGATCTTCATATAGGATTGGCATGGTGCTGTCAACTGACCTTTCTCTTTATTACAGCAAACTCCTGATAATCTGAATTATTTGGGACCGTGACATGCACGAATGATAAAAAAACACAGATAATCAAATGTTAGAATTATTACTATTCTAGCTTCAAACAATCTTGTTATGGGCTACGCATATAAACTAATGAGATTTTAATGGGTTGTAAATGCTACTAAACTTGTTATAATGCTCATTGTACTCTAACAGTAATAGTTAAGTTTTAGCTATTTTTTCCTTACTACCAGAACCCAAAATGCTCATACGCTTTCTCGAGTCATATCCTTAGGATCCACACACATTAATTCTGTGGTACCTAAATGAAATATAAAAACCTAAAATACCTAATGTACTCGGAACAATGTTTTTGGTTCAGATTATTAGCCTTTTTTACTTGAAAGATTGTTATTTTATGGAGAGAGACAAAAAAACTTGTTGAAAGTATAACCACCTGCATATTATTAAATGATACAGACAAATATCAAAATACAGACAAGTCAGTGGTAGCAGCACATTTTTGGGATGATGGACATGAAGTTGACAGGGATCCAGAACAACTAAAATGTGTCCATGGACACAAGGAACTTTCAGTCTGGGAAAGGATTTTTATTCACAAGAAGGGGAACCAACTGATGAACTTCGATATCCCGACCAATGAGGACTTCATCTCAAAGTTTGTACCACGTCTGCGGGAGGGTACCACGGCACTTGAAGTATAGCTGTTGACAATGGTTGGAAAGGCGCCGAAACTAGTCCAGGTAAACTATACCAAAAGTGAAGTTTTTGTGTAAAAATACAACTCTTATATAATTATTATATTATATAACTTCACTGTGTTCACTTCCAATACAATTTAATACCTGTTTTCTCAGTTTCAGTTTGCATGTCATTTTGCCACATTCAAAATCTATCTTCTCGCACAAAAATAGAGGTACAGCTATGGCATTTTTTCACAATATTCTTGACAGTGTATGTTACTGATCAGATTTTCCATATAGACTTTCATTGTTGAAAAAAACAAATTAGTTTTATATATATATATTTTTTATATTGTATAATCATACGACAGTTTTTTGAACTTTTCATTTCTCTCGGAAAAGTATTTTTTGACAGAGTATATAAAAAATATAAATAATCAGTAAATTTGTAAAACAAACATAAAAGAATTTCACTTAAATTCAGGATCATATTTTAATACTTGCTGGAGGAGATAGATTTCAATCTTTAGTAAAAAAATCAATTAAATTAATTAATATCTCAAACACCAATTGAGATATAAAAATGAAATTTTAAACTTTAATTTTGGTTTACATTTTAATTAAATGAGTAAACTTTCATGTTTCTAGAAAATCACTTTCAACAATTCAGTTAACCCTCTTTTATTAATTTAATCCATTGGAGCAGTGAACAAACAGTGGTCTGTCATGAAAAAGTCTAGTTTCAGTCTTTAATTAAATTGATTCCAGAGAACTATAATCATGGGTAAAATTAAGAAAATAGGACCCTCACACAAGAAACAGTGTTAACGACTCCTCAAGTGCAGCTGAGAATATTTCAGAACAAAGTACCTTAAGAATGTACCTTAAGAATGGATGCTTAACCTCAAATTCAATCTCAAACGTGTACGAAACGTGTACGAAACAACCGGCTGTTACAGATATCTGCCATCTGTATTATTTACGTATTGTATTACATCAAACAATACTGTATAAAGTGTTGCCATTATTGAGTTGCACAAATTCAGTCTTTACGCAGCGATTAATTGTTAGTAACATTTTCTCCTCGGCTGTGCGAATTTTTCATATAAATGTGCTTTGAATTTTTCCTGGTGCTCGTAATATATGATATTTTCATATAAATGTTAAATGGGATTTTTAGTAAGTCTGAGGTTTTATAATAGTAAATAATTTCAATTTTTCATATGTCGATGTAGTCCATAATATCATTTAAAACACACAGAGGCTTTCTAAACTCTTCCACGGCTGTGCTGTTGCTGACTGTTTTGTATCACTTTATGATAATTGTATTACTCTCATTACATTATGTATATTATATTTTGCAATGTTTGAAGCCCCCAAGAATTTTGATCGGCTCTCGAGAACAGCCAAGCTGCCAAAAAACCCTGTAAATGAATTACACTTTTCAAAACAAATAATGGGTCATTGCGTTCGTATGAGGCATCAATTAAAAGATTTTTTTTTTCTTCGCTGCAGAGGAAGATTACATGAAACCAGTAAAAAAAAAGGTTGAATTTTTCATGTAAATGTATGTTTTGGGTATCTTTTTAGTCCACTTTGGCAGAGAAGGAATAACTCAAGATACTGTACTTGATATTCACTGTTCCAGTTTCCAATAGTTCCGTCTTTGTTTCTCATAGGAATAATTCTTTATTAGGTAATTCATTCAGGATTGCTGGTAGAGTGAGTATCTTGTAGTAATAAGTAAGGAACAATGTTAGTGTACTTTGTCACCATGGAATCAAATTAGCTAAAATGCTTTAAATTTTCTGGTCAGTTTCAGCTTCAAAAGGAACATGCCACATAAAAATTCAATGTACTATTTAAAATACTATTAGTTAAGTCTCCTCCGTCAACACATGGAATAGTTCTTATCTTCAATACATCAAGTTTATTCGGTAAGTGAAAGAGTATAATATTATAATCTCACTCCTAATTTAAACAGCTATATCTATTTTAATTAATAACTTTATCAGCGAATTTGTTTATAATTATTTAGAACAGAGAGTTTAATTGAACTTTTCAGTTGAATTTGAGTTTTTGTGAAAATGGTTAATTAAAAAAAATATTATTTACTACATATCCATTGAAATTCATCAACTTACCCCATAATCTATACAATAAAGAGAAAGTGTCTGTCTGTCTGTCTGTGATCCCCAGCCAAATCTCGGGAATGCAGAGATCTGAAATCTTTAACGTAGGTGGACTGAAGGATGTCCAAATGCACCTCAAAACCGAAATTTAACTTATGCTTATGTTCGCGAGTTATGAGTGAAAAACTGGTAGAAAATGTGATTTTTTTGTGCTTTCAAAGCTCAAGATTTTGCTAATACATTTCAACTGTAAAATTAATTGCAGATTGCTCCACTGCCTTAGGAACTGGGATAGAAGAGTATCACTGAAATCAATTTTTTCAGCAACAATTTGTCAATCACTTTGATTTTTTAGCCCATTCTGCTTGATTCATTTGTTTATAAGGTTACTGTTTAGAGATCTGAAATGTTTTACTTAGCTGGACAAAATGGGGATCTTGTAAGTTTGCCTAAATAGGAAAATATTCATAGATTTGGACGAAACTTGCTATATGGGGGTTTCTTGGGCCAAGGAACTCGAATTTGATGTCGTTGATGCGATGCTTTCTAATCGTGAAATGCACTCCAAAGCTGGATTTTCAGCTGTTTATGTATGATTCACTTATAACTGATATGATAAATATAATGTTTTAATTATTTTGCTCTTAAATAAACAATTTAAAAATCTAGCAATTGAGTAAATAATAATAATAATAATAATAATAATAATAATAATGGGCAAAGCTGCGGGCACTTGTTAGTGTTCAATAAACATTAGCCTACACATCATTGGCCAGCATTATGTTTTCTTATTTAATACACGGTGTCTGGCAGAATTACTATCAGGAACAAATGCTAGTTAATATCGTTTCAACCTTTTTATCCTTCACTACTTACTTACTTACTCAATGGCAATAGACAATTCCTAAGCAAGGAATATTATCTATTTTATGGAACCCGAAGATTCATTTCTGCGCATACCTGACCCTGCCATTCAACCCTATTCTGTGCTAACTCTGTCCACCCATCCCTTTCAAATCCTACTTCTCTTCAATCTGTCCTAATATTGTCTTCCCACCAATCTTGGTCTTCTGTCTCTTCCCTTTGGAAGCAGGCAACATGTCCAGCCCATTTCATCCTCCATGATTTCCTTACAATATTCGGTGAAGAGTACAGGTTATGAAGCTCGTCGTTATGGAGTTTTCTCCAGTCCCCATTTTCATCTCTCTTAGGTCCAAATGATTTACTGACTATTCTGATAATATTTGTGGTGCATTATATTGATGTCTCATGACCATATACTTAGTTTTTTTCTGTATTAATTTCCAATCCTACATTCCTGCAGGCATCAAAAAGACTGTCTGCATTTCTCTTGATCGTGTTTATGTCATTGCCCAACAGACTAACACCATCTGCATAAGCTAAAATCGGGAGATTGCCATTTAATCCTAGGCCTACCTTGTTTTCTTTAACTTTCCTAATGGCATATTCCAAAGCAAAATTAAAAAGTAAAGGCTATAATGCATCTCCCTGCTTCAAGCCACTTTTGATGGCAAATGCATCTGAAATAAATTTCCCTACCCTGACTCTAACTCATTTAGTCACATTTTGATCAGCCTAACTAACTTCTTTGGTAGGCCTATCCCAAATTCAATGAGAATATTGTACAATTTGTCTGAATCGTAACTGAATTCCCACTTTTTCTCCAAGATTTAGCAAATACAAAATATTTGATCAACGGTTGATCTATTTCACCTAAATCCACAATGGTGATCTCCAATGTTTTCTTCCACATATGGGGTTAATATTGACAGAAGTATATTAGACAAAATTTTGTAAGATGTCGATAAGGGAGAAATTCCTTAATAGTTATTACATTGGGCCCTATCTCCCTTTTATGGATCAATATAATAATAGATTCTTTCCATTCCTTTAAGTTATTAAAATACATGTTCAATACTGTTGAGCTTGATTAATGAAATAAAATAAATATGATACCAATTGCTTAACAGTAACTATATATTTGTGATTTTCTGCCTAGGCCTTTCGGTGTCTTTACACCATCTTCAGGGCATCTTCAAGCCAGCAAAAGATGCCCTGAAGAAGGCACCGAAAGGCCTAGGCAGCAAATCACAAAATATGTAGTTGAGCAACTGGTATTATATTTATTTTCTTCCATTCCTTTCACAATTCTTCCTTTCTCCAAATCATAAGAATGAGTTTATGAATTTCTTAGTTCCGTCTACTGTATCCCCACCTGCCTTAGTTAATTCTACTGGAATTGGGTCAATGCCTGGAGATTTATGTTGTTTTAGTTTACATATAGCTGTTTCTACTTCTGTTAGGATCGGTTCAGCAGTTGAAATGAATTGACATGTGAAAAAAGAGCATCTGTAAAAAGGAAAGGACCTGAAGATGGCGGATTAAAAGCTGAAATATATTGTCATCCCACAGAATATTGAACCTACAATATTTTCATGTTTTCTAATATCGACAACTATAGATTTTAGAGATGACGAGGCTCTTAAGCTGATAGTATAACAAACAAATTTTATGTAACCAAAATTTGAGGGAATAGGTGGAATTGTTTTACACACTATATAACACTCAAATAAGGACCTAGATTTTGAAAATTAAAAGTCTCCCAACAATTTACGGCGGGTCCTTTAAGCTAATAATTAAATATTTTTCCATTATAAATCAGACAGGAGAATTTAAACAGACAATTTAATTAATTGATTCATTCTTTTCAGGCCTATAATGAATTTTCGTAAAAGAATTGCCCAAAAGGACTTCATTAAGACTCGTTTTCAAGAAATTTCATTGAGGTAAGTTATATCTAATATAAATAGCTTGGTGTTTGTCTATAACAGGTCAGATGTTCAATTTAATTATATATTTTGGAATAGAATATTAATTGTAATATCAAATATCATTTAATTGATGGAACTAAACAGGAACCAAAAAGCTGTTAAGTGAAGCACAAGTATTTTAGTTCAACTCATATTATAATTATTTTATTTGCAACACCAGTTTAATCAATTTATAACATTTTATTCTATTAGATAAGCAGGGTCATGGAGAGAAAGCAAGAGCCCCAGGGACAAATTTTCCCGGGCCCCCATCAGATATTAAATTTACCACTGACACCCAACCTCGCCCTTTATAATGTATGCAACAAAAAGAATATGTAATAATATTACATAATTATTAAGGGCCAGAATGGTACTTTTTGAGATTGTTTGGTAGATGGGAAAATATCTGTCCATCTGACTGTCTGTCCGAGTGTCTGTAAGTGCAATAACTCAAATATGCTTGTGTGACTTGAGGCTTTCCCAGTGTTGAGAATATATTATTGTTTCTCGGGCTTCCAACCGGGTGAGTTGGAGATTTGGTTCCAAACTTTCGGCAGCAATCTCTGCTGCCATCTTCTGCATATTTGCAGACACCTTGGAAATCCAAATCCAAAGTTGAAACATCAATAGGGATGGCGGTCTACAACTTAGCCAGGCCTGGAAGCCAATATTGGCAACTCTATCTCTCCAATAAATTACTGATCCTCATAAGGATCCATTTCACATTCAACATTATTAAATTCTATTTTCCTTCCCGACAAATTAGAACTCTCCATTCAATGAATCCACTCTCTAATTTTCCTATTGGCCCACCACACATTCTATATATCCAGTCTTTTCCTATATAAAAACGGCTTTTTCCTCCAGCTCACTTCTCCCAGAAGATGACAGCAGAGATTGCTCCCGAAAGCTTGGAACCAAGCCTCCAACTCACCTGATTGGAAGCCTGAGAAACAATAATATATCAAATATGCTTTATTGAATTTTCATAAAACTTGGTATACACATTTCCAACGAACGAGCACTAAGAAGATGGCAATAATTAAAAAATAATAATAATGTGTTCATAAAAAATGTCAACTTCATTTGAACCGCATATGCATGTTAGTAAAAGTATTTTCAATTTCAATTTCAAAATCCAAAGGAAGAAGTCTGGTACATAAAATTAAAGATAGCTATGTTTACTAACTTGTTTTTGACAGGCTTGGCAGAAAATTACTCGACCATTGGTTGTGAAATTGGGGTCATCCTCAATCCACTGCTGGAAAAGTCGTATTTTTGAAGATTTCTGAGAATATGTAATGTCCAACAGAGACAATAATCTGTGGTTCATGAAAGCTTATATATCTATATAAAACTATCTTAAGCACAATAAGGGTCAATACACCATGCAACTTTACTTCCTTTAATACACTTCTCTATCATCAGTTGGCAACTTGTTATTTGAAAGTTGAAACGACAATGGATTAGTTGCAGACGGCTCAAGTTTCATTTCCTGCGGAGGCGAGGCGGCACATTTTTGAGTTACAAAGTGACATATACATAATTAATTTCAGTGCGTTGTATAAATTTAGTTTTATTATGTCTATCCTTAAAATGCACAAATTCACATATTTATTTTCCTTTGTATTAATTGGAAAATCTATTTAAAAATCGTGTTTTTCTGCAAAAGTCATATTTAGCCCCTAGTTTTTTTCACCAAAAAAGTCCTCTTTAGCTCCTAGTTTTCAGCAAAGTCTTCCTTAGCCTCTTTGAGGCCCTTCAGTCCAATTTATCCCTTTTTAGGTTCTATAAGATTCATATATTCAGAAACAAGGGGCATGAAACAGAAAAATATGTTAAAATGTTCTATTTAGGAGCAATTTTATCTGTATGTACCAAAATTAATCTTTTGAAACTATTATTTTAAATGCTGAACGTTAGTGAGGTTTACTATTGAGACCAAAAGGATTTCTACTTCTACTTTTAAAAAATAGCAATTTTTCTTCAAGAATAATCCGTTTCAGATTAACTGATTAATTTGTGTCAACATTATATGACAGGACAATGCAGATAAAATAAACACATAAAACATCATTTAAGCTGTTGATTGACTTATAATCAATCTTATTTTAGAGTAAATTTAGAAGGTAAAAATTAAAACCTGGTCGTCCAGCCTGGGGCCTTGGGGCTGCAGCCCTGGCTGCCCCCCCCCCCTCATCGGGCTTGTTAGATAGCAGCGAGCAGAAGTAGACTATGTGAACTATTCATATATTAAACCTCAATTTTTGTCAATCTATAATTTCTTCAGACACAAAGCTTACTAAATAATAGGCCTACATATTTTTATTCTTAAAAATCTTACATGAAGCCCTTCCATGACTTTCCCTACACCAACATATCTTACAGGCAGAATTGCATGAGTGTGTTTTCAATTATTATTTCAGCATCAGGCAAACTCATGTTGATCTCACGTCAGGACTTAAAATTTATAACTTATAACTATAGCTAGGAATTTTAGGAGCAACATTTTGGTGAAAAAGGTTTAAAAATGCTTTAATTTAGTTGGAAAGGTGCCAAATTTTAAATGTAAATATTCATTCAAATATTACCAATACCAATTTACATCTTACACAAGGACACAGAATTCACTCATGTTATGTATTAAAAAGTCTGCCTAAAACAAGTTGCAGAACACGTTATTAAAAAACATATCTTCAATATCGTTGAAACGGATAACATTTAACATTTCAATGTCATTTTCAACATTCTCCCAACTGAGCCAGCCAGAGTTCTGCTCACAGCACCAGATGGAATCTCTCCTGAAAACCAAAGATCATGGGTTCGAGTCCAAGTATCAGAGGAATTTTTCTCCTAAAATATTCTCATGTAATATTCAACGGAAACTATATTCTGTAGTTTCTTGAATACATATCTACATCTTAATTGTTGCTGTACAATAACAGTCAAAACCCAATACAAAATCACTAAATTATGCACCTCACAAAACTGTATATGACTTAACATGTCTTTCAGTGAAGTCAACCAACATGATAGTCAACCATAGGAGAGAGATTCCATCTGGTAATGTGAATCAAACACTGGCTAGCTCATTTGGTAGTGTATCGGCACTGAAAGCTGAAGGTCACGGTTCGAATATCGGTGTCAGGAATTTTTCTACTAGGATATTCTCTTATAATGTTGAACAGAAACAATATTCTGTGGTTTCATGAATATATAACTGAGTCCAACCGACTCACATATTCCGGTATACCACCAAGTGTTCTTAATATGAGATAACAACCCAGTGGCAACTTACAGCCTACAGTACTTTTAGGCCCAACCTAAACCACAAGTAAGCCACAGTGGAATGATATTATTTCACACTGGCTGTGTAGGTTAAGGTGGAAAGACTAATGGAGAACTTAATGTTGTACTGGCCGCATGCTGGTAGAGCAGCAACATGGAGAGCTGAAGATGCTGGTTCAAATCTCGGCTATAGTATTGTATTTTTCAGTCTGACTCTGTCTCTCCACTGAGCCTACACACAGCCAGTATGAAAGAATTATCATTCCACAGTGTGTGAAATGTTTTTTTAAGAATATTTAATTTAACTTTAAAATTCTTATTTTCAGTGACAATTAGAAGACATCTCACAAACAGCCTCAAGATGGTGGTTGCAGTCAGATTGATGGAAGTGATGGTTATGATCACCATTATCGCCATTATGGGAATCATGGCAGCCATAGTTGTCACTTTTGAAAGATTTCTTTGGGTTTTCTTAGCAGTTCTGAAACCTGCAATACTTGTATTAGACTACATTCTCTGTGTGCTTGAATATGTTTTTTTGATAATTATTGACAATTTGGTGTCCCTGACTGACAAGATAACTTCAACCTTTTGGTCTGAACACCCATTCCAGTGGTTTTATGATTTAAAAGGATCTGAAACTTGAATAAATTCAGTGATGTTACAGCTTTTATCAATATTTTTCTTTACAGATGGTTGTGTACACTTTATGATTGATTAATTTGTTGCTTGCAATAGATTTACTTCAGTTTGATTTTAATTTTATGAATATTGTAGATAGGTTACTAAAAATGTGAGTGGATCCTCAGGAAGAAAGTGAATCTAACACTAGGATCCACTGGCTTTGGTTGACTTATACTATGTGATCATATTTTGTTTATAAATGCTGGCTGAAAAATGCTTTATGTGAGAAGATCCCCAAAAGGTGAAGGACACTACATCTCTCAAGGGATGTAGCGCCATGGTGTTTAGTTTGTAGTTTTAGATGCTCCCTTGCATGATTTCTCCTAATTTATTAGAGGACGTTGTTAAACTAATTAAAAGTTCTGTGAAAGAAATGCTCTTTTTTCCTTTTGATATTCCGAATGATATGTTGTATACTAGTCACAAATGTTGAGGACTTGATTTAGTTTGTGCTTCCTGGGAGGCTTCCTTCAACATTGTAATATACATTGCGTCTCAAATGAGTCTCCGCAGTAAACTCAGACGCATGCGGGTGTGGTTAGGTTGGTAGCGGGACTACATTGACTTTGGAGCAGGTAGTGTCCGTCCTCATCCCTTTGAAACAGTAATACCATGATAAGATAACTGATGATACCTGTGTGGTTGTATGCTTTTGCAGAGAAGTGCAGTGCTTTTGTGAACCATCAAATTGAGTGCATGTTTAGTTAAATACATGCGGTTGTACTTGTAAAATCATTATGTTAACCATCGAAGAAAGAGTGTTTTTAGTTGAACATGTATTCCGTGAGGGTGATAAATTTACGGAAAACGTAAAACTTAAATTTCGTGAACGGTTTCCACATTCGATATGTCCTCATCGTGATACTGTGAGAGACCGACTTTAATTAGCGGGATCCGTTGCCGACCTAACTGTGGTGAGTGAGCATGTTAGCACATTCACCTCACTGTGGAGACTCTTTTGAGACACCCTGTATGTATATCACTAATGAAGGTACAAAATACTTATATTAATGCAATCGGGTATCTTGGAAATCAACTTCATCTTGTGAAATACTTTATATTTCTAGTCTTGTCCAAGTCACCAAATTTATTGTTTTTTTTAACTATGAGAATTGCTTAGAAGGTATGAGTATGAATGTTAGAAATTGCTAAAAGGCAGAGGTAAGAGCATCAAATTCAACAGTGAAGTCCCTTCAGCAAATGATTGGAGACTTCTAACGAATCTGCCTTGTGAGCAGCTAGGAAACCCAAACAGCTTCACCACGAGCTAGACTCGACAGTTCAATTTGTGTGCAGTATGCCTTCCAACAGGAATGAACGCATTCTTAATGATAAAATAGAACAAGTACTAAATGAAGTTCTATATGAAAGTGACTGCAGTGAATTATCATGGAGTGATGATTCGAATGTTGAAATGATAAACAGTGATAATATAATAGTGACAACAGTGAAAGTGATCAGTCCAGTTCAGAAATTAGTGAGATTGGACCTAACATTCACAAACACAGGAAAATTGCTAAGAACTGTGATGATAGTGGTAAAGATTACGAACTACTTAGGGCTGGTACATCTAATTGCAATATGCATGAAGTAATTGCTACAACTGAGGAATGTTTCTGGAAGTACCACACCCTTCAGAAATACTTGGTGAGTTTTGTAAATCATATTATATCAAGGTTATGGTTATTTTGAACAAAAGCAAAATATAATATATATATTGGATAAATATTCTTCAAAATTAGTCGTATTTGGTCCTTGAATTCCACTGTCTTCATGTATATACTAGTATAAAATACAATATATAAAATTTTACTCAGTGAATAGTTAAAAGAATGCTGCACAATGTTTTGAGTCTGAGGAAGGGTCGAGGAAAGACTAGAAACGTTGTGCAGCATTCTTTTAATTATTCACTGTGAGTAAAATTTTATATATTGTATTTTATACTAGTATATGGATAAATATTAGTCAGTTGACATTTTATGTGCTTATTTATGTTTAGTTATATATATTCTTTTCTGAGATGTTTTGTTCAGTTTGTTTTTCTTAGCTTACTCGTTCCCTTTTTTAAACTTTTATTTTGTTTCTGTGCAGCTGTATGAACTATTTTTATTGTTTATGTTTCAATCTACTGATTCACAACTCTAGTAAAAGCAGGTTAGGAACTTCCTTCCCTCTTTTCAAACTTTGAAACTACCAAAAGGTTGTAACAGATAGATTATAAAATGCTTGGTGAATATTACTCAAGTTAAAACACATGAGAGCAACTACCAGAGGCTGGGGACATTTAAATGGCATTCCAGTGCATGGACTCAGCCTCTTTAAATGCGTCTCCAATGCAGACATGGCTGCCCAGAGATGGAACTCTTATTTTGGGACAATATGAATATGGATTGCTACTCATAAATTCCAGACTCCATACTATTAGATCACTTAAAACTACTGCTTTGAAAAACAAAGGCTGGACAATGGAGTAAGAATAGTAGCCTTTAAATCGGATGGCCAGGGCAACATTGTTGACTGAGCAAATTGATATGAGCTGGGGTCTCGTCAGGCTGAAATAGTTCATCTGCTCGGGGGAGTAATCGCTACATTTTTTAACAGTTCAGGAAAACTCTTCTTTTGACAGTCTTTCTTTGGATGATATAGTCACCAATGTGTTAAGAAAATCATATCAGTTTTTTTTTTCAGTTATGTAGCTTCAGTTGTTTGTATAATCTTTTTATATCTTTCTTTCAACTCTTTGTAAGTATACTGATTTTTTAAACTGTAAAATGCATAGGTATTTGAAATATAAAAAGGGGTATATTATAATAAATTTTACACATACAAAATATGGTAAGTATCATTGCTTAGCAATAAATAGAACATGGGTCAAGGTTATTCTCAAGAGAGAAAGTACTAACAAGACTTTTTATCTGACACCAAAAATCTGCGGTGTACTATCATGTCCAACGTAAGCATTAGCCTATTAAATTGCACAATTGATTATATATAAGTGTATTGTATACATTAAACAAGCCCTTGGCCACATAATTTACATTGCCTCTAGAATTTATTAATGTCTTGAAGATTATCTGAAAAATTCACTCAAAATACAGTTTAAATGCATTATCACTCGTGTCAAAATACAGAAATTTTAGCCTGTCACCTCCCAAATATGAATCTGCGATGTTAAGCGCTTTGATATCAGAATGCATCTAAAAGAGTACAAAGAATTAGGGGACTTTTCACAATAATCAGTACGGGAATTAAAGCACATATGGTATCACTTCAAAATGCATATGAACTCATTGGAGCACTTTTTGCTTTATTTAAAAGTATGTAACATATTGTTTTATTATTGTGCTTTGTTTTCAGGATCTTAGAGTACCGTTTTCAAGATGGTTGTTCTCACCTGAAAATCAGTCTGTGTTTATGACTGGCATCATCTTTCTGTTCTCTTGGATGGTCATCTCATGGACAATTCAGGCCATAGTAGCCCTGCTCTGGCCACTGACAGTTATGCTCCTGATTGTTGTTCTATTTCTTCCCGAGACAGCCAATCACCTTTTTAAGGAATTACTAACTATGGATAAAATTAAACAATGGTACAATGCCTGTGCACAGCAAATAAATGGTGTGATAGAGAGAGTCCAGGGTTTTGGTGAACACTGAAGATAATTCCAGGAAAATGTCCAAAATCCCAGTTTATCCAGATCAACATTGGTTCTAATATATTTTTTACGTTCTTTACAATATATTTGCTCTTATTCTGAGATTCAAGTTTTATGTTTTCAAAATGTGTGTGCTAGTTATAGCAAGAAATACTGATGCAGTACATTAGGAAAGTCATTCTACACTGAGCAGGTCAACTTTCTGCATGTTAGACACTTAGTGTCACCTCAATACAAATTAATATTAATAATAATAATAATAATAATAAAATACTAATTGTAAAATTGAAATAGAATCATAAATCATAAATATTGTAGGCACTACTTAAAATGGTAATGTAAAATAATAAATTACCATACGAATATATATAGTCAGTACACTTCCCATTTCCCAAGATATTCTGGTAATGGCTTCCATATACCGGTACTTTAGGGCAGAGGTTCACATGTTTGCTCATATTTTGAAATCTTTAATTAAATTATATCTAGATTCTGAGCCTGTTTTATGAAATTTGTCAATAAGGCAATGTTTTCAGAAACTGAAATAAAATTGTTTTATTAATTATCCATGTTTTTGCCAACTGTAAGAAAAATATTCTTGATTGTAATCGCTTGCTCTATAATTAATAACATTCTTAGGAACTACCGGTAAATAACAACGTCCTAATACAGCAATAATACAGTTTGCATTAAAGGGTGATAAATCAGTGGTTCAACACCCTAGGATTAGTGGTACGAACTATTTTAAAAGAACTGTGATCCAGAAGTCAATCTGCTCATTGTGCAGTGACTTACCTAACACATTGTAACACATAATTATAATAAAGTCCCAAAATTATAACTATTTTAAAATAGATAATTTGGTCATTGCTTCATTTTGTCCAATTACCAATGGGCTTGAAACAGATCGTTCATTTTATCAATACTTTTCAATGGTGGGGCTCTCTTTCTTGTACATTGTAAGACTATGGCATGGGATATCCTTCCATGAAAGACATAGTCTAATTCAAGTTTTAGGTAGAAGAAAAGCATACACTCAGCTGGGTCCGGTGGCAAGCATCCAAGCACTCAATCATCATGACTGTTAATTAAGAAATAACACGATAACAGACAGCCAATTAAGTTTCTGTTTATTAGTTACCTATTCTGTTACTGCCAGGGCTGTTTTTGGAAATTTCCCTCCAATAGGTTCTTGTGTATTTGCTACACCTCTAAACAATTTTATAGTAGTAAATATTACTAACTTACATACTAGATGAATATGTCCTCATTTTCTTAGGTTGTAGACTTAAACTTCAATTCTTGGCCTCTTTGCTGTGAAGTTGATAATGTCTTCAAAAGAAAGACCTTAGGTGAGGTCGGACTGGATGTAAGAAGAGCCACATAATGCAGGGTATCCTCGTTCATTGAAGACCGTAGAAGGTGGTACTAAAAATATCTAATACTGTAGATATTATTTCACTTCACTTTGAAGTTTAACGTAAGAGAGCACTTGTAATTAACTGTCAGACAGCAAGCTTAAAACTGATTATCGCTAAGCAAGGCTTGCCAAGTTCTTATAGTTAGATGTGCAGTATTGAATCATGATTAGATAATTGTGACATCCAGTGTAGTTGCATCATGAAATAATTCAATATCAGCATAAGGAAGAATGAAATGTTATTGCTTTGTTTCTATCTACAGCTTAAGTTCCAGATAGCAGTCAGCCATCAAGTGTGGTGGCATCATTAATGCAACATCAGCATGAAAAAGAAGAGAGTTTTCTGTTGTCGGGTATATATTTGTTCAAATCATCATATGCCAGATGCCCCCATAATCATGGAAATATAAAATTGCCGCCGTTCAAAATTTGCTGCTCTAGGCTGCAGCTTAGTATAGCCTATTGGAAGAAATGGCCCTGGTTACTACAATTCCCAAAAAATTTAAAATAAATTCCAATAGGAATACTAACAAATAATTTGTTGTTATTATTGACTGTGATTACGATAATTCCTAAAATCTAGCAACCATACATCAAAACATTTTCATGTTATTTTGTAAGTACCGTAATTAGCATTTTTCCTGCCAGATCTCTCCACAATGCATACTGTGGTGCTTGGTGCCTTCTTTATCTTTCTTGGTGCCTTAGTTAGCAGTACATTTTATTGGATTAGCTACAACTTTTCTAAATGCAGCTCCTTGCTCCTTGTTTGCAAAAACCCATTGACAATGATTGCGTAGCATGGCTAACACATTTAACATGTTTTCAGTAATAATGTTTCCCAACTGTAGGTTTGTTCCCAAAGACAATTCATGTACAAAGATTCATGCGCACATTGCCAGTTTTGCTACGTGACGTATGCAAACATTGTCATTGTTCAGCGTACTCACAATGTGCGCAGATGTTGTACTTGACAGTAAATGACTTATCTTTAGGAACAAACCTTAGCAAAAGGAAGAATGTTTTACAATTGTAGTTTTTATGACTAAATAGATGACATGTAACAGTAAGAAGCTAATCTTATGAGAAACTCTGTGGTTGTAGTTCTTATGACTTCTCAATAGTGGCGGCTCATAGATTAAAATTAGTAGGGGTGCTGTTCCAGAAAATGTTTAGCCTTTGTTTTAAAATTGTGTAAAAGGAAACGTACATACCGGTATATAAAAATAAAATTTATTCAGAAACTTGATTAAACTCTAAAAAGAACAAAATATGCCAGATGCCCCCATAATCATGGAAATATAAAATTGCCGCCGTTCAAAATTTGCCGCTCTAGGCTGCAGCTTAGTATAGCCTATTGGAAGAAATGGCCCTGGTTACTACAATTCCCAAAAAATTTAAAATAAATTCCAATAGGAATACTAACAAATAATTTGTTGTTATTATTGACTGTGATTACGATAATTCCTAAAATCTAGCAACCATACATCAAAACATTTTCATGTTATTTTGTAAGTACCGTAATTAGCATTTTTCCTGCCAGATCTCTCCACAATGCATACTGTGGTGCTTGGTGCCTTCTTTATCTTTCTTGGTGCCTTAGTTAGCAGTACATTTTATTGGATTAGCTACAACTTTTCTAAATGCAGCTCCTTGCTCCTTGTTTGCAAAAACCCATTGACAATGATTGCGTAGCATGGCTAACACATTTAACATGTTTTCAGTAATAATGTTTCCCAACTGTAGGTTTGTTCCCAAAGACAATTCATGTACAAAGATTCATGCGCACATTGCCAGTTTTGCTACGTGACGTATGCAAACATTGCCATTGTTCAGCGTACTCACAATGTGCGCAGATGTTGTACTTGACAGTAAATGACTTATCTTTAGGAACAAACCTTAGCAAAAGGAAGAATGTTTTACAATTGTAGTTTTTATGACTAAATAGATGACATGTAACAGTAAGAAGCTAATCTTATGAGAAACTCTGTGGTTGTAGTTCTTATGACTTCTCAATAGTGGCGGCTCATAGATTAAAATTAGTAGGGGTGCTGTTCCAGAAAATGTTTAGCCTTTGTTTTAAAATTGTGTAAAAGGAAACGTACATACCGGTATATAAAAATAAAATTTATTCAGAAACTTGATTAAACTCTAAAAAGAACAAAATATTTTTTTGCACGATGTAACTAATTAGTGGTACTTACGAATATTGTTGCCATGGATCGTAACTTGACATTCCCACACGCAATCTGGTTGCTATGAAATCTCCGTGCAGTAAAAATTACAAAAAGCACAAGTGCCGTAAGTAAAATCATCATAATATAAGCCTTTACGGAAGATTGGAACCAAGGCCACCTAGTTTGTGGCGACTTTAACAGGACAAATATTCAGTTCCCATAACAACCAACACTTGCGTATCACTTTCTGAAATATAACATCCATCTTCAAATCTTCAATAGTGTATATACGTAATATTTTCAGCTAATATCTCAATTAATATAAATAAATAATCATTGTGCAAAAAATAGCATGCAATACTCGTGCCGTAAGCGCATAACGGATCTCTTTTTTTCAAACTCTTTCCTCGATCCTTATGAACTGCTTACGATAACGATAATGCTTGTATCGCAATATATTATTACTTTAATCTAAATTGTTAGAGTTCAAGCTTGACCTATTCATTTAAAAATGAAATCCATTCTTCTTGTTTTAATTTCCCCGAAAAGATCAATTTTCTCCTTGATCTGCCATAGTTAAAGTTTTCTGTTCAATAAAAGAACCAGAAAAATGAATCAAATAGAATAGCTGGAAACAATTATAATCTAATTCTACACTTTATCTCATTCAAGACATGGCTTTTAAGCCCAACCCTGCGGTGAAAAAAAAAAAAATCACTACCTTCCACCTCTCTCTCTCTCTCTCCCCCCCTCGCAGCCGGCCATGGCATGCACCTTCCTATATCCGCATGCACACAACAGTCAAACACCACGCCGCTGGAACTGTGAAGGGCTCATTATATTAAAAGTTATCGATAATAACAAGTGGAAATAGGGGGGTGCTGCAGTTCCCGAGTACCTATACACGAGACGCCACTGCTTTTCAATATTACGTAATTAGATTCGTGTTGAACCATGAACATTCAAGCTGTTAATTATTTTTCAGAAATTTGTTTATATTTAAAATTCTTTATTTGTACACAACGTAAGGAGCAGCTTCTCCCCCAATTACGACCTTGCCAAAAAGCATTCATTTGTACTCAAATCTCGTTAATCTCAAACTATTAATGATACATGTCTGAACACACGGGAATGAACAAAACAGGCTTGTTTTCACTTACAATCTCAGCGTGAAAACAAGCTCATGTGGGCAAGAATTTTCGGCTATTTGAACACTCCCGCGCCAATAAGTCCAATTGAAATTGAGTAGTGCTGCCATCTTGCAGAAATTAAGAAGTGATTTAAGCAGAACTCTCGTTGCTAAGAATCTATGTGAACGAAAATGTTCCCTTAATGTCGAATCATGCCTTATCTCAATATTTAAATTTCTCGCCCCCTCATAACAAAATGAAGTTAGGTAAAGAATATCGCAATATATTTCTAATAGCATGCAAATCCCAAGATAGAATACGGCAAACCCATACCGGTACCAACATTGGAGAAGAATTAACTAAGTTTTCCCTTTATTATTCACTGTGTACTCTAAGAATATAGCACATTTCCAGTTAAAATTATAAATATTTTATTATTATTATTACTGCTAAAGACAGGAAAATACATCATACTCTTTCGTACATTATATTCCTTTACGATATTTCTGTGATCTTGAAAGTAATGTTTATCAGTCTGAATATACGTCATGGCAGCCTTTTGAATTGAAATACGCAATATGCAGCACATGCAGTAGTTTAATATAATTTAAGCATTGTTGACTAAAATGGCGGACGACTTGAACGCTAATTTTTCAGGTTCCTCGTTGTTTTAGTGATTTTGCAGTGTTTTCATAGTGCGTTCGATATATTTATAAAACGCAGTATAGTTCGTGTAGGCATAGTGATCGGTCGTGACTAGGAAGCTTTTGATTCAGTGCGGGTTGTTCTGAAAGACCTTTAGTTTTGTGTTGGTCATTATTGGTGACTGGTGATTGTGGGTACAGGTTTTAACTTTTATTGTGGACTTTTGGTACTCAGTCTTTGGGTCTCCCCGGGAGGGGAGGATTTATGATCTGTTGTTATGATGGATTCAGCTAGCGAGTCTCAGTTTCCTTTGCCAAACAGTTTACATATTACGAACTCAATGGAGACAGATAGTTTGCAGGCAGTGAATAGGCCTAATTCTTCTAGCCAATCCCAGTTGGACTCAGAGATTCATACCACATTCACACAAGAGAACAATTCACATAAAGAGTTACCGGTAAAAAGAGATCACCGATATGAACATTCTGACACGGGGCCATATTTCGTGTCCATAAAACAACCTGGCCAAGCATTGGGAAATATGCACCCGATGAAGGTGGGACAATGGTTATTCCGACAAAACTACGACGTACAATATATCAACAAAGTATCTAAATATCAAATCGATGTGCACTTCAAAACATATTCAGCGGCAAATACCTTCCTTAATTCTGATTTCGATAATGTTCATCACACGGAATCATTCATCCCAGCTTATGCCATATACTCCTCAGGAGTAATTCGAGGTGTGGAAGCAAGCATCACAAATGAAGATATCAAAGTTGATACTTATGTCCCAGAAGGTTTTAAAATAACAAATGTATATAGATTTAACAAAAAAATTATTGACGATCAGGGATTACCCTCATATCTACCAACAGAAACTGTTAAGATCACATTCCGCAGCCAACGTTTGCCTCGGTCAGTGATCTTGTACCACCAGAACTGTAAAGTTGATATATACCACGATCGCACTAGACTGTGCACCAAGTGTGGTAAACTGAACCACATTGCCAAATTCTGTAGATCAACCCCTAAATGTCTCAAATGTAGTCAAGACACGCATCAGGGTGATTGTACCACAAACATAATTAAATGTGTGAATTGTAAAGGCAATCATTCGACTACAGATACGGATCACTGCCCTGCTTATCGTTTGGAGAAACAAATCAATGATAAATTGGCATCTTTGCCTATTTCAAGATACGAAGCCAAACAAATAGCCATGGGTCGCTCTTCATACGCACAAATGGTTCAGCAACAAACATCTTTGGCTTTTAATACAATAGCCCAATTTCCACCATTGGAAAAAAGATCTCCACTATTGTCTCCTCTCCACCCACTGGGAGATACCAAGCAGCAGCCTCCATTTGCAGTCTCAAATCTGACCTTTAACACAAACAAACGAAAAGAACAGGATAATAATGTCGAGACCGACAAGATTTCTTATAAAAAAGTTCTCCTCTTTCCGGATGGCCGGATAAAGGAGCACGCAAAGTCAGATACTCCCACGTACACAAAGCATACAATCAGTACTCCACACTCGGAATCATCCTTAGGGTCTGTGATAGGACCTTCAACGCAAGTTAAGAAAAGCTCTGCTCCAACAAAAACTCACCATATGCGCCAATTGATGAAACCTAATTCCACGGTAATCACGGCCTTAAACAAGGTCTTAAGTGAGGTCCCGGATCACCTACGGGGGGACATTGTACGAATAAAGCAACAAATCAAAGATCTCATTGATTACTCCAGAACGTAAGAAACAATACTTACATACTTAAGTCCTTCTTAATATTTCATCACGCAGTATATATATAATTTCTAGACCAAATTTCTTTTTCCTGCAAATAATGGTTCAATTAAAAATACTGCAATGGAATGCACAAAGCATCAAAAGTAAAAAAGAAGAACTTATCAACTTCGCAGAGCATCATGATTTTGACGTCATGGTAATCATTGAAACCTGGTTAACGCCCACGATGAAATTCCAAATTCCAGGATATGTTACTATTAGAAATGATAGGGAGGGTAAAGGAGGAGGCATCGCAATCCTTCTTAAAAAATATCTCTCCATTAACAATTACCGCACGATTAACAATTACAACTTTACATTTCAAGCAATTGAGATTACGATGGGCCGACTGAAATTAACCGGCATATATAACACCAGCAATAACCACATAACGCGGACTTTTTGGAGAACGACTTTTACATTGGATCAACAATTTAAATATATATTTCTTGGTGACTTCAACTTAGGTAAACCCATAGATTCCATATATGCTACTGATACTATCCACTTCATCGAAGAACTAAAAATCAATAACGTCTATCTCATTAACAAAAGAAGTCCTACCAGACTTGGATATAGAGGGCAACAAGATACCACACCGGACCTCACATTTATTTCAGCCAGCCTAGTTGCAATCACTGAATGGACAACAGCAACGGACACCCTCGGCAGTGACCATATTCCAATAATTATTGCTATCAATTCAAAGGAACCTCTCCTCCCTATCACTGAAATTCCACATCGTAATAAATCTATTAACTGGCAATCTTTTAAAAATTCCATCCGACCCCAACTCGACAACAGTCTCCCTTCTAATCATTCCTTGGATCTTATTCATTCTACCCTACAAGAGTACCTAAATACGCACCATCCACCCTTCACACCCCCCAAACCTCAAACCCGGACGAAACCCGCCTGGTGGACTCCTGATATAAAACACGCCATAGCTAAGAGAAAACTCTTACTTAAGGACTTCAAAAAACAATGCAACCTCCAGTCATATTTACGCCTCCGACAACATCTACAGTACAAAATAAACAACCTGCGACTTCTGACAGTTCACTCGAAGCGGGTAGCAGGGACAGCTGCGTTGCCACGTTGTATCACTTGTAGTAGAGCTTCTGTCAGCTGTTTAGCCGCGCTCGAAATTTCAAACCTCTCGCATAGCTTCAGCATTTAATAGGCTCATAATGGTTAAAGTTAGGATCGTAAATTAAATTGCTTAAGTCTTCAAAATTTTTATTTTATTCCTAACATTTTGCATTTAAAATACGAAGTATAGCGTTAATAAATGTTTATTCAATTGAAGGCCATATTTAAAAATGTTGGGTTTTTTACCACCGTATCATTGAGGGAATGAGGTTAAAAAAATCCAACATTTGACTTCTCTGTCAATTCACATTTATGCAGCATGCAGCGTACGAAATTTGTAGAAAATAACCATTAAGTGTTGGCGCCGCAGTCGAAATGACCATGCATGACCAAAATTTTTCCGTGTGTTTAGTTAAACATTCTTGAAAATGTAACAGTTTTCCTAGCTATCAGTTATATCATTTATTATTATTATTATTATTTTATTTTTCGATCTAACAAAATAAAATAAAATAATATTGTACAACTTCTAACTGCTCTTATGAACTTACATGCACCTTATAAATCACTTACGCCACATGAATACATGTCCGCTTTAGACATCTGTCTTTATACGAATGTTTCTAAACCGCCTCTCCTTATAGCTGCTGCTTCTTGCCCCTATATGTATTCTATGAAATATCTCAGTATTGGTGAAAGAATTTGCATTCCATACATCTTTGTTTGTTTTTTACATTTTCTTTTTTTTTTTTGCGTAATGGAAATAAACACGTCCTCAATCCTATACAATGTTATACCTATCACTTGCCTTGGATTTTTTAATAATAATAATAATAATAATAACAACAATAACAATTACTGCTTAGACATAATGACAACTTAGACGTATAGCATTGTCTGAAAATAAAATAAAATTACTCACTTTCATGGTGATAACGGTGCCACTCCAAGGGATGAGTCGCTTTCGTCTTCTGAAGCAGAAGAAGGAGAAGAATAACCGTTGATCGAGATGATCATTTTATCGACACACTCGTCTAAAATCCCTTCTTTTTCCCATTGTTCTTCGACAAGTTTCTTGCTGTGCGTTACCACTGCCGACCAGTCGTCTTTAGTCACTTGCTCTATTGCTTGCAT
Source organism: Ectobius pallidus (assembly GCA_964059195.1). Taxonomy (NCBI): domain Eukaryota; kingdom Metazoa; phylum Arthropoda; class Insecta; order Blattodea; family Ectobiidae; genus Ectobius; species Ectobius pallidus. The sequence goes on from CAXKWD010000007.1 coordinate 97,311,791, forward strand.
TGTTAGCTGCTCCACTTCGGTGATGGTGAACCTTTTATTGTTTCTTGCCACGTAACCTTTAATCTGAGCCCATATATGCTCGATTGGATTAAGGTGGCAATGGTAGGGAGGGAGTCTAATCACACGATGGCCATGTTTTCTAGCTATTTCGTCTATTTCACGCAACGGTTCTGGTTTGTATGGTGTAATCATGTCCATTAATTCGGCCTTCTTAGCATCCTTGTTAAGAACAATGTCTTTGTTTTTTGATAAAACATGCTGCTCCAGCCACTCAAGCATTTCCTTCTTCAACCAGCGCATGGTGGGTGCCTTGTTTACAATCACAGAGTGATAAGGGGCGTTATCCATCACTATGGCGGAATTAGGAGGGATGTTTTTAAGTAGTCTGTTTTGGAACCATTCCTTGAAAGTTGAAGCATTCATTTCCTCGTGATAGTCTGTTGTTTTCTTCGAACGAAACATAAGGAAACAGTTGGGGACAAAGCCATTGGAAGTACCAGCATGAAGGACAATTACTCTACCTCCCTTTCCTATTGGAATCTTCATTGTACCCTTTTCAGAATGGTCAGTCCAACCTTTTGTTAAACTATGCCCGGCATTCACCCAGGTCTCATCCAGCCAGACAATGCTTTCATAGTTTTCTTCGCTAATGGCTCTCAAGTAGCGACAGCGCCAGGCAACAATGTCTTGCCTTTCCATTAAAAACGATCGATTTGAAAATTTATCAAATTGAAACCCCAGTTCATTCAGACAGGTGCGAAGAGAGAACTCACTGCCAGTGAATAAATTCGCATCCTTAAGACTGCTGATCAGCTTCTTTAAAACAGGGTATTCTTTTCTCTCGAAATAAGCGTAGACGTGCCGCCGAATAGCGTCTTGTTGGAAGCAGTCCAAATCTGTGACCCTTTTCTTATATTTTCGAGTTTTACCTGGGGTTTCTAATGCTTGGGATGTTTCAGCTCTTGGTTCTGTTTCCTCTTCTTCCCAGTCACCAAGCTCCTGAGCTTCCTTTTCTTTACCAATTCTAATGACAGTGCATCTTGAAATACTAAGCGCAGCTGCTGTTCTTTCCACTACCTTATTAATGTCAATTAAAGGTCCACCATTTTCTCTCTCCCGCTCGAAATAATCACGTAAGGAACAAACCATTTCCCGAACTTGACCCCGGAGCGCCCATCCATGCCTGCCGCCAATATTAGCCTTTTGTCGAGGAGTATGTACTGCGGTTCTTCCTCGTTTGCGTCGTGGTTGAGACATCACAATATTAAAATTGCTGTAATACCTGGCTTTTACACGGAACCACCCATAAATTATTGCTATTTAAAAGCTTTTAAATAATTGTGTGCACTGATATTTTCTCCAAGCACACGACCACTCAGTAACAAGCCGAAAATAGCGCTAATACACGGAACACAAAAATTAACACAAGTAAGCAATGTGAACCACGTGCTACTATGTAGTGCAATATGGCAACGTGCTACCCCTCAAAGTTCAGGTTGTAGGCGAAGGGAGAAGAGGGTGGTGGCACCTTACTGGCTACAGCACAAGCGGTGGGAACGTTGCCATGGAAACATACCCCTCCAAGAACTGTCAGAAGTCGCAGGTTGTATATTTTGTACTGTAGCACATGTGAAAAGGATCATCTTATGTGCTAAAAGACAGAACTGGCACGATTACTGCTCTAAAATAGATTATTCTACCCCACCGAAGCAAATTTGGCGTCATGTTAAATGGTTTACTGGCAAAAAAGTCTACAATACCGATCAGATAGCTTTTGACATTAAACTACAGGAAGATTTTCTGAAACATGTGGTACCGGATCAAGTTCATCCCCCTTACATAGCACCAACAACTGAGATGCATTATTCATTCAACATACCCATATCCCGAACGGAAATATCCAACATCATACGACAGCACAGCACGCACAGATCTGCACCAGGACCAGATTTAATTTCATATGAAATGTTACACCATGTGGAACAGAGCTTGCTACCGCATCTAGAATTTGGTTATAATGCCATATTACAGGGGCAAATTTACCCGCAGAGTTGGAATCAAATGACCGTCATCCCGATTTTGAAACCTAACAAAACTGGAATTCAGCCATCCCATTATAGACCTATCATACTTAGCTCAACTTTACGAAAAATATATGAAAAAATCCTGAATCAACGCATATCTTTCTACATTGAGCGATATAACATTCTTCATGCGAAACAATTTGGATTCCGAAAAGGTTATAACAGTACATTAAGCATCTTATATCTGATTACCGATATCTACACAGGCTGGATGAAAAACGAAAACACATTAGCTATTACGATTGACTTAAGTACAGCGTATGATAAAGTGAATTTACATCGACTATGCAAAACCTTGGGAGAAATAGGAATACCATCCATATACATTCAAACCATACTTCAGTTAATGGTCGGCCGTACACTCGCCTTCCCTCCGTACTACAACCATCAGCAAACCAGGCAGACGTCTATGGGAATTCCTCAAGGATCTTCCCTTAGTCCCATGCTATTCAACATTTACACTAACAACCTACATACATTACGACTCAAGATTAGTAAAATACTCTGCTTTGCTGACGATATTATTCTCTATTACCGATTTCCTAAATCATCACCTACCAGTACAAATAAGGATTTCCAAGATGACATCGATATCTTGACCCAAGAACTGGACAATATGGGAATGGAAATCAATATTGACAAAAGTGCTTTTACTATCTTTGCCAGATCAATGACCTCTCAACAGAAAATGCCTCACTTACATCTAAAGCAGATCCCGATTCGTTACAACACGCATCTCAAATACCTTGGAATATATCTAGATTATAGGCTATCGGGCAATCAACATTATCGGATGTTGACCAACAAACTATGCAATAGGCAAAATCTATTCCGTTACATCACTGGAAGATACTGGGGTAATCATCCAAAAGCCCTTTACATGCTTTACAATAACTTCATTAGATCTTCACTTGAATATGGGATACAGGTCTTGGCACCCCCTACCAAGCAATGGCAACATAAAATAAGCTCTATTTTATACAGTATAGGAAAAAGCATACTGGGAACTGGTGGGAAACCGAATAAACTCCAAGTCTTCAAGGAACTCCACCTACAGACGCATCAGGATCGTGCAACAGAATCAAGCATAAAAACCATAAAATTTGTATTCCTCAACGGTGCCCATCCACTCTACACCAAACTCAGATATATGATGGAACTACGGGAATTAAACAGCGGCCACCGATATAATTACAAACTCCCTCCTATCTTCGACATATTCCAATCCTTTTATCACGACCAGGAAATCCAACCATTCCCCAAATATCCTCTATACTGCACTGATTATAATACGCTTATAAAGCCTCCTGACTTAGATATTACTACTTTCCATAAACAAGATATTAACTCCAACCATATCTATCTTGATATCGTTTCCACTTTTCCCCCTGACAAAACTATGATTATTTTCACTGACGGATCGAAAACTCCTGTTGGTACTGGAGCTGCTTATTATAATGACAGTACTAATGAAAGGAAACAATTTACACTATCTGCTCTCAACAGCGTCTATACAGCTGAAATAATAGCTATCCGCCAGGCACTCATAAGCCTGAAAAACATTACAGGATACAACATCTATATATTTTCTGATTCACGAAGTTCTTTGGACACAATATCGCGTACGGACATCAATACAAAATTTTCGTGGCTGGAAATCAACATAAAGCAGATAATTCACACACTGCAAGAAAGTAATTCAGTTACATTCATCTGGATCCCGGGACATCGTAACATCAGGGGCAATGAAATCGCTGATCAATTAGCAAAACAGGCGTCAGCGCATCCTTCCCAAGACAAATTCTTACTACCAATACAAGATTATATCACACACAGGATCCGGATACATAGATCTAACGCAATGCAGAAGAATAAACCCTGGTTTATCACAACTCCAGCATCCAGAGCTGAAATATCTCTTATATATAAAGTTAAATTCCATACGGCCATCACCCCCCATTACCTACACAGAATTAAAAAAAGGGACAATCCACTCTGTTCCTGTGGACAAATAGGAAATTTAAATCACGTACTTTTCTCGTGTCCAAATCTAAATACAAGTGACCAAGACTTTTATAACGACCTACGCACAGAGTATGGATATAGCCCATGGAATATACCAGCCTTAACTACGGATCAACCACACAAAGCAGCTAGAATTTTAAAACGATTCTTATACCGATGTAAAATGAAGATATGATCTAACAATTTAGGACAACTACTTTTTGTATACACACAGGAAAATTTGTTTACAACCTCTACGGACGTTAAAACCTTACATGGTGTGACGTCGATAAATAAAAGTGAAGTGAAGTGAATATAATTTAAGTGTCGTACGTAGTGAAGCAGGAATTCTTAAGCTATGGTTTGTCTACGGCGTTCATCGCCGGCGATGACCGCCGGGGTCAGCGATCACCGTCGTAGGGGTGGTTTGTCTACCGGCGTTCATCGCCCATGATACTGTTGCTATCCACAGTTGTAGTTGGCCATGTCAAACAGCTCGATGTGGTGGGGGGACATGGAATTTGGAAATTTGTTAGCATTCATAACCCCAACGTAGACTATAATATTATACTCACTCAAGATAAAACGCTGACAGGAACAAAGGAAAGTCACTTTTGACGAATTAAATGTTAAATGGTTCAATGAATAACAAAATAATAAAACCAGTAATAATATATCGAAAATACTTTTACTAATAAATGAGCTGATAATTTTACTGTACGTTACATAAATTGTAATTACAGATAATAGTGTTTTCTGACAATTTATCTACCATTTGCAACACATTTTTTTTTTGTGTAGCTATATTTATGGTCATTTAAGCTCATGTCATACAGGGCAATGTGTTTAGACACGAAATCTATAACATTTCGTCTGCAACTAATGACAGTACTTTGTGCAAAATGACTCTCTTCTGCTTTTCATGACCTACTATATACATGATAATCTGCGGCGTTCATCGCCCTGAATTTGCCTCAGAAGCAACTGCTGGCGATCACCGCCGACCCCGGCGGTCATCGCCAGCGTTCATCGTCGTAGACAAACCGGGTGCATTGATTTACATGGAGAGCAACAGGCAGCGATCACCGCCGGCGGTGATCGCTGGCGATGAACGCCGTAGACAAACCGCAGCTTTAGTGTGTACTTAATAAAGAGGTGTTAAATTGGTGAGTTTGTTTTTACATGAAAAATATGTATTAATACCAAAACTGCAAGTGAAAACATTAACCTAAAATGTCAATGCCACACTAAAATAACTATGATTAAATTCTTTTACTTAAGTACTGGCGTATCCAAGATATTTTCAGGAGGGGCTATAATAAATCCCACATACTATTAACACACACAATTATGTTACTGAACCTTAACACATTAGAATAACCTTACTTGGCCTACTGAAACATAGTAGATTATGCAGGTTTGTTGATGAGTACGGTACCATCACAATCACATCTTAATCTAACTAAGGTAAAGGCATTAAAGCTGCTGAGTTATAGAACAAAACTTTTTCTTACTATCCCACTTCGGAAATTTATCAAGCTCACCATTTTAAGAAGCACTTCTTGTTTTGCCTCTGTGGGTGGCAGGGGCAGAACTGCTGATAGTAGCTTAGTAGCTCAGCGTGGTGAGTCAGAGTTCATGCCAGCTTGAAGCACATAGGCAAAAATACATAGACTGAATTTTGTTTAGTACGGTAGGCCTATTTTCCAAAGCATGAAAGCCTTGTCTCACGCCTTTGTCTGGGTACAGCGGAAAATATTTTGATGATAATATTAATGGATTCTTAATGTTTAATGACTTGGTTGACTTGATTTGTTTATGAATTCACTTATTTTCTAATCAGGTTATTTAGTTAGAATCACTCTTGTAGTCTCCTCTCACTCTACGCTACCGGTATTTATCCTAGAAGTGATTTTAAATTATTTTTGCTTTTTTTTTTTTTAATTTTAATTCTTTTAGTGATGTAGGTAGCCTGTTGTTTACAGTAGTACTTACGATAAAAATTAAAGTTCAAATATTGTAAAAAAATGAGATTACTGAAATATATTGATATCAATACTAGTTATGTACTGGTGGAACTAGATTTATAATTAATTAGCCACCTGACCTACATTTAGTCCTTGTCTTAGTGGTTAGGTCACATTTAATGAATTCTTCAACAGAGTAAAATATTTGGAATTCCTTCAGAATAGTGTAGTCAGCCATGCTCTGCCATTAGCGACTGTGCCCCTCTGAGCCGCAGGGAACAAAACAGAAATGATCGATGCAAGGGTAAAATTTCCCGTTGCAGAAAAGATTCAAAGTGAGACAATAAACCCCATGCTATTCAGGATATTGCTCCTAAACTAATACAAATGTTCCTAACCTAACATAACCTGTCACTGAACTAGAATTTGGCTGTCACTACTTGTAGAAGCCTTACTACCCTTTGACGCCTTTTGTAAAACATCCTTACATGGCACGAACCCCGTACTGTGCAGAATACTGCTGTTAAACTAACATGACTATTCCTAACCTAACATAACCTGTCATGGACCTAGAATTCTTAATGCAGAAACTGTTTTACCTTTCCACATCTTTCATAAAACATCGCTACAACAGTTGTTTATCTGCCGAATTCAATCGGCATGTAATCATGTTCGTAATATTGGCATTGTAGACTTGTGATGGGGGCAGAGGCGTAACGAGGGGGGTTTTGGGGGTTTGAACCCCCCCCCCCCCCCATTGATTAAAAAAAAGGAAAATTGTATAATTTTGTTAAGTCTGCTTATAAATTACTTAATACAAATATAAAGTGTGGGAAGCTTAAAACTCGTTATTGTGCATCTTAGTTTTTAAAATTTTCTGGGGGAGGACCCCCGGAAGCTTAAAACTCGTTATTGTGCGGATGTTATAACCCCCCCATATGTCACCTTATTCTCAAGTTTAGCAAAATATTTCACTTACGATAGTTCAGTAAGCTCTAGTGTAGAATAACAAAGACATGGGTTTATCCCAAATCAATTGTCACAGTATGAACTAGGGATTCTTTGTTAGGACTGCATTGTTTTGTAATGGCAATGTTACAATTCTTTCAGCTATACCACATATTGGTGAGATGATGCGTTGGAAAGAGGAAGAGAGAGTCACTTTGAAAAAGTCCTTAAAAACTAGAAGGTAAGAATGAGTTTATTTAGAAAATTACATTTTCTTCATTACTTACAATTTATAATATTCTGTTTCTCCTTTTGTACTGAAATACTTAGGTAGGCCTACTTCTTCACGAAGAAATAAAACTTTCTTCCTTGTGTTTGTTTAAAATACCAACTAATCTGGTACTTGTAGTAACATCTGCTTCACTTGTTTACAAACTCTATTATTTTGGCATCGCTTTATCGCTTTATCAATCGGTTAATATTATCACATTAGCTGCATCCCGAAGTGATCACAATAAGCGGCATGCACTGTATATATATTAGGGTCGAAGTGAAAGTAGTTGATATTTTTAAAGAAACATTTGAAAGCTAAATCCTGTAGTAATTAATAATTTTCATTGTAATCATCAATGTTTTATTCATTTGTTTTTATTGTAATCATCTATGTTTTATTCATTTGTATTGTAGGGCCTATTGTATTGTAATCATCTATATTTTATTCATTTGCATTGTATTGTATTTTGTTGTCCACTTATTGTATAACTCCATCAAATTGTGTCCCATATCATTTTGTAATGATCCAGAGGATGAAATAAACTAAACTAAACTAAACTAAACTGAGAATCCTTCTATATATGCTCTGTATATGTGAAACTGTTTGACATTGAAGTGACAATGATATCTGAAGAGTACTCATAATCACAGGCATAACTAGAACTATTCATTAGGGTGTGCCAATGTTAAACTAATGAGGAGGGTTGGGGGTAGTGATGTAAAATTCCCGGGAATTTAAAATCTGGGAAATATTCCCAGGGAATATTGCCGGCAATATTCCCAAAATTCATAAATTCCCGGGAATTTATTATTAATTACCAAGATAGATCAAAAAAACTTTTATTAATGGATAAAAGCAGTAATTATGTTGTTAAATTAAACTCAAAAAATGAATTATATTCTAAGATAAAATTATTATTAAATAAAATTACTGGGAATTTATAAATTTAAAAGCAAAATCACTCAAATTAATAGGTCAGTGTGGTAATTTTGCAGTTAAAACACTCTTATATGTTCAAACAATATTATAATTGATTGAATAAAAATATCAGAGACATAACTAGAATGTAAAATGTATTAGAAATTTAATTAAAACTATTGAAAGGGAAAAGGTTTATTGGGCATTTTACAGCATCTTTGCTGTTCTTATTCAATATTTTGTCAAGTCCCTTAATCACTGTCACTCACAATGTCCATTAAATCTTCTTTATCCGTCTCCTTGGGTTTTTAATAATGCTTTAGTAATTTAAATCCATTTATTTCCATAAATTCCCACTCGGTTATACAGGGAATTAATGTATAGAATGTTAATTCTTGGATTAAAATGTGTGAACTCGCTTAGTTAACGTAGTTTTAAGATTCCTCAATTGTTAATAAGAGTTAAAACATTCAAAATCTACAAATTTTCATAAATTCCCAGTTTTTGGCAATCTTCCCCGGCAAAAGAAATATTCCCGGCAATATTCCCATTTTATAAGTTCCCTCCCACTGGGAACATTCCCGGCCCACATCACTAGTTGGGGGAAATAAATAAATACCGGTACCGGTACCAACTTTAGCCTTTATTACAATGGTAGGCAACTTTACCCAGATTTACTACAAAACGATCCATTATTTTGCAACAAAAATGTATTTAACTTTACTTTACAATATAGATTAGAAGCCACTTCTTACTTTTTACAAGTCTTGACAACTTTGAATGAATGGCAAATCATAAGTGAGTTGACCATATTGAATCATTGTACCTGAACAAATGAATCATTATTCTGTTAAAGCAATGAATTGATTTCTTTGTGAATCAATTATAACTGTGGTTTGGTTCACAAAATGAATTGAAACCTGTATGAATCGAAAATCTTCTCAATCCTCAAACGTGCTGATTCAGTGATTTGTTTTTGCCTTTTCGGCATTCTGAATCACGGTTCACTTCTTTCTACTAATACAGCAAGGGAGGGGATGTAATGCTTGCTGTGGTGATTGTTAACAGGGGTGCCATTTTTATAGGTAACAATTATTAACTACGGTAAGTTATGTGAATGTTAAATTTTGGAATTTAAACTCAGGCTACTCTTTGATTTAATTTTAAATTATTTCAATAATTTTTTTTCAGAAAGGAGAATCATAAGGGTGTACTTGGGCACAACCAACATATCCCGTAGTTCTGTCTATGCTCACAACAAAGCATGTTCTGTGTTTACCTTGGTAAATAGCAGTGTGCTAAAAAGTCTTAATTTAAAAAATCAGTAAATGCAATAATAATAATAATAATAATAATGAATCGTTACCCATTAAGGTTCTCCACAGATAGACAGACAAACAGACAGATAGACAGATGTCATTCCAAAAATACTTTTTTCAGTATCTAGGCATTATGAAACATGTTTTCTCAGTTGGATATGCTTTATTTTCTCTTTACCGCTGAACATACAATATCGATATGATGTAGATTCGATAGCAGCAGACTTGTAAAATATGTTTCACTCTCTAGAGGATTGCAACTTTTATGTATTTAAAGATTTAAAATATAATGAAAGTATTGTCAGCCAAAGCAGAGAACTTCTCTGCGGGGTGTACTGCTAATTAGAGGGGCAAGAGGAGGTAGTAGTGGAGGAGGAGGTGAGGGCTGCCATCACAGGTGGCTAGACGATTGCTTATTGGCTGTTAGCTCTTGATTGTTGCCACTGCACGTGGCGAGATTCTCTATTAACAAAGTAAAAAATGTCCGGCAGGTACTTCATTTGCTTATCATTCCTTACGTGTAGTTTTATTTTAATATTTTGTTACTTATTTCAAGTGTGTATAATTACGTGATGTTCCTTTGATTAGAATATGCATGTGTTTCAGCCCACTAGTTAGTAACGTCTGGCATAAATAAAAAAACGTAAGGAGAATGTTTTCATAGTAGCTAGTGTAGTGTTCTGTAATTATAATATTAGCACTCGTAACGTAATGGTCACATTCCTCGCATTCCTCACAGAGAAGTTCTCTGCTTTGGAATACTATACAAGCAAAGGGAGACACATGCTTTGACACAGTATTAGCCAGAGATCGAGATTGATATCGTATATGAATTGCAACCCATCCATCAAAACAAGTTGCTACCATCCTCACCCTCATTTACAACACACCTAGCTATCTTCAGCCTGGTGCAGCTCATAATTTCCTGCAGAGTCATGTTAAAGTTCCTTTAAAATGCTATGCAATGTATTGAGTTTGGTGTAGACAATATTTAACTCCAAGTCATGTTGATTGTAGTACAGTAAATATGATACAGTATAAGTAGGTAATTGTCTTGACTTCTGCTGATCTATACGTTCAATCTGTGATACGATGGTAGCTTTTCTGTAATGATGTAAATGTTGTATTCTCATACTTTAATTGATATCGCATAAGTAAATAAAAAATAGATGTAAAAACTATGTATAAAAAAGGAAGTTGTTTGGATAATTGATGGTTCAGATGACTTATGTTGGATTACTTTTACTCTACTGTAATTACAATTTAAACAATGTGCATGCTACTTTATTTTATTTTATTTTATAGAATTGAACAATTTGTTCGAAAGATAACTATATCAGATGGAAACTATTTTCTCTCTCCAGTTGATGCAGAGAGACTAATAGGATAATCTTGTTGATATGAATTTCTGATAGCATAATACAGGCTGTATAAAGGATTTGCCTGCTGATCATTGGGTTCAATAAGCTCATTTGAATCGTTGATTGTAAGGCGACAGTTTGCATCAATGTGACATGATTCTGAAACAGCAAAAGAAAGTATTAGGAAGGCTTAAACAAAGCCATAACTCATAATCTACTCCTGAAAGTAAACGACAATACCTGCACATACTCGTTTTTTAAACCAGTAGTTCTCCAATAATCTAATAAACAACAAGGAATTTACAACAGTATTTTTATGGACATATGAATTGTTAGATTTTATTTTTGTTTGAACAGTTGAGTGTATACAAAAGCACAGTAATCACAAAGAATGAAGAATCTGGCATTTTATGGTGGCATTGAACTAATTTTCAAACTTTGCCCAAATTGACAGGATAGGTCCAATATGCGTGGGGAATCAAGTGCAAAATTTCAAGCAAGTAGATTGTTAAATTGAGCGAGGTAGCTGAGATGGTAACGTCTTGGACTCACATTTCGGTTGTTCCTGGTTCAATTCCCGTAGCCAGCCAATTTGACATATATTTTTTGTATTTTTATGTGAGTGTGCGATTGTCAAGATTTCACAAATCTGTATAGTTCTATTGATGCTGGACGATTTAAAGCAGGTACCTGTGGCTTTGCCCGTGATTATTTACTCAACTGCTAGATGTTTTATTTAAATTATTTATCAGAAAAAAATTAAAACATATTTATTAATACTGACATCGTTTTTACATAAATTCAAGGATTTACATAAATTTATTCTTAATTATATTGTTTTATGTTATAAATATAATTAGTTAATTAAACAAACTAACCAATCTTGTGTTGCCATATGGGCATACATATTCAAAATGAAATGATTAAAATATACCACAGATTCATGAATTTTACCCAAATCATGCATAAACAATTAAAAGATTTGTAATTAAAAAAATAAAAACCTGGCTTCAAGGTGAATTTCATGATTAAAGTGCTCTATCTGGGGGAAAGAAAGACCTCAGATTCGAGTTCCTTAGCCCCAAAAAAACTCCACGTGAGTTTTGCCCAAATCATTCAATGTTTCCTCATTAAGGAATGCATTCATGATCCCATTCAGTCCACCTATGTATTAAAAAATAAAAAAGAATAAAAAAAAAATCAGGTTTTTGCAAGACGTAAACGAATTATGACAGCAACCAAGCAATTAATTTTACAATCGAATATGGTCTAGTTAATGGGTCGTGGAAACATAAGCTCAAATATTATATTAACCATATCAGATGAAATTTTTGTAGCACATGCTGCAGTGTCATTATGCAAAGAAAAAGGAAAATAACAGTTTTTTAAATTATAAATCGTAATAAAAAATTTTATTTGATGAAGTGACAATGTTTCTTGCTTAGTTTTCATCATAATCCAAAATGTATACATAAGATTTTTACAGGTTTAGTTAAAAGTCCCACAACACCTAAATAACTTTTGTTTAGTGTTGGGATAGCCATATATGGAGAACTGAAAAATGTTATTACCATATTTTGTGGACTTCCAGTTTAACTGAAACCTTTGTTTACTGTGATTTGACTATCGGAATAATAATCTGCTTTCTTTTAGGATAAAGCTCTATGCAGACACATTTAATAAAATTTTCCATGGCCACAGCAGAGGTTAAATTCATGCGTAAGAAGGTAAAAATGACAAGCTTTGTTCTCTTTCCTTTCTTTCTTTTGTTAAAATCTAACTTCCTTAGTACTATTCACTTTCTGTTTTCTTGATTTGGCAATAGTAAATTTGCATAGAAATATTTTGTGTGGGTAATTTCTGAAAAGCGCTCAATGAGCACTATTAAAAAATATAAAAATATATTGGGTGTTTCATTTAAAATAATAGAGTTCGTCTGGTTAAAAAAGAAGTCAGCAAAATTTGGTAATAACGTTTTTCAGTTCTCCATAAACAAAATGAGTTTCACGTCACTGAACCACATGCTTCAAAAGTTATTTAGGTGGTGCAAGACTTTTAACTAATCCTGTATTAATTTCATAGAGTACATACAGATTCAAAACAAAATTTAATTGTTAATGGTTGTGCTTAAATTAACGGCAAATTGACCGAAAACTTAACTTAACAAGTAACTGGTACATCAAAGATTTTTTTTTCCCTAAATTTTGTCACCCCTAAATGTTTCTAAAAATTTAGTGCCCTATAGGCAGCTTCCTAGTTCGCCTATATGGACAAGCAGGTCCTGAACCTATGGAGAGAGGAGAATGATCGCTCAGCAATAGAGGTAGCGATAGTGGTATTGTAAGTAGTCTCTTGAACAAGTTCTGGTATAATGTCACTAAGAAAAGCTTCTTTCTGAAGGAAGTGAGAAGTATGAAGGCATGCATAAATATTATTTGGAATGCCGAGCACCCCCAATGCAAAGCACCCTGAAGTCGATGCCTATGTCCTTCCATTTTCATGCAGCCTGGCAGCATTCAAACAACTAAAAAATATACCAACAAAGAATACAGATGATATTACCATGGTTACAGCATATGCCATTAGCAGTACACAGCCCAGATGAATCTTCTCCACAAGGGCCTCCAGTAGGTGCTCTGCAGGGAATTGGTGACGTAGCTTCATTGAAGCAACGAACACTGTCTGGTGTTGCTATAAGGCAGCCAATTTGTGGCCCACAGCAAATGGCAGGTCCATAGCAATGCCCTAGTTTAGCAGGCCCACATCTGGCACACTGTTCACAACAAATTTCATGAAACTGGAATACCTCATTTTCTTTATAAGGTGAGTCAGAATTTTGTAAGTGATTGGAAATATTTACTGAAAAAACTTTCAGTATAAAATTATCTTTCTTTGAAAAAAAAAAGTGTGTCTATTTCCACCGTATATCCACCGTTGGATTTGGATTACTGCTTTGCTCTATCCCCCTCTTGCTCCCCACAAAAACTAGACCAAACCAAACCAAACCAAACCAAAAGTTCACAGTCGTGGGATTACCTTTGAACAAATTCAGACAGCTTCTACATAGGTCAAACCGGCAGATACTTCAAAAACGATTCCAAGAACACATAAAGGGAATCAAATAATCCCACAACAAAAAATAAAATTATGCGGAACATTAATGGGTGTATCAATAGGTACTTAGGAAATTCAATGAGGAAGGAGGTTAAACTCAGGTTACATAATATAGTTTCGAAACCGATATTATTGTATAGTAGCGAGACTTGAATAATGAGGAAGAAAGAAAAAAATAAAATTGAAAGCTCAGAAATGAGATTTATGAGAAGGCTACAGGGAGTAACACTTAGGGACAGAGTAAGAAGTGATGACATAAGAAAAGAACTGGGCCTAGAAAGAAGTATGATGGAAGAGGTAGATAAATACCAAAAGAATTGGCATGAACATGTCAATAGAATGCTGTCTGACAGACTACCGAAGCAAGCTATTTTATACAACACAAAGGGAAGACGGGATATAGGACGGCCGAGGACCAGATGGAAAGACCAATTTTAAAAAAGGATTACTTTTGGCGCGGAACGGGATAACTCCCAAACCTTGGAGAAGAAGAAGAAGAAGAATTTACTTGACACAAAACCAAAAGTACACTAACATAAAAATTCTCCACTCACTCCACAAAAGCCGCAAACTGAACACACTTGAACAATTGGAAATATATAAACACACAACAAAGTCTCATGTCTATACTGAACAACCAGCTACCCTTTAAGTCACGAGTTACCTTTCTAAGCTACACAAAGAGCATCCTAGAAAATCCATCATTTAAATTTCATTACCATGAGATAAGGAAAATCCTCATATACATAATGCAAGACTTGCTGCAGATATTACATGTTAACCTATGCTTGAAGCAGATTAACTAAGCAATTTTATTTTTAACTGAAATATTAACAAAATATGAAGTGTAGAATTAATTGTAATTTTTTTTTACATGTTATAGCATGTTTGTATTCTGGATCCATGTGGTCAACCTCTTGGAGGGCAGACAATTTATTCCTAATAAGTCTTATCATCAACATCATCAAAACAAAATTTCATGCTGAGTTAGGCATCTTTCAGGAATGTGTTACAAAGCATGTGATGACTTTCTCTTAGCCTCTACTATTTTACATGAAGAAGATTGCATTTTTTGGGATTTGCTTTTAACTTTTTAACTTTTATATGGTTCTAAAGATTTCATTTAAAATGTGTAGACTAGTACAGACATAAATTTTTAATTGAAAACATATTTTCATATAAATTGCCTGATTCTAGTTATAAGAAAGGCCTGGGTTCTTAAGTTTTTACCTGTTTTATTCCTTGCTAATTAAATGTGATATTTTAACATATTTTCCGTTTCAATGTCATGGCAGTCACAAAATCCAATCTTATAAAACCTAAAAATGGCTTAGTTATGATTTTATTGCAGTATAGTTATAATTTAAAATGGTGACTCTCAAGGATGTATTAAGGGGGGTCCAAACCCCAAAAGTGTGAGATTTTTAAAGCATTAGTTAGAAAAATTAAAGTTTTGTGTTACTTAGGGAGGGAAGATGTCAGTTATTTAAGATTAATCAACTTAGGACCCCACCAGAAACTGATTAGTAGATACGTGCTTACTGACTCTATTGCATAACTATACCTACCTACTGTGATCTCATTATGATAGGTGTCTATAATAATGTTTTATTTTACCTGTCAGAGTTAAGGCTGTAAAAATTACAAAAAATGATCACGCTTTCTAGCTGTACTGTATAGCTATTATCCTTTTAGAATGAGTCAAAACCAAATCGTTATAATCTGCTAAATTTTAATTTTATATTTTAATTCTTATATTAATTTGTCTTCCTCAGTTGCTTAGTATACTATACTTATATTATACAATTATGAAAATATATCGTAAGGAAATTATCTATGCAAGTTAGCCTATTTCTTTTTTCCTTGATAAATGGTGTAAGATTAACTAAATTTAGCCCTACATGTTGTTTTGTAACTTCTTTCCTATAGAGCCGTCGAAAGGTGAATAAAAATTGTGTCTCTCTCTCTGCCTGGGAAAAAATCCAAAAAGTATAGATATAAAATAACATTAACGTCTTTCAGTTTTTACGTTGCTCTCCGCCTGATTGCCATAATCATGCCAAAGCAGCGCCATGTAAATTAATTAGTGTGAGTACCGGTACTAAACTCTGAATTTGCAGTCTCCAGAAATCATTTGGTTGTAGTAATTAATCTGCATAGCACTATGGAAGTTTATAAGGAGCACGGAAGCTAAGAATGGACCTATCTTGCTATTAATTTGACAAAAACGACAGAAACGCTTAGAATTAAATTTCAGACAAATTTATTGTACAGAATTTATTATTTTTTATAGAACGAATAACAAGATATCAGAATGTGAACTTAGGTTAGGGTCCACCGCTGTGGCTCAGGGGGCCCGGGTTTGATTCCTGGTCGGGACAAGTTACCTGGGTGAGGCTTTTTCCGGGGTTTTTCCTCACCTATGAGACAAATGTCTGGCAGTCATTATCATCTTCATCCCATCCTCGCCTTGTTTGGAGTGAGTGTGTGTGTGTGTGTGTGAATGGTGTGTCTCGTCCTATGTCTTCGTGTTGTCTCGGAGGTGGCTCCGGCATTGGGCTGATCACACATCCGGGGAGGCCCACCATGTCCTTGTCTGGTCAAAAAAGTATGTATGTGATCCAAAGATTAATCCCTCTCCCGACAGGTCGCGGCCCTGTAAGGCGCGGGCGGCTTGGGTCGCTTAAATCCTAAAAGGGAGAGGTTAAACTACGATAAAGAAGAAGAAAGAACTTGATTAAACTATTTGCCGTAACTTTTTTAACTTGATATAGGCCTTCTTATTCCTTTGTAAAGAATTTATTATTTTTATAAGACGAATAATGAGATATAAGTATACCTACTTCCTACTGCATTTTACTATCTTGCATATTATATACATAGTAACGTATAGAGGAAGTATTGTCAACGTGACTGAACTCGAAATCGAAATAACACCGAAGAACATGATTCACGATACCTAGAAGCCGGGAAAAAGTGTTCGGAATAACGTCTGCCTGTCTGTCCGTCTTTCCATTTGCGGAGGTCTGTTGTGGGTAAACGGTGCATTGTATTTACTCCTATTTTTGGCTTGGAATGCCACTCCTAGAAGATCCCTAAACATATTTAACAATTTTTGAATGGTACGTTCCGGTTTCTTTTGACACAACCTCAGTAATAAAAAACTTAACACGCAAATATGAGAAAGTTTGTGCCAGGGTTGAAATGTTTAAAACAAAACGTTTAAAACAAGTGTTTAAAACATGTTTAAAACAAGGGCTTGTGTTTTTTTAAGTTTGTTTAAAACGTTTTAAACAATCTGTTTTAAACATTTTTTTTTTAGCATATGTTTAAATCATTTTTTAATTGTGTGTTATATTTAATTATGAAGACAATTTACATTTTGTCAAGTCAGTGACACCCTGTTAGTGTTGTAAACGGAAAACAAACAAAAACTACTGCCAGAATACCAGAAAATCATGTGAGGTGGTGTCTTTTGTATCCTTTTCCTCCAGACTTCTCTATCCTCTGTCGCCAGCTTCCAGTTTTTGATTTCGAGTAATTGATTTCAATTTTTTCTGACTGCATCCTACCATCTATTTTGTGGTCTTCCTTTTTAAAGAAAGAGATTATTAATATTAAATATTGAATGTGTCAATTTGGCAACACTGTAGTAGGATATTCCTTGTAAGTTTGATAATGTAAGGCAGCTAAGACCACGTAAAGCATGGTGAAAGTCAATCATCAGTTGAGCAGTAAAGGCAGTAATTAAACAGTAGTTTGTATTATTTTTTATTAATAATGAACTATTAAATCATAAACAAATACTACTGGTACAAAATGTATTTTCAAATACTATTAAGTCTACGACTCGTAAATCTTGAACATCTTAGCACAGGGTGTCATTGGATTGACAAAATGTAAATTGTCTACATATTTAAATTTAACACCCAATTAAAAAGTGTTATAAACATATGCTAAACAATGTTTAAAACAAATTGTAAAAAGTGTTTTAAACATTTCAACTGTATATATATATATATATATGTATATATAGGCTAAATATATATATATATATATATATATATAGGCTACATATATATATATATATAATAGGCCCTATACATTAAAATGGTTGATTTAAACAAAATGAACAATTTAAACTTTTTTTTTAAACAAACATTGTTGTAAACTTAAAAAAACACGTTTAAAACAACCAACATTGTTGTTAACATATAAAACGTTTTAAACAAAAAAAAAACATGTTTTAAACAAAAAAAACGTTTTTTTTGTTCTTTTTAAAAAAAACATGTTTTTTATCAACCCTGGTTTGTGCAACATATTTTGCACCATTTATTTTCTAACTTTTTTTGCGATGATACTTTTTTATCTGCATAACCTTATGGCAACAATGACTGCGTAATATGCCAAGGTACCTTATAATTGAATAACATCGCAATGGTTCATTCGTCTGCTACTTTACTCTTAAAAACATATTTGGCCTAAATTATCACCTCTGTAGATTTACAGACATGTAAAAGAACTCCTATAATACAAAATTCCGGCGCATCGAGAATTTTTCATAGACGCATGCTCGCATTTTCATATAGGCCTACACGATTTTGTATAAATTACATTTTTTATGGAAACCATTTTGTATAAGTTACATTTCTATAGAAACCATTTTGTAAAAATGTTATAGCGAGATTTATAAACTACACATTTTATGTTTTCGTTTTCAATCTGTGATACATTTTTCTTTTCGATGATTCTGCGTGTAAAGGCAGTGTCTGGATTTAAATTTTTACCTCTAGGCTACCTTCAAACCTTTCATAACCACTACTGTATCTCCTAGATTTTTGTTGCACATTATATAGGCCTACAAAATCAGGATCGGCATTCTTAATTATTTCTTTCGTATCCAGGAACAGACAACGTTGTAAGTTCCTACCACGGAGTAACGTAAAACAGTTATAAAAAACTGTCAAAATTTTACTATTGAAAACTATTTATAATGGCAAACCAAAGGGCAGTAATTAATTTAAAGTTTACTTTACATCATAGGAAGGACTTGTAGCAACAGTGGAAATCAAAGAAAAGGTTAGATTTTAGTTTTATTCATAATATTGATTTATAGGATAAAACAATATCACCATAAATAAGTTATAGACTATAGCGATTATAACTTGAAATTACGTGAATTTTCAAGAAGAGGATAATTATCTTTTACTATCAGTTTGAATGATTCACTTTCCAAATTAATAGCAAAATTTTCGTAGAGTAATTTACAGGGCACTGGCTAAATTGGGGACGGAAATTTACGGACGGACGGGGACGGACGTGCTGCAAATTTAAACATTATTGAACCAAATAATGAATAGAATTTCATAATTATCTTTTATTAATTATAATTTCCAATAATATTAACTTTAGGACCCGGAAATTTATGAAATATATTTTTAATAATGCGATCTATTACATGCTAGTATTAAAATGTGTACAAGACATGAAGAAAATAAAAGAAAATTGATGATTTTCGTTTTGCGTGTTGTTGCATATTTCGTTAATTTTGCGATAATGCATCGTATTGGATAGATATTAAAATATTTGTGCATATTTTATTAATTTGTGATTTTAACCGAATATTTCTGACAGATTTTAAATATTATGCCTATCTCTATTAATTCAAACATTTACAGCATATTTGTCTAAGTGACTGTTTTGAGAATCGATTGTACAATAATTGACAGTTCATAATGTGTTTTCAGAACTGATTGTATAATATTAAAGGGACGTTTGACTTCATTACTCTTCATTTTACTAAAATCTGTTGCGTTGCAGCCCCGGGGCCCGGGCTCCAAAAGGGGTCCGGCCGACCAGGTTTTATTTTTTACTTTCTAAATTTACTCTAAAATAAAATTGGTTATAAGTTAAGATATGTTTTATGTGTTTATTTTATCTGCATTGTCCTGTACGGAATTAATCAGTTAATCTGAAACGGGTTATTCTTGAAGAAAAACTGCTAGTTTTGAAAAATAGAAGCAGAAAGCTTTTTGGACTCAACAGTAGGCCTCACTAACGTTCGGCATTTAAAATCACAGTTTTCAAAAGATTTCTTTCTTTCTTTACCGTAGTTTCACCTCTCCCTTTTAGGATTTAAGCGACCCAAGCCGCCCGGGCAATTTTCAAAAGATTAAACAGATAAAATTGTTCCTAATTAGAACATTTTAATGTATTTTTCCGTTTCGTGTCCGGCATCAGTTAACCGATTTGGTCCAAAATCAATAGGCTTCGTCCCATGGGCGTTATAAATGGTATACCAAGTTTTATTAAAATCCGATAAAGCGTATTTGAGTTATCGCGCTTACAGACACACGGACAGACAGACAGACAGACAGACAGACAGTCAGACAGTCCTGTCTACCAGACAATCTCATAAAGTACCGGTACCATTCTGGCACTTAATAATTATGTAATATCATTACATAATCTTTTTGTTGCATACATTATAAAGGGCGAGTTGGGGAGGGAATTTAATATTTGTCCCTGGGCCCATTGCTTTCTTTCCACGGCCCTGTATATAACTTCTATTTTAAAAAAATTGATGGCGTAATTAAACTAACAATAGAACTAAATATTAGAACTATTATAGTAGAGCATACTTTGGTTCCGGAGCATATTTTACAAATTTTAGAGCTTATTTGCATGCATTTTTCGTCTTCTGTAGAGCGTTAACTTCCGGGCCTTAGTTATGATTTACATTGAATGAGGATAATCGATCAATTTTCATACCGGTGTGTCAAGAAAATCAATCCACGACAGACGAAATTATGTAGGCCCTATGTCATTGTTAGGATTGTGAAACGGGCATGACAATCAATAGGCCTATAGTTTCTTCTCTATCAAAGACAACAAACGTTTAGAGAAGTAAAATGAAACAATTGCATATCAAAATTACTATCGATTTGTCAGGTATATCGAAAGGTTCCCAGTAATTCCTCGTAAAGCCCCTGAAACTACAGTATTATATTCGTTTTCCAATGACTTTGCCCAACTTAGGCTACATCATCATGCATACTTAGGAGTCTGATTTTTTGTTGAAATAAAACGGCCCATTTCGGTGTTAACTTCCTACTGTTTCGGTGGATATTTTAGACTCTTTTATAGACTGGGTATAGTTACATTTTACATTGAAAAATTATTCCTCTATTTACAATAACACTCAAGCATAGCGGTGAGAAGATACAGCCAAAAAAGGTATTGTTAATGCAGTACTATACGTGACCATTCGTTATGCCGTGCAAATATTAAACAGTTTTGGATTATATGGAAAATTAGAACACTACAGGCCTTCGGGAAAATCAAGTTTCTGTAAAAAAACCCACACTCTGCTCTTCTGCTCTTCATTCAGGGATGGGCCCCTTATTTTTGGCATTTATCACGTATTCTTACTTCTGTTATATTCTATTATCCCTTATTTCCACTTTGAAGAGTCGGCAACCCTAGTTGAAAGATAAAAGTAATTGACTATGGTATGCCTTATGTAGGGATTATTTTAAGCTGAATTTATACAATTAAAACAATCTAATTTGGCAAAACAAACATATTTTAAAAATAACTTGGGTAATGGGCTTAACTAATTATGCATTTTAACGCCAAAATACTAATAAACGATCCTCATTGTCAAGGAAAAAACCTGAAATGTCAAAAGCCAAAAAAACACTTCCTGTATGAAAAACTCAATAATTTTTCGACTTATGAATCCTAATTTAGAACAAACATTTACCTTATTCAATTGTATTTTAGTATATATTTTTTTATAATTCCGGGAGGGGCCAGGCCCCCTTCCTGGCTACGTCCCTGTTAAGAATCTACAAAGCTAAATGTTGCTAAGGAAAGCTATTTTGAGAAATTTCGCGTTTATTGCTGTTATAAAAAAAATACGGTCCCTTTGCAAACAACAACGTACTTACTGTACCTGTCTAATGCCTTCGGAATCCTGGTTATTAGAAACCGTCCTTTTGCCACCCTTAGGACAATTGGTGATGAGACAAGCCTTGCAGATTCCCAAGGAGATGAATACCATGCATGCTAGTGTCCTCCATGAGCTAGGTAGCATGTCTGTCTAAAGTAGAGAGAGGATTCTCAGCACCAAAATGCTCCATATATTCATGGGTCAAACCTTTTATATGAACGCACACAAAAGAAACCTCTGCAGTGCGAGAATAATAATTCAGAAAGTGGGAATTACAGAGGAAAGAACTCAAAACACTCCTCGGTGTGAATAAACACACTACCGGCAAGGAATACTAACTAGAAATATTTTTTTCATATGATTAATATGAAAATGACAACAGTAGAATACATGTATAAAAATCAGAGAATCTTTTTAGACTAAAAAGGGCTCACATTGCAGGAAAATGTGTGATAATTGATAAATGAATGTACCAGAGAAAATGATTTTTAAAACTGATAATGAAAAATCAAAGAGTGCTGCTTATTCTGATATTACACGTAGAATTAAATGAATATGGGAAATACTTCATCATAATAATTTTGAAAATTACAAACAGAAAAGAATTGAAATGAACTGTGTACTTAATCGAAAGCTAATCATTTTATATTTGGAAAATGTAATAGCACACTTGTAACTGCTATTGAAATTATTATTATGAAATTTCTGCTTTTCTGATTATGACGAGTTTAAAATAGTAATCACGAAAGAGGAAGATGACAAATAGGCCTACAATACTCTATAGAGAAACCACGTCAAGAAAACATAGATGGTTGATGGTTAACAAGTTGATTATTTGGTGGCCATCCTCACCATCCCCACAGCTACCGCTACCACTACCACGATCAATACCACCACCACTACCACTACAACCACAACTACCATTACTGCCGACACGACCACTACAGTAACAACCACTGGCAATGTTGCGACTATCATTACTAGTCAATTCCACCTCACCATTACCCTACCCATTACCATCTCAATATCCGTATCGCATCGCCACCTCTAAAACTACTTCCACTAACACACTACCTCTGTCATCACAACCGCCACCACTATGAAATCTTTTATTACGAACAATTCTATAGCAGCCACCACCTCTACCACAACAACCATATCCACAACCATTACATCGCCCGTCAACCACAATCACTCCACAGGCACGACCGCTTCCATAACTACCAAGACGATCAATGTCACCACCGCCACCATTCCCAATTCTATACCAATATCATCACCACGTCTACTGCTTACTACAACCACACGATAACTACCCCATGACAACCACCACCGGACAACTACCACCCGCCAACCACCACCGGACAACCACCACCCGACAACAACCCCATGACAACCACCACCTGACAAACTACCACCCGACAACCACCACCGGACAACCACCACCCGACAACCACCCCGACAACCACCCCGACAACCACCTCCGGACTACCACCTGATAACCACCACCTGACAACCACCACATGACAACCACCACATGACAACCACCACCCGACAACCACCACATGACAACCACCACCCAAAAGCCACCACACGACAATCACTACTAGACAACCACCTCCAGACAACCACCTCACCCCTGGAACCATTACAACCAGCAACACACTACCACTTACACCATTACCATCACTACCTTCACCACTACATCTACAGCCACTTACTCCACTATAGCTATATCTTCATTGCCACCCATGGGCGTCCGGAACGGGGTGCAGGGTAGAGCCACTCCCCCCCCCCTTGGATTTTTATACACAATCTCTATACTAAACGACTATATAGTCCAGTCAACAAAAGGTTGTAGAGGGAAATGGAAAGAACACAATTTTTAACTTTGGGACTTTGTTTGGACTAGTTAGAAGGTAAACATAGTCTACTAAAAGTCCCCACTCCTAGGAGGTGAGCGGGGGCAGGGGGCCCGTAGAAGGTCCCTTTTTTCGGTTTTTCGCTTAAATCGCGGAAACTGTCGGTCCTAGCGATATGACCACTCTATACAAAATTAAAGCTGACAAAATTATTAACAAGATTGACTCAATTGTTTTCGCTATCTCCCACAGTTTCTGAGATATCCGTGCTCAAAGTTAGGTAATTTTGAAAAAAAAAAATTGCCTCACTCCCCCCCCCCTTCTAACTCTCGGCCCTTCGTCCTACGAAAACGTCATAAGGAAGGAAGCTGTAGAGCATTAAATTTGCTTCAAGTATATGTTATTTCACTATTTCCCTTTAACCGTTCAAAAGTTAGAGCAATTTTAACTTTGTGTAAATTCCGAAATTTGCAGAAAAACTTAACTTTGGTATTTTCCGTTATTCCATTGCTCTAACTCTATATAAACAAGTCTATATATACGGTACGGTATGTATAAATAGTATGTACTATATATAAGTTGCACATCAAGAAATTATATATATATATATATATATATGCATTACATAATATATTTTCAAGTATATATGTATTTTTCAAAAGTTATATTAATTGGTGTCGTTGAATGCTATTTTCGACACCCCGATTCTAATGGAACCACTTTGAGAGCTCCATCTCACCCCTACAGAAATGACTATATATTATGGAAATTGACAATTTATAGAGGATCGCTGAATCTTTATTGTTATTTAGGAGCCATAATAACACTACATAGGCAATAATTCTTGTATTTAATGTATATAATATGTAATGTACAGATAATATATATATATATATATATATATATATATTATACATTCGTTCCGAAAAGGCATTAGGGTAAGGTGATTCCAGAGTCAACAACAATTTGTACATAACTTTTTTTATTAAAACATTAAGTCGTAAATGTTTTGTTGCTATGTTACATTTAATTTAATAATATATTTACACCTTATTGTCCAATTAAACAGTAATGATTGTTATAAACTCCTGGTTCTCTTGGAGCGTGAGGGTCCTGGCTCGTCATGAGAACTTGGTCCTGGGGTGGATTCTGCTTCGTTTTCTTCTTCATCTGATGAGAAAGGAGATAAATCTTCGAGGATGCCTGGCAGAGGATCGATGTCGAGTTCTTCATCCTCATAAGTTCCTAAGTACGTAAGAGGGGGCCCCCATTAAGACAGTTCCCCTGGCAGTTTTGGCAGGCAGGGCAACACTTGAAAAATGCCTTTCTGCATCCGCATTTGGTGGTGGCGCACATGCTTTCACTGGGTGCGATACCACCTCAGAAGCCTTCCGAAAGAATAAGTTGGGATTTATCAAACTGTATTTGAAGTCTACAGACGTCCAGGAAGCTGCTGCAGTTTTCTCAGACCCTTCCTCAACCAAGGATGATAGCTATAGAAGTAGCTGGGAAAAAGTGTATTTCGAGGTGGTACGGGACCTCACGTAAAGAGAAATCTCGAAACGCTTACCGTTACAAATTGTTGGTTAAATCGGTAGTCAATATCAAACCGGACAACTCATGCCTCCCACCGACCCAAGGAGACAAAAGGAGACAATATGGAACATTTTTAGTCCTATGCGCGCAGTATATTATGTCTCAGGTTTTGGGGAGGAAAGTATGAAAGTGGTATTGAATTTATTTTTGATTTCAGCCCCGAAACGGATGTATGGTAACATGAGAGTCAGAAATAAAATATTCCGTAAAGACAATACAATTTATTTTAACGGAAATTCTCTTTTTCTTATTTGAACCCCTACCAGGCTTGGCGTGTAGAAGCACTGGGGTGCAAAATTCTACATCTCTTCCTGTACGAGCCATAAAAAGCTATATCAAGCGTTTTCTGAGGGAATAGTTTAAGTGTGATAAGTCGTTCTTCCTCATTTCAAATTCTACATAACTATTTAAGGACCTAGAGTTTGAAAATCAAAAGTCCTTCATAAGTTAATTTCGAATATCAAAATACAAAAAACGAGCGACGCCGGGCCTTTTAAACTAGTATGACTTTATAATATCAGGCTTTAACATAGGTTTTAAATTTTAACAATTTATACTGGTGTCTTAAAATACGTAGGAAAAAATAAAATTTATTTAGCCACTGTACTATTACATTGTGCATATTTAATGAACCCTTTTTAATGTATCCTATAGGATACAGTAGTGCCTTAAATCTGTAATAAAATAACGGAATAGAAATTTGAGGAAACAAATAAGGTACAAGAAATAAACTATGATTGTGTTAACTGTTTTCATTGCAGTCCGGCATAGGTTTATAAATTGTATGATGAATAAAATTATGTCTCGCGAATTTAAGGGTTAACAAGATCTGCAATAAATCTGCCATTGCAGGCATTGCAGATTATTTTTAAAATAATAACAAAGAATAAGAAATACACGTGGAGGATAAGATTGAGAGTGCGACTTAGGAATGATAATACTGTCGGGGACAGCAGAGGGCAGAGTAGATGGAAGTGTAATAGGATTAGCATGACAATGCACAACTACAAAGTCTGAATCTATATGAGGTTCTCTCGATTGTACTTTGCTTAAATATACAACCTAAATACTAAAGGACAGAAACTTTCAAAGGGGAAGGTGGTGTATCATACCTCTCGTAGGTATTTTCCGGAGAGATGCTTCCTTCAGCTAACTGGAAATCTTCTCTTGGTTTAGGAGCATGAGATTCTGTAGGCTGTGAATGACCAGCATAGACGTTTGATTCGAGAGAATGAGGGAGTATAGATTGTACTGATTGACTGCTAAGTGGAGGCAGAGCACTTACGAGTTCATCTCGAACAATTGCTTTAATCATGAGGTATGTTCTGGGAATGAATACAGTTGTTAAAATAACAGTGGCATTAGCTACGAGACCTGCTGTAACAATAGCATCACGCCATCTTTTTGGCAGCATAAAATAAGCTGTACACCAACCAGCAAACATTATGAGGCACAATAACGAAGAAATTGTGAAGAACAAGCCTTCTTTGTAGTTTCTTCTCGATCGTACGATGAAAGGAATTGTGCACACTATAAGCAAAAGTATGAGTGCATCGTAACCTATAAGAATTATGAAATAGTACCCTTCGTAAATATAGGAACACTCTTTGAATCCATACGAAATGGAATGGATAAACCAGAACTGACTGCACAGTGCAGCCTCCACGCTGAATATAAAGAAACAGAGAACTGTTTGGAGATACCCACTGATGTGACTAGATAAGCTTTCTTCTTGATCGCATGTTGCCAACATCAGACTTCGGGATAACATTACTGAAAATATCATCGCATAGCCTATACTAACACCAGACGCACGTAACTGACATATTATGTAATTTAGGAAAACATCTTCTGAGAGCAAACAATACGGTAATATTGAGCAATATGTCATATCTACGGAGAAGAGTAGCAAAAAAGAAGAACTAGCGTTACCCTCAAGGATGTCACCCTTACACAACCTACATAATATGAAGAATAAAACTATCATGGAACAAAGAAATCCTATTGCTGAAACTGAAGCTATCGCTGCTACCCATGTTTCTTCTCTCCACATTATTAATATACTGTCATTATAATTGTTTGTGGGCGGGACAGTTATTTGATTCTGTAAACTTACATAAAACTCTCCACAGTACTCCTTGCAATGTGAGATTACGTTATCATCATCACACAGGTTATCTTCCTCAGGCGTTTTAATGTTAGATGTAGCAGATTTTTTAAGTTTAGCTTGGAACTTGAACTCTTTGTCTAATAATTCAAAATGACCAATTTCTTGTAAGTCTCTATCTGAAGTAACCTGTAGGATCGTATAAGCATACTCGTTTTCAGAATACAGATTATTAACTAGATTAGTCAAACCACAATTTGAGCTGCCAAAAGTATGTACGATTTCGTTAAAAGATGGTAAGGTGGAACAGAGTCTTGGGGTAGCTGTTGTTTTGCAATATTGTTCTATAGTAGTCCGTAATTTGCAGCTGAGTTGAAGTATAGAAAACACAATTGGAAGGGAAAACTGACTATTAACAACGTTAGAAGCATTATAAATATATTTTGGTGAAATTTCCGGTATATATGTGAAGTTCTGCGTTGAAACATTCCTTGGAGCGATAATTATTGAATTATCCGAAAATGTTCCTGAAAAAAGAAAGAGTTGCTATATAGACTTCAATAATCA
This sequence comes from Ectobius pallidus, assembly GCA_964059195.1. Classification (NCBI taxonomy): domain Eukaryota; kingdom Metazoa; phylum Arthropoda; class Insecta; order Blattodea; family Ectobiidae; genus Ectobius; species Ectobius pallidus. The sequence goes on from CAXKWD010000007.1 coordinate 97,339,866, forward strand.
GAATTATAAATACAATATCTATCTATTATACCATAACATAGACTCACATCTGAATAAAGTATAGAATATGACTTAAGAAAGATAAAGTCATAATTAAACCATACAAAATTACAAATGAAATCCACTGTTTTCGACGCAGGAAGGCGAGTGAAATATCGAATAATGAAAACCTTTGTCAATTTTTGGAAACATAATAAACGCTCTACTGTAGGCCTAAATGTATTTATTTATTTATTTATCACCTCATATTCACTCAGATACCTCACCTTACACTAAGAGTATTCAGGCATTTTTTGCACGGTTATGAAATCGTGCCAAACATTTTAATGTATGGTTTCTGCTGTCAATTTGGCTTAATAATTACTCTTTATTTTTTATATCTTCGGAAATGGGCACATTAAAATTTTGGCTCTTAAGAAATAAGAAAGACACGGAAAATGCCCAACATTTTTAAGGCAATAAAATCTTGTTGACTTTTCTGATTATAGTCATTCAAGTAACTGGTCCACGAAATGACCCATTCGCAATTAAGAATTCTGAATACCATTAAATGAAAAATAAATAATACCTTCATATAAATTTATGGGTTCCCCCTAGAAAAAATTCTAACTTCAGTACTGACTGTTAGGTACGGCGCCCAACCACGAGCTGCGTCGTTATAAGTGTTTCAAATGCTTTCTCATGTAAGTGTTTATAATTTATATATTTAACTGCCAGCCTCGATTAGAAAAACTATGTCATCAGCAAATACTATTTATTGGCTTTTGTGACTTGTTTTGTTTTGCTTTCATAGTTATTATGCATTACTACCTCTCTGTCCTGAAAATAATTTTTAATGGTTTCATAGATGTTCATAGGACATGAAATTTCCTTTAATCGTTTCAGATCAGGAGCCACCATACGTTGTCGAAGGCGACTTCTATATCAACAAATATTCTAACACGTATTTTGCATTCGAATTCCTGACGTCTTGCAGTTTAGTTACGGCATCCTCCGTGAACCCATGTGGTCTGAACCCAAATTAGGTATCTGAGTACGATTTGTTGTATTTAGGAGAGGAGAAGCCTTTCCAATATTTTTCCTAGAACTGGGAGTAAGCAGATAGGTCTGTATGAGTTTAATAAGTTTACGTCTTTATTTCTTGACTTTAAAAGAGGAAAGAGCAGTCCCTTCTTCCATGCCTTCAGAAACATCTGCAAACGAAGGCAGACATTATATATGTCTAGAAGGGGGCCAAGAAGTGTCGCACCTCCTTGTTTTATAAGTTCCGGGTTAATATTATCATCTATCCCAGAGCTTTCTTGTTCTTTGTCTGGTCCAGAGCTATTTGGAGGTCTGTGTTATAGTCGGTTCTCCGTCTAAATTTTCGTGCCTATAATTCTATCCGTATTTGTCTTTGCTCATCTGTTTCGTTGTCTGGGTGTCGTGAGCATGGCGTTCCCAATGTCATCCCATGTCTCCACAGGACTCCCGTCCATCTTTTTGAGACTACCTGTTTACCGTCTTGGTTTTCAGTTTGTTACTTGTATGCTTAAATGTACAAATCAGCTCTGAAAGGCAGTGTTGCGCGGAACGAAACTGTTTTTGCAGCAAGCCCACCATAGTTCCGCGCAGGTTCTTTTCTAGGTTGTAGACATAATATTTTAGTAATAGAAACGAAACTAGGGGAAGCCAAAAATAGCTAAATAAAGCACCAAATGCGAAACCACAATTATTACAAATACACACCCGTTTACCCGAAATATGGGGATAGGCAGAAGAACAGACATTGTTTTGAAAACACCTCTTTCGAGGTCTAGACATAATGAAGCATATTTTTTTAGTGTTGTCTCGATTTCGATGAAGGTGGTATGCTATAAAATCTATTTTATTCTTCTAGGTCTAAATCATGCAAGAACATATTATTTTACTTAGAAGTTCATATAACTTATCCTGGATTAAGCTTGCTTCAACAGTCAATTATACTTTCATTCTTCTGATGCAGTTCATTGTACCGTCCTTAGATAATATATCAAGTTTATACACATCTTGAGAAGAGAAGTAAACCTTTTTAGTTAATTTAGTCCATGTAAAATGCAATGGTTTGAGAAGTAAAAGTATCAACTCACCTAAAGGGATGAAATTCTGATTTTCTTCAACAATGACAAATATCCACTGAATAGATGAGTCATTGAGAGCATGTTGTTGACTAAGTAGCACAATATCTTGTATTTCACTAATTGAGCCAAATATAACTATATAATATTCACTGTCCTTCAAGTCTTCAGCAGATAACCAGGTCCTTTAAAAAAGAAAATGATTCAGGCCAGCACGAGTCAATCTTGATTAATCTGTCACAGCATAGCATTTGAAAGAAAAAAGTTATATTGTACAGAAGGCACATGACATTTTCAACAGCGGTGTTTACACTTTGTGTTACATTAGGATTTTTAAAAATATTAAAAGTGAATCAGGCCACTATACGTTAATTGAACAAATGCCAGTTATACGACTTAATCGTCGAAAACTTTTAGAAGAAAGAAAATTTTAGAGAACGATCTCAATTGGTACGTTATGTAATCGTGACCATTTGGAAATGTTGTTATGAACAGTAATTTAGTTCGTGATTCCCACTGTAACTTGTTAGTAAAGTACCCTTGTCAGTGGGGTTTTCAGGAACTATTTTACTTCATTAAAATGGTTCCTCTTAAACCTTATGATATAAACTAGCTAAGTACCCGGCTTCTTTTCTTATCAAAGCCTTGTGAGACAGAGGAAAAGAAACTTCAGTCTTTTGATATTTTTCATACAGAATTTTTTATTACCTTCTTAATATCGTTAGGCCTAAACGCACAATTAATTTAAGGGCAAACGTGTACCGATTTGAAACTGGTCCACTTGAGTTCCTTCTCCTATTTTAGACAGAAATTGGCAGCTTTCAGATATTCAATGTCGGAACTTAATCTCTGCGGTTTGATTCAGCTCATATTCCAGGTGATAAATAGAAGGATAAACTTCTACTAACCATTTTCTGTATGCGATTGTATTATACGTCGCCATAATAGTTTTGCTTCGGAACCGTCTAAGAATCCAGATTTTTTTTTTCTCCACAGACTGTATCCATTTCCATAGAAACAGATTAACAGTAAGGGCTCATGTTTCTGTTATTACGAAGGCTTCATGGCATAGGTCCATGTAGCAATGGAAGAATGTAAACCTAACTATGATATTTTCAATTAATGTGATATCGTCAGTGTACTAATTCCATTTTTCGCGAAAAATGAGATAATGTATAACTTACTTCGAACCCTTAGTTTAGGAACGCATCTCATGCATATACTGCGGAACCAATTTTCCACCTCTAAGGGTGGCGTGCACCAAACTCATGCAATTTACTCTTTTAGTAAGCCTTACTTCTTTAGTTCTAACTACTTTAGTAAGCTACTCCTTTAGTAACCGTACTCTTTTAGTAAGGACGGCGTGCACCAACCAGGAGTAAACTAAACTCGGCGGCTTTCAACATAGAGGAATGTACTAAAGAAGTAAAAATTTTATTTACTCCCAGAGTAAATGAACTTACTCCACAAGTGGTGGAGAGCACCAACACGGAGTACGTTACTAACGTAGTAAGTTGTGGAGTAAATAAGGCCAATATTTACTCCTACTCAGGGGGTGGAGTAAAGTTGTGGAGTAAGTGTGTTCTGTGGCATTTGCGTGAGTTATGAGTTACATATCACATTAAATGGATTACATCGTTCAAACTGAGGATAAGTTATTGAGATGAAGAAGGTTGTATACCAAAAATGAGAGTTGTGGCGAACCATACCTAGTAGGGCATTTAATAACGTAAATAATTAAGCTCATAAATCCTTACATGAAATTTTGGCGTTTGGAAGAAACTATGTCAGATTCTCACTACATCCATGTGATTTCAGCCAGTCAAATGTGGAAATATCATTGCGGAGAGCGATCCAATTAGGAAGACGTCCACCAAAGGTGAGGGGAAGAGTGAGTGGAAGGGACGTTTGCATTGCACGGTACAAGGAGCTCATGTGCTCTTAAATATCTTCCTAGCTGGATCGGCCTTTAGATGCTGCAGTTCTCCCTAACTTTGGGTTAGAAAACGACGATGTATTTCAAGCTAATCCTATGGATACAGATATCGGCGAGGTATAGTACATTCCAATACATGAAAGCCTCCGTTCTTGGAGCTACCCAGAAAACACTTCCCCCTGCTACTTAACCATAGAATTACTGAACAATAGGTGATTCTCATTGTTAAACGATTTAATGTAATTATTGTAAATTAATTTTATTACATTACACTTCTATAGCTTAACTTAAAGCACAACATTGCGAATGCCAGATTATAATAATAATTATAAGAGCTAAAAGTTCAATAGTTGCACCCGCAGTGTTAATGAATAATATGTCCTTTTTTCTATCCCAGGTGTAAAAATGTCCAAACAGGCCACATCGGAAGAAAATTTGACTGACTCTGGGATTAGCGTACATTGAGAAGGGGACACATTGTAAAACCATTCCTTAAAGACTCCCCAAGTCTCGAATGGAGGAGTGAGACGAGACTTTCATGTTTGGGAATAAACTATAGCAGATGCTGCAGGTCTATAGTATGCTGCTAACTATTTTAATTAACCCTGTGGACAGGAAAGTGAGAAGCATTATAAACTATATAGAAAAAAATGCCAACATGAGTGCCGAAAGAAAATTTTAAGGAGGGGCCCGGAGGTTGAAGCTGCACAGGATCTAGAGAAGTAGTCACTGAAATTATTTTTAAACACACAACCATCTACATAATTATTATTGGAGTTCATAGCTTCCGAAATATTGTACCGCCATTTTTTGTTTAAATATTACATTTCTCAGTTGTAATATTATTATTTTTATAAGGTAATATTTTTTAAGTAAATGTTCTGTGCATTTGAAAAAGGACAGAAACATAATGCCCCTTATTAGTTTTGTTATCCTTTTTATCCCCCCTTTTTCATGATTTTGTGTAATACTTCTTATTAATATTGTTAAACAGTCAATAAGTATTAATAATTCATTATAGTGAGATTTATGATAAACAACTATAGAATAATTGATTTATCGTTTTTGGGGAAGAATATGTAACTTTAGGAAGTATAAATATTTTAATATATTTTAGAACTTTATTATTATTATGAGAGAAATAATTATAATATTGACAGTGAATCAATTTTGAAAATCAACTGGAAATTCCAATTGTTTGCATTATAATACAGAAATAGTTTGCACAAAAATTGTAATCACAGTACCCATACGTAGGCTACTAAACTGAAAATACTCAATTGAAGGAATTAAAATTAGTAATGAATAAAACATTACTATTAGACCTATTTTAAAACATGAAGATTGTCATTAGTAATATTTGGAACAACCCAAATTCATATTCATTGTTTCAGCGAACCTTTCCTTTTCATTATCTGGCACTTGAATAATACTGGCAATTGAAATGCACGTGTTCTGCTGCGCTGCACTAACGTTTCTGCTCGTTCTGCGCAGAATTCGACTACTTCTTTAGTAAAAACCGCTTACTACTTTAGTAACAACTAAAGAAGTAACTATCAATTGAGCTCTCCAACACCAACTAAAAGAGTAAGTTACTAAAAGAGTAGCACTAAAGTAGTAAATTTAGGAAGGGAACCTTACGTAACAAAAACCGGTTTGTCTGTCTCACTCTAGCACATACATTAGTATGACTTAAGAGTGAGACAGATGTACTGGTTCTTGTATACTCCAGGTCTCCGTCTTAAATTTACTACTTTAGTAATATTTACTCCTGGATGGTGCACGCCACCCTTAATTCAGAAACTATATTGTTCTGTGTCACGTTAAATATGAATCTCAGTATAAATAGCTTCATTTTCTCAGAGCTTACCTTGATAGACATGGTAAGCTCCTGAACTCAGATGACAGTATAACGTGCACATAGACTTGCACTGTGAGTTTTTGTACAGAATTAATCCTCAGGCTTTAGTACCGTGTTTAATTACTGTATTTATATTCTTTGGACGCACGAAATGGAAGATTATGAAGGCGTAGTAGGCCGAATTAAGTTTAAAGAATAAGAGTAAACGCTCGTCTTACATTTCATAAAGGAAAATAATCTTTTCCTGCAAATATAGGCCTATTTAATAATTTAAGGCTTAGACCTACTGTTTTAAATATTTAGCCTACAATTAATAACATGGCTTTCATGTTATCCTCTAGTACGATAACGGTATATCCTCTGGTAGAGGGGATGGAAATAATAGAAATAGAGCAAAATTGTAAACATAACATCGAAACTGACATTCGGGAGATTGTGAATTAGAATCCAGGGATCGGCGAATCTGTAAGGGTTTTCGTGGTTTCCCCCATTCGCAAAGTCAAATGCTAGATTGGAATTTACTTACTAATTTACTGTCCTGAATGATCTCTGAATGCTTAATGTTGCTTGTGATGGGCTGATAGCACACAAGGAATCTCGCCCATGCTGCCTAAATATTTGGCATTTGCTTGGAAGTCTTATGATAGGGAGAGAGCAATTGAAAGAGAAAGCAGAGAAAGTATTTTCTCATTGGAACTATTTAGAGACTAAAGGTTACATTCAGCTTCCCTGCTCCCTACATACGCTTCAAGAATAAGTTAGAGAATATTAAGAGGTTTATTATTATTATTATTATTATTATTATTATTATTATTATTATTATTATCATCATTATTGTTGTTATTATTATTGTTATTATTAATTATCACCATCGTTATTTTAATTTTTTAACCTCCAAAAGAGATTAATTAAGATTTTATTGTGAGCTAGTTTCATAAACAACATACTCTTGTCTTCAATAAATGTCGTTGCATAATGTACCTACTGTTAATGGTTAAATGACTGGCATGCAAACTTCTATCGCATTTTTTGTTCGACCATATTATAATAGGCTTATTACATGTGGTGTAACGGTATCATGATGAGATCCATTTCTAACAGATTTTCATTATAACACAGCTGTGGTATCGATTACTGTCGAACACGGAACGATCTTGAAAGCTGAGAGCGGATAATCAAACTGCGAAATTAAACAGCCTGTTTTTAAAACAAAATCAATTATATTCGTGTTAATTTTAATATTACAGTAAATTGAGTTCACTTCGTCTTGTAAAAAATCAGTTCATTTAAAGAAAACGGCCAAGAACAAGCTTTTTTTAATTCCTCTTAACCATATGACAGTAGTGTTGGACTATTGTCCCTGACTACAACATTTGTTTCAAGAGACATAACGATATAATCAAGTTTAAACCCAATTTTAGTTTTGCATGCTAATGCGCAAAGTACAGCTAAACTTTTTAAACGTAAAGTTTAACGAATCCTTATGTTTTCATGAAAAAATTCAAATTGATTTGAATACACTAGGTATTTACATGGACTTGATCCCCTATTCTAAGTTATTAATTAATGTAGTAAGAACAAGCTTCGACTTGATCGTACGCCATCAGCTGCCATCTCTCGCAGAAGACGATTAGGTGAAATTGCTAATAGCTGATTGGCGCGATTGCCGCGGTGAGCCATTTTAGTTTTTTAATGAATCTAAAACCTTAAAATTTAAACGTTTACTATGGTCGTTTGCAACTTTTCTATAATGGCATTTATTAAGATACTCGTTTGGGTATTATGAAACGAGCAAAGCTAACATCTTAATAAATGACATTATATACTAAACTATTCCAGTTTTATTTGTAATATGAAAGTAGTAAGACCAGACATGGCTGCTGCTGGGATAATTACCTGTTAATAGTATCTGCAATTAAAACATAGTGGTGAACGCAAATTTTATCTCTGTTCGCTTGTTCTTTGAAGGAGTCCAGCACCTTTGTGGATGATGCCAGTGCATAATTAATTTGATTCCAATGGATTTCTGTCAGTAAGGCAACAGTGAGTTGGGCCACCGTATCATGATGTTCAGGATGGATCACTGTTGTGGGAACGTTAAGTAAAGGCAACAAATCTTCAAGCACTCTTGATGCTGAAGCTGTTGTTAGTACACCTATAAAGAAATAGGAACATTTTATTACAATACACTGTATACATATACGAGGCGCGTCCATAAAGTAACTTTCCCTGGGGCCGTTTACAGAAACAAAACACAATTTCGTGGACATGTGTATTCCAACAGATACAGCAAGTATTCAGCTATTATTCAACATATTTGCCACCGGAATTGAAACATTTACCATATCGTGGAACCAGATTTTGAATACCTGTATCGTACAGGTCTGCCGCCAGGGATTTGAGCTACTGTGTGAAAAACATCTCCTCCTCTCTGTCATTCCCTGTCATTTCTTGAGGAGTAGGAAAATGTGGAAATCACTGGGAGTGAGGTCCGGGCTTTAGGGTGGATGTTTAAACATCTCCCACCGAACTTCTGCAGGAGACTTGTTAGGAGGTGTTTAAACATCCACCCTAAAGCTCGGACCTCGCTCCCAGTGATTTACATATTTTCCTACACCTCAAGAAGTGACAGAGAATGATAGAGGGGAGTTGTTTGTCACACAGTGGTTTAAATCTCTGGCGGCAGACTTGTACGACACAGTATCCAAAAGTTAATTCCACGGTATGACAAATGTTCTAATTTCGGTGGCAAATATGTTGAATAATAGCAAAATACTTGCTGTATCTATTGGAATATAAATGTCCACGATATTGTGTTTGTAAACGGCGCCAGGGAAAGTTACTTTATGGACGCGCCTCGTGTGTGTACGTATATATATATATATATATATATATACAGGGTGCGGCATTTAAAGTTTCCCATTTTCAATACCATGTAACACATTTATTTAACAAAGAAATAATCTACATTAAACATTTATAAATATCTTACAGTCTTGGATTTACAATTCTGGTCTTACTTTTTGAATGTGATTTCCTTGAGATGCCCTCTATTAACTTTAACACATTGCTGCAATCTCCCTCGTACACTGGCCATTACGCGGTGTGTGGTGTCTTGCGTAACATTTGCAATTTCCTGCTGAATTGCATTGTTAAGACTGTAAATGTCAGAAAGGGCATGAGCGAAAACTTTAGACTTCAGATAGTCCCACAGAAAAAAAATCTGGTGCAGTAAGGTCGGGAGATTTGGAGGGAAAGAATTTGGAAAGAATTCGGACGGGGAAAGCAGCATGAAGTGTGCCCATTGAAAGATATGCAGTATATGCTGCAGCACCATCCTGTAGAAACCACAATCTCTCAATATCCAAGTTACGATGTGTCAATTATGGTAGGAAGAAGGTTTGGAGCATGTGATTGTAACGTTCAGAGTTGATAGAAACCGAAGCACCATTATCGCTCTCAAAGAAATAAGGGCCAATAATACCCTGTGCTGCAATGGCACACCACACCACGTCCTTAGGACTGTGAAGTGGCCGCTTGTGGATTATGCGTGGATTTGCAGGAAATTGCAAGACACCACACAATGTGTAATGGCCAGTGTACGAGGGAGATTGCAGCAAATGTGTTGAAGTTAATGGAGGGCATCTCAAGGACATCATATTCAAAAAGTAAGACCAGAATTTCAAATCCAAGACTGTAAGGCATTTAAAAATGCCCAATGTAGCTTATTTATTTGTTAAATACATGTGTTACACGGGTTTGAAAATGGGAAACGATAAATGCAGCACCCTGTATAATATTATCATTACTATTGGAATCCTCTTAGTATTGAAATAATAGTAATAATAATAATAATAATAATAGTAATAATAGTAATGATAATAATGATAAACTGACAGACCACGGCCCACGAGCCCGGAAATGATGACTTCAATGTTTCACGTACATCTGTAACGACTAAACGGTTCATTGTATTTACTTATTTTAAAAAAATTAATGACCTTTTTTTGGAATTCTAACGAACCGATGAGAATTTTGTTTCTATAACTGAAATATTAAGGGAACTTTACATGAAAACTTATTCAAAATTTTGATTTAAAAAGAAATAGCTCTTACGATTTTAATAAAATATGCAAATTTTGAAACAAAACTTATTCAAAATTTTGATTTAAAAAGAAATAGCTCTTACGATTTTAATAAAATATGCAAATTTTGAAACTTCTGTTTATCAATAATAAAATGGCTAAGTTATTTTTTATGTGAAAAATTACTGAAGGGGTATCATGAAAATGTAACATAGTAAAATTGCAGAGAAAATTAAAATGAACAATTTTTGTTATACACTTTTCTTTACAAAGTTAATATGTATCGGGACAGAAACGGAAATGTAATGCACAATTACGACTAATTTAAGCTGTAAAAGGGGGCCTAGCTGTCTCATAATGTTCACATTAAAAATCTAATCCTAGCGAGGTGGCAGAGGTAAGACGTCCTGGATTCATATCTCAAACCTCGTGGCCGGCCAATTGGACTTGGGTTTATCATGGACATCATGATTTCCTCATTCGCAAAGGCAAACGCCAGACTTGTAACAGTTGTTTAGGCTACTTTCCATAACTCATCGCTGCTATGCCTTCTAATATCAAGATCGTTTAAAATGAATATCAGTCATGAAGACACCATCGAACAAAAACAGAACCAGATGCACACGAATGAATTGCAAGGTGCTACTGCTAAACCCATGCATTCTACACATGTGATACATATGCAGTTAAAGCAACGCATAATAAGCTAAGTAATAATAATAATAATATAACAACAATAATAATCACAGTAATAATAACAAACACAGTAATGATATTGATAATAAAGAAAATAGTTGGCTTAAATGTAGATTACTAGCTATATTTTCTTGAACTAATCTGAATTTTGAAAAATGAAAAGTATTAATTATTTTACTTTGCACTGCGTAGTTCCATAAAAATATTCAAACTTAAAATAGCAATAATTAAAATGGCTCTGCCATATATTATTATATTGGCTTTGTTTAATTTACACTCTCTTTTATGATTCATTTTCTTGACCTAGGAAATGTAAATGTATTGAATAGTGGGAGCAATTACGATTTATTCAGTTGTATGTGTGATGCTATAAGAAGAATATTGTATCAAGATTCTGTAAGATTCCTAAATTTATTTAACTTGGAGCTTACGTGGAGCCTACGTGAATCAGCTTGAAATGCCATTGAGTCTGAGGTTGCCAGTTTTTAGCTTATTTGGTCCAGCGCGAGTTCACATCTCGTGGAGATATAAGCAGATCGCGTTCTCTCATTCTTTCTCCTTACATTTCTTCAATGTCTGAGAAGATGGTAGCTGAGTGCGTTGCCGAAAGCTTGGAGTACATTTATTTTTTTGGGTGATAGCTCGAGAATTTCTGACCGGTACAAAATAGACTAGTAGGCCTACACTAGTACACTACGAATTTAATGATCTACTGTAGTTATTCGTTGTCTAATTGCTTATCAGTAGAGATCGGAAAATGAATTTGGTCTTATAAAGAGATATGTTCCAACAATGAATAGGTCAATATGATGTCATTTTATGATTTGTTTAGGCCTACTGTGTATATGTATTCAGTAACGTAACTTATATGACGCAACAAGTGAAGCACAGTTAAAATCCAGATTGAATGTTTCTAGTGTTAGGCTCGTTTTACAGATCATATAATTACATATTTAAACCAATAATCTAAAATTTTTTTCCACCTCTGTACTAGTAATTTGAAAGACTAGGCTGAGTGTAATGCTGAATACAAATTTTTGATTTATTGATTTAATATTATATTTTCTTTATGTATTTGTAATTTGTATTTTGTAATGTAAATGGCTGAACTGTGCCCGAGCACGAGCGCATGCTCATTCGGGTGGTCTTGTTTTGTTTTGTATAAATATAAATAAAAAATAAAAATAAAAAAATATTTATTTACTAGCGAATATTTGTATTCAGCATTACACTCAGCCTAGTCTTTCAAAATACTAGTACAGAGGTTGAAAAAACATTTTAGATTATTCGTAAATGTACTAGTTGGAAAATTATTCACTTTATAATGAAGTTTATAAATGAATATTTAAACCATTTTCGAGTTTTGGTCTTACTCATTATAACCGTCAGATATACATTACTGAGATCATGCGAATTTGAAACTAGCGATAAAGGTGGTTGGATCCCAAGTAAAATTATTTCTGTAGACCTATTTACTATGAAATTAATATTAAAGTGCAATACTGCAAATTTCTTACATACAGAGTATTGTTAAATGAAAATCCGAAGAGATTTTTCGAGAACTTGGAGGCGAACTTGTTCCTAAATTGCAATGCCGACTAAACTGTAGAATAGTTATTTAAGTTATGCTTATATAACGACAGTTTTGTCCTGCTACTTATGCCTGTTACCGCCAACATATGTCTAGAATTTTTCCCCAAATTACTTCTTTTACGCCTTCAAACTTGAAGACATGGGACTGCCGCATTTACGGACACGCATGTGAGGCGGGCCGATATATTAGAATACTAATTTTCTGTTCAAAGAATTAACCATATAATCTATTTCCTTTATACAGATAGCTTAAGTTAAGAAATACTTGCCTATAGAATATGCAGAATGACACTCATTTTCCACTATTGATCTAATCAATGTTTTATGCATATGGGTTGACGAGGAACAGGTATCGTACAGCTTCATTCCTGAAAGAAAATTACCGAATAAATATCCCATAATCATGTAATTATTAGTGAATATATTGCTGCACATTTTCTTCACTGTATGTGGATACCATGGTTATAGGATTATTATCCAAGTTTATTGTTTATTGTTTTTTGTCTATACAGCAGACATGATGTAGATTTTAAAAATGTACTTCAAATTAAAACAAAACTGAAGTTAATAAGTTACGTATTGCAATAAAGTTTCGGAATTAACCGAAGTAATATAGGCCTAAAGCCTAATACAGTTATAACCCTAATATGAAATTTTATGCAATATAATATTGCTTCGGAGTCTTTTGGATATAAATAAACACTGAGAGCGGACGGATGTAACCCTGAAATCAACAACATCGACAACGACGACGACGACGACGACGATGATGATGATGATGATGATAATAATAATAATAATAATAATAATAATAATAATAATAATAATAATAATAATAATAATAATAATAATAATAATAATAATAATAATAATGACATAAATGCTTTGTGAATGTACATGGAAGAGAGAGTATGTAGGGAACACAGACTTAGCATTCAATTACAGAATGGAATGAGCAAAATCTCTCTTCATACTGTACATTTCCGCCACGTTGTGTTTCCGTAAATCGTTTTCAAGCTGGGAATTCGGAAATAGCATTCTAACAAGCAATACGAAAGGCGAATGCATGGAGATATTCAATTTCAACTTGTAATTACTCAGTTCGGCTTACTCTGTCACTCACAGTATATAGCCTACTGTAATGTGTGACTGGAAGAAGATCATGTATGCACTTTCAAGTTAAAAGTTATCTTAACGATGTACTCTGCAATCTCATTCTCTGTTACGTAGGCCATATAAATACTGTATTGTATTGCGTGTATTATGTAAAATTTATTTAGTTTTCTATTCTTGTTTGTTTTGTGTCCAAATACTCTAGAATATTACCATTATTGCAACTAGTATTACGATACTAAATGTGGGGAAAAACTATGTTGAGTTTTTGTTAATATGTGATGCTGTATGATAGCCGTATAATTTGCATTAATACCCTTCCTCAAGAGAACTCATAATTATTCGTTTCTGTAAAAAGGGCAAAGTGTTCCCTATACAGGCCATGGAGTCCCAGAGGGTTCCGGGAGATCGAGGCTCCCAGATTTTAGACATTCGGCACGTGGAGGTGGCAAGGTTGTCAGCCTTACGCTCCGGCCGCCTTTACTCCTAGTATTGTTCCTGGTGCTCATTTCTGTTAGAGGTTGAGTCGACCCCAGGGCCATAATGCCACCCGAAGGATTAGGCCAATTGAAAAATTCCGACCTCATCGGTGATCGAACCCGCGACCTTCCGGTTTGGAACGCAGCGCCTCAACCACTACGCTACGGCGTACCCCATCCGTTTCTGTACACTACCAAATTTGTAAAAGTAAAGGATTCAGCAACCTCTCTGTAAAAATTCGGAGCGCAAAAAAATAATAATCCACATACAACGAAAATATGGCTATGAAGATCTTGATTGAGGTATGGGATACAGCTTGCCAAGTTTCGAAAATGATAAGAACGTTTATATACGGTTATAATTTGCAAAAATTCGAGAGATGGAGCATAATAACTACGGCATTTTTTCTCGAAGTAAGGCGAATGTACCATGTGATGTGTGTCACGGAAGAGTGTGGCATCTCCAGCATAGCCTATGGAACATCATTAGGAAGCATTGTGATATACGGTTATACGAAAAGAGGTGACATAGTCAGCCGCCGTGCAGATGGTTATGACAAGATGCGAACAGCTTTCTTATGTCAAAATAGTCACTATCCGAGAGAAAATTGCCAGCCCACAAAAAACTGATGGAAGCATTGGGGAATAATGCCCATCCGTACCAAACTTTAAGGGGTCATGGAGTGGGTGTGCTGTCATTCTTCCATCTACCACAATACATTAGAGTGTCACGATGCAGTCGTGTATGGATGTTTATGGTGTCTGTTTCCTTCACTGTCCCACGTCTAGTACTATAATCTGCATTATATATACATTCCATACCCGTTCTTTCGTTTGTATATTTCAAAAGTTTATCCTTCTGTACAATAATCTGTTCAAGATAATTAATGATCACTCTGCAGTTAAAATCTATGCTGCGATAAAAAAGAAAAGATATGTTCTCGATGTCGACACATATTCAACGAATATTTCTATATGTGTGCATATTTATGGTATATCTTTTGCAGAAATGAGTAAAGAATATGGGGTTTATTTTCTATGCATTAGAATGTCACTATCGACTAAGCTATAAAAACTGCGACAATAAGTTACTTGTTTTGAAATATGGGGTTTAAATATGAGGATGGAATACAGTACTTACCAATTTTGACGCCAGGCACAGTGTTATGTACATTCATTGCATTTACAGCCCAAACTGCTGATAATATTTGATGTTCTCCCTGAGGAACAGGGATACTACAATCCGGTCCTTCATGGCCATCCAATAGAACTGAAAAACAGTACAGTTCTTATTGTCATTATTCTTATTAAGCAACATAAAAGGCACAAGAAAGCAAAAGAAAGAAGAAAGAAGAAAGAAAAAAAGAAAGAAAGAAATTCTCGTAAGGTTACCATTTTAAATTTTTTATAATAGGTTATGTCAATTAATAATGCAATATGTAACGAGCCTATAACGACATTCATTAAGACGCGGGTACGTTTATGAAATGAGCACAGCGCTTCATACGAACGTCTTAATGATCGCACATTCGCAATAATAAATCTCTCAAATGGCTTGTTTGCAAACCCATGTTTGCTGGAACGTTTTGCTTCCGTTATTGTATACTTTCAACTGTTTCGGTTTATATATACAGTATATGGGTGATTCTTCAAATACGGGAAAATTTGGAGTGTGGAAAATCCAAATTTTTTACTTTGTTTAAAAAATCTCAAAAAAATCACTAAAATACTTCAGGGGTTACTTGATTATAATATGACACCAGCAGAGCTTAAATGTTTATATTTTTATTTATTTTAATTTCTTTATTTTTTAAAGCCATGTGAATGACATTCGTGTACACGTGGATGGCAGAAGGCCACAATAATGACTAACTTTGGCAACAATCTGCTTTTCTTTATGTGATTTCATATTTTTCCCAGCATACTTCAGTTGATTTTGCACCAAATTTGCAAATTTGTGTGCATACTTCGGAATTAATGTAATTTTCACGAGACTGTGTTTTTATGGTTTTGGGGGAGGGGGGAATCAAGCAGAAATTCATTTAATCAGTTTTAAGATCTTAAGTACAGGTCACAGACACCGCAAACACAATAGTATCCTACATTTATCATCTACATGACTTAGTCATCCACATACCCCTTCATGAGACATGTGGATGAAAAAAAATCAGGCATGTGGATGACAAAAAAGGAGTTTAAGTGGTCTCAGCAAGCCATTTCTAAACCTCTGTAAGCTCAACTTCAGTCAAGTACTTTGAATTGGAAGGTTTATTATAGTGCATAATCAAAATTAATAAATATTCACTTTCTGCCTACTTTCTAGAAGCCATGTTAATGACGGGGAATAAAAACGCTTTCCTTGAAAATGATGCAAAGTCCTTTGTTAATCCCAAACTGTTTGTAAGCAAGCAAAATTCAACCTTACAATTCAACCACAAGCTGCCCTGTTGGCTTTCTAACACTGTTGCCAGTTATACAAATTTCTCATTTCTGCAGAAAAAATTCCATTCTTTTCAGCCATGTGGATGACAAAAACCCTTGGGACATTCTTTATGTTCATTAGGTGGGGTGACAATTTTATTTCATTTTATTTTTTAGGGGTTAATATTCTTCACACATTCATACTCATTGACAGGAAAAAAGTTGAAAAGGAAATAACATTTTGTTTTGTGGAAAAATGCATTAGAATATAGAAAACCGAGGTTTGGGACAGGGCATGTGGATGACATTTCATTGAATTAAATTCGATTTTGGAATATCAGAATTTAAAGTTAGTGACATTTCAAAGTGATAGTTGTAGTGTGGAAGTAGTAGAAACAAACTTTTATTTTAATTTTTTTAAAAGTTGAATTTGAAGGGAAATATCACTCCGGAACACAAATTTTCCCGTATTTGAAGAATCACCCATATAAAGTTATTTATTATACAAATTTCATCAAAGTGTACGGGAATCAATTAGAAAATAATCGCGTTCCTTTTTATTATGTTCATATATAACCAAATTGACAGGCCTAAACTATATTCTGGAAGATACAACGACAGTATACTGAAATTTATAAGCGGAAATGTCGTTCCCTTCCATCTTTAGAGTTTTGGTTGAAATTGTCGGTAGTTTAACTTTTTGTGTAGTCATCGACTTAGTTCTTTTTAAAAATAATATACACTAGTTTACAAACGTAAAAGAAGTAAATATACAGTCGAAGGCCTTTACTTAAAATACAGAATAGTCGTTCCAACTTAAGGCTAAAATGTGAACAATATTTTCTCGTAAGGTAATAAATGAAACAAAAAATGAATTATTACTTCTACTGATAATGATCCAAGGAAATTGAAAATATACCTTACGAGATGCCGATGAGAGGAATTAAAACAAAAATGTTGCCTCAACTTTGAGCCACGATGTCCGTGAAATGTGCAAATAAATTAGGTATACGTACCAATCAGATTTACATCTCCAGGAATATTAATTAATGATCTAGATGTTTTACATAAATCACTATTAAAATCTGCGTCGCACTTGGTTTTGATGAACAACAAAGACATGATAACTGGAAGCAAAATGGCCCCCATAAGTTTAGTACACTGCAGCTGCAAAAAATTAATACGAATTAGTTTCATTGTATTTTTATTAAAGAAACCGGGAAGGAATATTTATGAAAACTTAGAATTACCATAGTAACCAATAGTGTTAATGATATTTGTTATAATACTAATAGTCATAATAACAATAGTAATAGTAATGTTAATAATAATAATAACGACACCAATGACAATATTTTACCGGTACTATTGAAAAAGTTTAATCAGAGCAGAATCCTTGCTATTCTATCTCTTTGGTTTTATGTAATAACTTTGCCTATTTCCCCTCCTCCACACTGTGAAGAAGTTATCTCAGGTATTGCAATACCGGTACAATAAAACATTAACTTTGTGTGCCGTTTCATCCTATAGGCCTCTCATAATCATCAAAATTGAATATAATTTGAAATTAACTGAAGCCATAAACAGTAACAATGGAAAACAGATACACATCAGTAGTTATATGGCTTACCGGTATACCCACAGAACATATAATTGCTGGCTAGTCATCAAATTCTAATTATTCTTTATTGGCCTCTTTAAAACGTGTATGAATAAAGTTGAACTAAAAAAATACCTACATTAGATACTAGGGCCGTATCGGAAAACAACATTTTCGGCTGAAGTGAGCTAGATAGGCCTAGGGAACTAGATAGTTGATTAAATAACCAGAAGTGATATCAGAAGTCATGACCGAAAGGTACGTAGTTGCCATCAAGTTCTTAGCAACTAGCAGACGAAGAAGATGTAGGCCTACTGTAAACTAAAACATAGCATTCTTAAGGATTGACCGTTTTAATTCGACCATTCGGCATTTCGTCTTGCTTTTTTTATTATTATTATTATTATTATTATTATTATTATTATTTTTATTTTTATTTTTTTTAAATTTTTTAAATTATCCTTCATAATCCTCATGCTCCATTACAAAGTAATACTACATTATATATTTTCTTTTACAACATTATTTTAGTCACAGTTTTGTGAATTTGGGCAATGATTTGTTACAATGCCAAATTAATTTTGATATACTGTATAACTAACATGGATATATACAATCATCCAGGTCTTTGATATATCTACTGAAGTTTGTTGAAATCTATATTTTTAATGAATTTCACGAATGCTGTAATTTAGTCTTGCTGTAAAATTGTGTTTTACCCAGCTAAGACCAAACGCGTGGTTCGACTTTCTTTCAATTTGACATAAATGTTCCTTGAAGTCATTAAAAACTACGTTATTTAAGGATTTTAGGTAGATTTTCGAAGAAAAATCTACCTATTGCAATGGATACCACTTTATGATTTTCGAAAAATTCTTTCATATCTTTACGTTTCATGCTCCCCTAAGTACGAAACCACCGCCCGTTCAAAAAAAAAATTTGTGATATTTATATATGTATATATATATATATATATATATATCTTTACACGATAGCGGCCGTAATTTTGAAGATATTTGAACCAAATTTTATTATGTTATTTCTAGGCCCAATAGTTCGGACAAGTTCGTTAATGGGCAAAATTGGCCCAAGGGGGTGGTCGGGGGAGGGGGTTGAAATTTTTAAAAATGTATATCTCGGCCCCTATGAAGTATAGAGGGAAACTTTGTTTGAATAAATTAGAGTACTCCCTATGGAGTTCACAGTGACACCAACGATTCGGGGGTTCGAGTGAGGGTGGGGGTGGAGGTGGGGGTGGGGGATGAAAATTCGAAACTTTTGAAACCACGTCTTGTGGGGTATCGTTGAAAAGCTCTTGATGAGTACTCTACAAATCAATAAATAGTTTCTTGATAGCTCTCATATTACGCGAGATTTTAATGTTTGAAAATAATAACACTTAAAAGAATTATTATAATATCATAATTTTGTCTTGTTTAGCGGCTTTGCTAATTTTATTCATTGCTGATCTTGCGCACGGCCTCCCAGAATATTATATCCTATTCTTGTTGTCAAAACAAATGATTGTAGGCTCTTCCTCTCACGGGGGTGAAAGTAACATTGAAAGAATAGCAACAGCTCATTAGTTCACTGCCCGACCGGTTGGTGCACTGTGATCGAAGTTGCCATGGCGGCAGGTTTGTTTCGAAACATATGACAGCAATTTACGAAAAGGCGTATTATCTGGTTTTTTTCTGCAACGATTTGTAAATATGCATTAGTGTTTGGAAAAGGCGGAGATATAATTAACATTTTATAAAGATGTCAAGTAGCGAAGGTAAGTTAAAATACATTAACTACTTAAAACAATCCTGAATTAATATTTATTCCATGTTCTACGAATTATTAAGATTAATGTTTCGTATTCTTTGTTTCAGAAACGAGTGAAATATTCCTGTAAATTCCCTGGCTGCGGAAGTAAAAACTTCAGTATGAAATCCAACGTGAACTACAAAAACAAACATTTCTACTGGTTTCCCAAAATATCAAACGTGAACCAACTGAAACAGTGGAAACGTCAGTGCAATCTAGATGATAATGTGAATAATTGTGCTAATTATTTAATGTGTGATCCACTTCCTGGAGAAAGATTTCGTTAACCATACTAGACATAGGTTAAATTACAAAGTTATCCCAAAGCAGCTGGGACTCGTGATTTACAGAGACCCAACCCCTGTGAGCTCCCAATCTAATGTGGGAAGTGATCTGAAGCCTCGCCTAGTTTTTGTGAAAATATAATGTAGGTTCATACCGCTGTGTATGACTGAGGAAGTGACAGGAAAGTACTAATATTTACGGTAATATAATATCTTTAAAATCAGTTATTATAAATATAATTCAATAATCAAGGATGTTTGTTTTTTTATTTATAAAGTCATCTAAAGTAATACATATTTCAGCAGTCACCGAGACATGTATGTAGCAGAAATTGTAGAAAGTATTCTACACTACGGTTTGTACAAGATCTGACGCATATTGTTTACAAGTTATTATTTTTTCTTATTTAAGGTGTTCATCATTTAGTGCATTCTGTGTCAATGCTTTTAAAATATATTGTTTGTATCACTATAGCCTGTTAGTATTAGTGGGCTATGGTCATTACCGTAGCCCGCTAATGCTACTAGTGGGCTATGGTTTTACAGAATTTGGAATGCATTTTCATACATGTGTTCTGGCACGTAAATTTTTCATTCTTACAACTTAACTGGCCGACCCCTTTGAGCGCTGTAATCCCTTTTTGTTTCCGAGTTTTGACATGCGCTGTTCACTTCTAATAATAATATTGGTGTTCTGTGCTTCCTCTTTACCGAATTCAGTTCTTATTACTGCAGGTTTACCATGCCAAAGCTAAAGAAGAAGAGTACTATGCAGCGACAATAAATTAAACCAAAAGCACTTCGAAATCTACCTCCGCCTGTAGGCCTGCCTAAAGGGATTTTTTTATTTTTCATTCCGTTTCAAGGTAAAGAGCAGATCTTATAGATTTTTTTGGACGCGTTATTTATTGTTTACAGAACTGCTAATGTTCAGACACATAAAGGCAGCGATTGAAGCTTACATCTCGAAAGATAGTGTGTACTAGTTACTAGTCATCAAGTTGCTGGTCTACTAGTCTAGTCAGCTTTTGGATACGGCCTTAGGATCTCAGGCTGATTTTTTTCCATTATGTAGTCTGTATTCAGTCCTGTAAAACAAACAAGAGGGTTCTTTCAAAAGGTTAAGAGGTCGGAGAAAGGTGTTAACCGCATCACCTTTTACTTGCCTTAAAAGAAAGAGACTTGACATACAATATTATGTAACCACAGATGGTGTCATGAGTCATCAGCATTAGAAATTACCTTGTTAAGCCGTAATTTACTGCACAATATTCAACAAGGTTTTCTCTTCTTAAAGTTGGTGGCGATGAATTTAAGAAGCCAGAGTCTTCTTCTTGAAGGAGATTATTCACTTTATTACTCTGAAATTGTATTTTTCAAGTCATGAACTGTTCAGGGTTAATAATGTGTTAAAAAAAAAATAAGTTTACCTCTTTTTTCGCTTTACACCAAGGGTTCCCAACCTGGGGGGCGTTTAACTGTCTTAGGAAAGGCACAAAACGATTTGGAATGAATTAATAAAAAAAAAATAAAAAAATATTGTATACAAGCTCGAAAATAAATTGTACTGTACATTCTTGGAATATCTTAAGAAGAATGATGTCACGTTATGACATATTCGACCTCTACCTCCATGATATTTCAAACGATAACTGATCCTGAACGTTAACAAGAAATCTCTTTCCTGTTGACAATGATGTACTGTCAGTGTCACTGACATCATAATAGAGACTTCATTATTACACTGGTTCATAAACAATGTGACTTACTTAGTGACTACTTTCGCTAGTTGATTCAATATTATGTTTCTAAAAATAAGTGTTTATTTAAACATGTTATGCTTGTTATGTTGTCTTACACATGCGACGTTTTTAATGACTTCATGCCAAATTGGAAGATAATCGAAAGTAAAAGTGTATTCGGGAAAGTGGTCGTTCATTATATTGGATTCGGATTTTGTAAGGGTATGTATGTACCTAGTAAGGGTGGGCACATACTTTTGCGCTTAGTTGCTTTTATTATTTCTAAAATCAAGAGTGGGTAAATTTCAATTCGGCATCCTACGACTTTGGAAAACCCAACTCACATTGGCCAGTCATGCGAAAATTGTACGGGCGAACTTCTAAAAATGAATCCGCGACATTATCGCATTGGCCATCCTGTTCGGTATGAAGAGGGAAAACGCCATAATTCATATTTCACCGTGTATCGGAATTTAGTATAAGAACAACTGTCCATTTTTCTTCCTTTGCTAAATAATGTATGAGAGTAATCCTCTAAGGCCTAAAGATAAGGGGAATGAGTTCAAAGCATGCAGTCTTTGAAAATGTATTATATAAAATAGACATACCTTGAATTAACGATCTTTTCTGGTTCACTCAAACAGTGTTACTGGTCAAGGAAAGATGGTGGGTGAATGATGGAATCCTAACAAGTGTGAGGTGCGACTCTAATCCTACTTCAAGCCGACATTTTCAGGTCTTGACTAGCAGAATTAGTGTCAAATGAATTAAGCCTATTTAAAAATTATTTTACCGTTATTCGCATTTGTTCTTATATGTCGACTAAAGTATATACAAAATATGTATAATGTTTTTGTTCCTTTCATTTGTTGTCTCTTCTCGTTGGGGGTACTATTTTTCGTATTCTTCTTCTTTCATTCTCATTCTACCAAATTATTTTCAGTTGTATTATGTTTCTTTGTTACGTTTCGACACTAGTTTTGTTATTCATTGTATTCGTTTTTTTCCTTTCCACACTAATTTGTTATTAATTTTATTTGTTTTTTTTTTTCCGCTTAGACACTATTTTTATTATTGCTTTTATTTTATTTTATTTTTCCATTTTGTTCACTTTCCATAATGTTTTTAAATACCATTGGTCAATATCAAACACGCGGCGAATGAGTGGAATAGACAACGAAAATTGGATCCAGGATTCGCAGGTTCTTAGTCGGCTGAGGACATTGGTTTTTCCGGGCGTCAAAAGTCTTCGCATGCCTAGTTAATTTATGAGTTTATGACAATTTAAATAACTTTAAAGGAGAAGGGCTGATAGAAAAATGTACTCTTAGACCTATTTCATCGATTTTATTTCTTCTTAGACGATTGACTGGCTTTCCATCACTACGATCCTTGAGCGAATGAATGAACTTTAAAATCGGCCGGTTAAAGAAAAATCTTTGGGGTCATGTGATTGATTGGTTTTATGGATATTTAAGCACAGGTGTACTACAACTTATGCATTGGCCGTCGCCGGTGTCCCGGGATTTATCATTCAGGAGTTCTTTTACATTACTGTAAATCCACAAACAATGGTCTGTGATATTTATGCACAAATAAATGTCATCGAACCCCGACCCGAGGGGAGTCCTTCGTACAGTGCTTTCGTTGGAAATCGGAGATAATCTACATTTTAGTAGTGGTCAAATCGGTTGATATTGCACGTTACTTTCACTCAATTTCCGCGTAGGGCATTCTGTCTCGTTTGCTGATCGCGTTTAAAAAGTATAATACTTTACAAAAGAAGTAAAGAAACGTTAAAAAATATCTTCCAGCTAATGCTATTTCTTATGTAGTAAACATAATAGGCTGATCACTGGAGAGTCATAACACGAAGTAACACATTGAATCGTAATAATCTCTGAATAGCTTTTTTGGGACCTATAGAGTGTACTAGCGAGGATATAAATCGTAAAGTTAATTACATTTTATGCCCTAGGGGAGGGGAAAACCGATAGCTGCATAGGCGGCTCTACTAAATAAGTGCTCCAGTATGTTGGGGTGAACAGTGTGATATTGCTTTTCCTTCACGAGGACATAAGGGTTAAATCCAGACAGTATAAGTTGATTATGTGATATTCTTTGCGTTCTATGTATAGTGAAAAGTTTCTATATAGGCCTACAGTAGAGCCCCGCTAATTCGGGGATGAGACCGGATCCTCTCCGGGTCAAATGGAGTACGACTTTGTTTCCACTAAACAAGAAATAAATGAAACTACTGCTAATGGCAATACCACCCAAACCAATCAAATAACAGTTGTAAATTATCTAATATGGCAGAGAAGTGCTTTTCAACTTTTATTGGAATATAATGACAACTCAGATAACATACATAGGCGTACCGAGGGGGGGGGGGGTTTGGGGGTTTGAACCCCCCCCCCCCCCCCATTGATTAAAGAAAGGAAAATTGTATAATTTTTTTAAGTCTGCCCATATACTTAATACAAGTATAAAGCGTGGGAAGCTTAAAACTCGTTATTTTGCGTCTTACTTTTTAAAATTTTCCGGGAGAGGACCCCCGGAAGCTTAAAACTCGTTATTTTTTCCGGGGGAGGACCCCCGGACCCCCCTCGCGGATGTTATAACCCCCCCATATGGTCGGCCTGGTTACTCCTATGATAACATACATTTATAAGATAGAGCACCGAAAGTCCGGATTAAACGGAATTTGCCTTAAAATGCATGTACTGTACTGTAATATGAGTTTTAGATGTGTAAAACTAAAATAATATACGTTTTTCCCTAAATACTACTTTCCTACAACTTGTTTTAAGTTTAACACGTGAGGTTTTGGACAAACTGATGTAGGATTAACGAAACAAAACATCAGTTGTGATTAAAATTAATAATTTATTTCTAAATCCGATTAATCCGGACGGGCCGGGTCCGGATTAGCGAAACTCTACTGTATAATAAGGTATTGTTTTGATTATAATGTTGTATAGGTATTCCTATATATTATATTCAGTACTATTAATATTTTAGATTGTGCATCTTTTTTATAAGAATTAAATCTTTTTTTATTATATATTTCTTGCCTAAAAAACTCAAGACACATAGGTTTACTTGTGTCGATTATAGGGAATAACCTCCCGCTTAATGATCTCTATTACACCTCGTATTACACTCAATATGGTAAAGAGAGATAAATTCAAATTTTGGATAGCTGTCCTATTTTAGGACTGTCATGCAGACAAAGCCTGCCGACAAACCAAAAAAGAAATGTTGAATAACTAGCAAAACTAAAATAAAATATCAACATCTTTGACAAATGAAATATGATAAATGCAAAACAATAATAAAAAAAAGGATACATTTAGAACATAGGACAGCCTGTCAAACTAGAATTAGGTCTAATTAATTTACTCAGTGAATGTTAAACAAATGATTGTGTAGGATGCTCGATTAGTCACGAATAATCCGTAGTCCAATGCCTAATCTGTAGTTTTAACAACAGTAAATAAATCAGCGGCATTTTTACTATACAGAATTCGTTCTATTTCAGTCAGTAGAGAATGGTTATAATCAGGGCCCAGATTTTGATGACTTAAATATACTTAAAAAATGAGCTATAAAATTACCGCAAAAATACAAAAAATGACCCAAAACTTAAACAATAACAAGATTTATGAAAATACTAGTTTATTCATCCAATTTGTGCCTAATCTAAATTTATGTTGTTGGCCCAATTATAGGCTTGTAAATAGTTAATTACATACGGTTAAATGCAGACAGAAACACCGTCTTTCTACAAACAAATTAAACTTATAGCAGGATTGATTTATTTATGCTTATTTAGAGTTCCGATAGTATTCAATGTAACTAAATTCACAAACACTCTACATAATGCAACAAACTACATAAAATGAGAAAATAATGACTTTGAATCTTTAAAAAAATTACCTTAAGATATTATGGAGGAAATGGAGGAAAAAAGACTGTAAAATGGCCAAATAATGATATTAATTTTTAAAAATGACCTAAAAATAAAAAGTTGGAGAAAATGACCAAATAGTGACAATAATGTTACCATTTTTATAATCTAGGAATCATTATCAGAATATCTGCACTAGTGGGCAACGTCCATGATGTACAAGTTAAAAGATGACATGTCATCAAAATCCGGGCTCTGGTCATAATGTAGGTACATACCACACTACAGACATCTTAGCGGTTTCTGTGATGGTGCTAAAATATAGATGAAAGAGATATAACTGCTCAGATTTTAACAGCTTATTCCATCCGTAGAAACAAACAAAAAATCAAATACAATTTTTTGTTCCAAGTGAGTACTTTTCTCAGGAAAAAACATCGTAAACCTAAATTTTAACCATACTTGACTCGATAAATATTTTCCATAATGTTCTTTTTTTATCAGCAGAGGAAAGAATAAGGAATGCATTTTTCCTTTGCCTTTTCAAATGAAATTGGGGGGGTTTTCGTGCAAATTAAATACAAGTTCATTTCGTGAACCACATAAATCCACGACATAAGGCAATATCGGATTAGTGTGTCCCACGCTTTGTTTTATACGCATGACAGGGGTCGTTGTCATGCCATACAAGCAATCTGGCAGTGCGTTGTTGCAGTTCTGCTGAACCTTAGACCTGAACAGCTGAGCACAACGGATGTTTTACCTTCCTCGTGTAAAGTTTCGGTACTGTTGATCACATCCTTATTCGACGGATGCCCTTTTATTATCCAGTAATATATTTATGGATTGTCAGTCGATCCATATTAAAAGTATTATCCAACTACCAACTGTGTCTCATATGAAAGGTAACATTTTAATAGAATAATTAAATTAACCTGGAGAACTCTTTTGTAACATATGAAGAAACTTGAGTTGATTTATTGCAGGGTTGAAATATTTGAGCTGCGATTACCCGGATAAAAGTTAGCTGGTTAACTGAGAAAATAATTGTTCAAATAACCATTATATCTTGCCCAGTTAACCGAATAACAGTTAACCAGATAACTTTATAATGATACCATTTTATAACGTTATTTGCGATAATCCAGATAATTGTTAAAAGAATTAACTGCAGTGGAATTAATTGTCTGGATAATCGACATAAATATCCAGATAATTGCCAATAATATCCAGTTAACTAACACAGTTACTAATCAATTAACTGTTTTCTCTTCTCTGCAATTAATTATCTGTTTTATCCTCTCTGCAATTAATTATCTGTGCAGTTAATCGTTATCCAGTTATTCTTCCCAGGACTTGAAAATTGTTTTACAAAATAAAAATAATGACAACTGAAACGTGATTCAAGGAACAGTTATGTACATTTCTTTCAACATCTATACATTCATCTGCTTAATAAAACAAGCTTTTTAATTATTATGGTCTTTGGTTGGTGCAATTGAAAATATGTGCGAAAGATTCAGTGTAGTATAGAGAGCAGACTGCTGCATTGTTGTCATAAGTCATCTCGGCCACCTTGAATTCAGGATTTATGGAAACCTGAAACACAATGTTTATATAAATTTTAGATATATGATCTAAGAGAGAAACGAAAATAAAAAGAAACTTAAATTTCACATTACTTTCTAGAATAAAAACATAAATATTTCATGCCAGTATTTTTTTAAATCACAGTCCAGGATGTCCACATTCTGGAAAGTCAGGGAAATTGAAACCGGTCAGGGAATTTTGTAAAGTAAAGAACAAAAGTAATGAAAATTTGTATTAAAAAAAGCGAAATGTGTTGGGCATGTGTTTTGCTCCAGTCTGCTGTAACCCAGACTGTGTAAGCATTTTTTTCAATCTTGAGCTAATCACGTCTTACTTTTATTGTGGGGATGGAGGAGGATGCATATATATATATATATATATATATATATATATATATATATATATGCATTATATATATATATATATATATATATATATAATATCTTGAAAACATTGATTCCTGTGGTCGGTGAAATGTACGCTTGTGGTTATGGGAAGTCAGGAAAATTTATTTTGAGATTTCACTGGACACCCTGTAGTCATATTACGTTATTTTAATTTTATGTATTTACGTTATAACACATGAAGAAAGAAAAAAAAACAATGAAAGTTAATTTCATAAAATATTATTTAAATTTTATGTAGAAGGACATCACAAGGAGAATATCAGGTTGTGAGGGCTGGATGGATTTAAAAAAAATAATTAGTCATCTTAAAGTCTAGTTTGTTTATCACTCACATCTTATGAAATGTCGGTGCCGTACTTATTTATGTCGATGAACTTACCTGTACTGGGTAAAAGTGCTGGAGTGGCGTGAGGGAAGAAGAAAACACAGTGACAGAACTAATATTTACAGTGCCCTTAAAGTTGAACAGTGATAAAAAAAATACTATTTATCTTTCTAACCGTCTACCTAGAAGTAGAAGTGTAAGTAAAGATCGGAATTATGTAACAACTGGACATCACAATATGAAACTGACTACGTAGCGACAGCAATGCAGTCACGAGTAAATTGTCTTATTGATATGCCTACCGAGAATTCGATTGTGTCATATTTAGTTCTAAAATTGAACGATAGCAATGGAAGATTTGGTAGCATAATATTGTACAGTTTCAATAGGCATAATGAATACACAGTAGAACTTCAACTATTCGAACGTCAATTATCCGCATCGATTTTAGAATATTGCATTCTAGGCCTTCTATTTTAGGCCTTCTATTTTATGCATTTCAGTTTATTATGATTTCTGTTTAGGTTTAAATAGTTGGGGCTTTTGTTTTTTAAATATAATTTTGGTTTAAATATTTGCAACTTTTGTTTTTTAACACATAGCCTACACTATGCTACTGCACTTTCACAATTTCAGTTATAACTAGTTTATTTTTATTTTATTTTCGTGGAATAGCCCTCTTTACGTTTTAAACAAACGATTTTAGCCGTCTTAATAAAACACTAATATTAACACCGAAAATTGTATTATAATTTTTTGATACAGACCCTCCTATACTTCTCTGTCGTCGGTCGGGAACTTATTATTTGAAAGTTGAAACGACAACGAATTACTTGAAGATTTCAAAGTATTGAAGACTGCTCAAGTTTCATTTCCTGCGACGGCGAGGCGGAACATTTTCGAGCACAAAGACAAGTGACAAGTGACATATACAGTAGTTTTTCATCAAAAGTCCTATTTAGCCCCTTGTTTTCGATCAAAAGTCCTCTTTAGCCCTTTTAGTCCCTTTAGTCCTTTTAGTCCCTTTAGTCCGATTTAGCCCTTTTAGTACCTTTAGTCCCTTTAGTCCGATTTAGCCTTCTTTAGGTTCTATAAGATTCATATATTCGGAAGCTAGGAGTATGAAACGGAAAAATACGTTAGCCTAAAATGTTCTAATTAGGAAGCTGGGGAAAAAATAGGTTAAAACCTTCAAATCCGGCCCTAGTTATAACCCAATTATACGGATTTCTAAGTATCCGGATCTTGTCAATCATTAATTAGTTCTGTTATTGTGGAGTTCTACTGAATAACTAAATAAATTTATTTCTATAACTACTACATTAAAACATGCCCAACGTTTTCAGTATACCCTATATGCAAGAAACCAACCTTAAATGTGTACATTCCAGGTGTAAGTTCAGTTATATCCACCCACTGGCAGTCTATATTATGCTTATATATATCTGAACAATTGACTGATATGCCTTGATCACCGAAGTTGGCACAAGCGTAAGCTGGTTTAACTCCTGGCATACATTGGTTGTCTTCCAAACAGAATGACGCTTTGTGACCCTCTGCAACTTTTTTCCCTTTATAGTCCATGACATCAAATGTTGCGAAAACCTCCATGCTGTGATAATGCCTGAAAAAAAGTAATGCTATTTTGAGCTTCAAATTTAACACTTAAGTCTGTTTGATAATGAATCGCTGTGCTTTGCTTTAGTATGTTCGTTTTAGATTACATTTTTAATTTGACTTGAACATGTGTAAGCAAAACAACAGAAAAAGAAAGGTTATGAAAGGAAAAAAGAGCTCATTTGACTCCTTCTAATTTTTTTCTGTCCGCCGCCGTTGGTGAGTCTACCCCGGCGGCCCGGGTTCGATTCCCGGGTTCACGACTGGGTGTGTGTGTTTGTGCTATCCTTAGTTTTCAGTGTTAGGTAGGAGACTGGCGCACTCCAGAAACAAATCTGTTGAGAATATCCCCTTATGGGAATACCAGGTGTTGTTCGCGATCCGATGGAACTTCCACACACACTCACACATTGTTTTCTGGCACCAGGCTGTTGATTCTTTTTAAAAATAAGTGGTCGTATTGTATTACATTATTCTCAATAGGCTTCATTTGAGATTTAAATGGGGTCTACTGAGGTTCTCTGCATGGAATCTGCTCAATTCACTCCATGTTGTTATCGGTTTCCAATACTCTGATTGGCTGCCCATTATGGGCGGGTTAGAGTTACAGTAATTTTTGTCTACCAATGAGAAATATGTGTAGGCCTATCAAGTTTCATAAAAATAGATCCATTTTTAAAAAGATTTTTATGATACACCCTCGACCCCACCCAAATAGGGGTGAGTCAAGTGAGACAAGTGAAAAAGTTGTGTTTCAAGTTCATCAAAATAGCTCAATTCGTTCAGACATGATGCTGGAACATACGTATGTACTTACATACGTTAAGTTTACATATACACTTTATATGTATATATACATAATTATATACTGGACACACACACACATATATGTATATAGGCTACATATATATACAATGCGTTTCACGTACGAGTTGGCCAATCGTGCGGGTTTCTGCGTCGCGGCGGCCACAGCTCTAACTCCCGAGCGATCGGGTGAAATATCTACGCAAATAAAGCCGCTAACGGTGTAATGATTCTGGTTCTCACAGTTACAGTTAAAATTACGACGAAAATAACCACGTATCTCATCACAAGAGATATTGGAAATGCCCTTCTCTTGCATCCTCACAACACTTGCACAATTTTAGGATATTTTCTTTCACGCACATAAGTTCAGCTTCCGAGATAGAGTTAATTTATCTTGTGATATTGTTCAGCTTCCGAAATAGAGTTTATTTATCTTGTGATATTGTCTTTTAAGTTCTTCTAACAGTATGCGACTATTATTTACGGGGAACTTGAAAAATAAAGTTTATAACTTATGTCAATTTCCCATGGCCGCCGCGACGCAGGAAACCGCATAATTGGGTATATTTTGTCAATTTCCATCTTGAAATTATCTCATCTGAACCCATCACAAAGCATTGGTGCTTTATATTTTATCTCTCGTGCATGATCAGGTCTTTAAACATAATTTCAATTACATCTTACGAGATTCTCCATATTCGGCATGACACTTACATGTGACATTGATGAAACTCCCACAAATGCTTTGGAATTTCTGGACGGAAATCTGCAGTACCCGCATTCAAGATACGTGCTGTGAAACGGAGAAGACGCCGAGATTCCAAATGCCAGTTAGCAGAATTATCGCTCTGCAATTTATAAGCGGCGGATGCCAAGCAGTTCTCCTCCATAGCGCACTGTAAGAAGTAGAGCTGGCGGTCCTCTAAATGCGCAGTCCGCATTATCTCTACATGGTCAATTACCAAATCAGCCATTACTGAAAGCAATAAATATATAATATACATAAGTAATATTAAATACAGTTATTTCAATCCATTTTTACCAGAGCATATGAAGATTTAACTTCATACATCTCTTTTAACTGGTTCAGGCATGGGCAATAGTCGAAGAGCAAACACTTATTTTATGGCACAGTATCTCGTAGGCCTAATATAATAATATAATAATGTTTGGAATAATGCAAAGTAGATATTTTAAGATGCTGTTAAAGATCCCGCACGAAATCTGTGCCGATTGCCTAAGTCATTGCATTACGTTTTTGTGGGGACTGTAGCGTCGATTGGCCTGCTACCTATCTCTCTCGCACAACAGTACCTCCCTTTCTATTTGTAAAGGCCAAGCTACCTCTCTCTCTCTCTCGCACAATAGCATGTCTCTCTCTAGAGAGTAACGGTCTCATCGGCACAGATTTCGTGCGAGATCTTTAATATTGAATAGGGTATACCATAAGTTCCTTATTTCATCGCTTTACATTTTTGTTAAATGCGTTATTCGTATTTTCACAACATGAATATTATGTGTGACAGGCGATACTGTAGAAGATGTAAACTCAATGGCAATAGACAATTCCTAAGCAAGCTAATGGAATATTATTTTTTTTTTTTAATGGAACTCGGAGGTTCATTACGCACTCTTATATGAGCCCGCCATTTAACCCTATTGTGTGCTAACTCCATCTAAGCATCCCTCGCAAATCCTACTTCCCTTAAATCTATTCTAATATTGTCCTCCCACCTAAGTATAGGTCTTCAAAGTGGTCTTTTCCCTTCGGGTCTCCCGGCCAACATATTTTAGATATCTTTCCTCCCCCATGCATGCATTCTCCGTGATTTAATTATCCTTACTATATTCTGTGAAGAGCACTGGTTATGAAGCTTGTCATTATTCAGTTTTCTCATGTCTCCATTTTAAATTCTCTTAGGTTCAAATATTTTCTTAAAAAATAAAACCTTGATAAATAGGTAACTTAATGGTGATCCAACAAGAAACTATCCAGTTTCTTCAGTATTCTTGTCAAGGAATCGATATAAAGTGCTGTCTTTTGATTATTTTGAAACATGACTGATGGTGTTAACTAGAGATAGCATTTTTATTACCTAAAAATCGCCCATGCAGAATAAAATATGTATTTATGACCTAAAATTCCAGGAATATCGTCAATAGTATAGAAAATACACCTTACCAAATTAAACATTCTTTTGTAATTGTCTTTGGAGTTGTATACTAGATTAATAGAATGTCAACTATAAAAGGTAAAGTACAATTTAAGAAATCTCAACATATGTTAATTTGTTTCAAATCAGAAAATGCTGGGATATTTCACTAATTTGTTCATTTTATCAGACCTGAGTTACAATGAACTATGATAACTGCTATGGATGTGAGGGTGGCATGTTGCGATTCCATTACCGCCATACCACTATTTTCTTGCTAGGCCTACTGCCTTAATAATATGCGTTCTTTCTTTCTTTATCTTAGTTTTACCTCTCCCCTTTAGTGACATTTAAGCGATCCAAGCCGCCCAGGCCTTATTGGGCCGCGACTTGTCGGGAGAGGGATTATGTATGAATCTCATACATACTTTTTGACCAAACAGGGACATGGAGGGCCCAATCCTGGGGTCACCTCCGAGATAACACGAACACATAGCACGAGACACACAATTCACACACACATTCACTCTGAACAAGGCGAGGATGGGATGAAGATGATAATGACGGCCAGATAATGTCCGGGGACCACAAGGGCCTTAAGTTACCCGACAATTGTCCCACAGGTGAGAAAAAATCCCGGATAACTTACCTAGGTAACTTGTCCCGACCAGGATTCAACCCGGGCCCACTGCGTGAGAGGAGCGAACGCATCCCGCGTGATAGTGCATAAATCTAGCAATATGAAGAAAATTAATATATGTGAAATTTGATATGGTATGCATCCTGCAAGGGAAATCTTGTATATAGCTAGAATATGCTGCTCTTAAAGCGTCATTTTGCCGAACTTCAGGAAGAATGGTATTTGATTTTTAGTATGTTCATAGATGAAATTGGCATTATAAATATACGATCTCTAATTCTATTTTCTAATTGTTTAAAATTATTTTTCCACTAAGTGAGTTTGTATTTTTCAAACATTCTCTGTGCCATTT
The DNA here is from genome assembly GCA_964059195.1 of Ectobius pallidus. Lineage (NCBI taxonomy): Eukaryota > Metazoa > Arthropoda > Insecta > Blattodea > Ectobiidae > Ectobius > Ectobius pallidus. The sequence continues at coordinate 97,373,388 of CAXKWD010000007.1, forward strand.
AGCTTGATGATTTGGTATGACTACAAGATATAAATAACTTATCGTTGATGATTCTCTTCACTTTCCCAGAACTCATCAATTTGAGTAGACTTAACCGACTTAACAGTGTAACTTGTTTAAATGTTTTCAACGCGATTAGCTTGAGAATGTAGCGATACGTATTATGTTGTAATTGTGTGATGCAATTTCTGACGTCAATATGACCATATGATTTAAATTAGCGAAGGGATCAAGAGAAAACTGGATTTGGAAACCCTTGTCTGGTCAGAGTAGGTAATGTATTGGCGCCAGTGGATGTTAAATTAGGCCGAGATGTAGAAATATACGATATGAGTCCTCAACGTTATCGCGAAGTTCACCCACTCAGTCCAAATATCTATTATTGTAAACGATTAAGTAATTTTGTCTGGAATATTTTAATCCTATTTGCAAGTGAATAATATCGCCCGTAAGATTAACAAAATTAATATGGCTGAGTACATAGAGTAAAATATAGCTTCCCTAGAGCCTTTAACCAGTTTCGTGATTAATTATGCAGAATGTTAATTAGAACGCGTGGTTAAACGACAGGATTTTCAAACTTGTTTTCGCTTCTTTGAAACATGAAAGACTTGTTATTTGTTCGATCATTTTATGAAGCTACGTAGGGGAAAAAAAAATCATGCGTACCGGAATTGAAGTGGCTGTCGAAGCGCACTGAGGTTGAAAAATTATGTCAGCAGCACCTGTTCTGTGCGTCCAAACGGCATTAAATTTTGCATAACTATACTTTACGGCACGCATTAGTTTTGACACTAAAATAAAAAATATAACTGTTTTTACCACAACGGCTGAATCAACACTTCTGTCATCTCGTAAGAAATAAGTGTAACCGGGATTAAATATTATTTCGTGAATTTGCCTATTACGCCTCCATCAAGCTACCATGTTACCATGTTAACTATGCCACTAGACCTTCTGATTGTAACTACGTACCGCAAAGTATTAGGAAAGATATATAAATTTAAATTAAATATAGTATTATAATTTGTGATTAGTGCTGGATATGTAAAATCGTACCCTCTTTACATCAGATTAAGAAATGAAATTAGAAAAAAAAAAAGAATGTATGTAACAGGAACAAAAATTATTCTGAAATAAGCAGATGGTTAAATCTTACTTTCAGCCTAATCTTTTCAAATCCTCAGGTAACAAGTCTTGATAATTTATGTGATTATTTTGTAAACACACATATGGACGATCAGGCTATCCTCTGTCTGGACAACTTAAACCAATATTTGTTTAAGTTCTGAATGGGAAATAAGCGTAAATAAATTGGTCTTCGGTGAAACCACCACCAGGAAAACCTATGCTCCGTGCACAGAGTGAAAAGGATTCAATTGTGATATTTACACTTTTGTTAAAAAACGAAATTTACCAGAAGATGAGATTATTACAGGAGAAAAATTCTCATGTAATGTCCAACAGAGACAATAATCTGTGGTTCATGAATGCATATATATATATATATATATATATCTTGAATGTTAACTGTACAATAACAGTGGAAGCCCGGTCACAAAAATCACTAATTAGTGTGCCTCGCACTAACTTGTCTGTCAATGAGGTAGACCATTAAGGGCAGTCAGTCATAGGAGAGGTTCCATTTGGCGCGTGAAGTGAACTCCGGCTTAGCTCAGTTGGTAGAGCGTTGGCACGGATAGCGAAAGGTCCTGGGTTCAATCCTAGTGTCAGAGGAATTTTTCTCCTATAATATTCTCAAATAATGTCCAACAGAGACAATAATCTGTGGTTTATGAATGCATATATATATACTTAAGGTAGCTACTGGCAGGACTTAAACTACAGGTACAAAACGTACAAAAGATTTTGATGAGCGTCATATATCCAGAATAGAATTCCTCAATTTAAATCATTTCTTGGCAAGAAGTTTGTGCAACTGTTGCTGTTTTTAATGTTTGGTACTTTTTAATGGAAGCACACTCCATAAGTTCTCTGTATAATTTATTTGCTAAACAGTGTGGTTTGTTTATGTATGGAGATAACATATTTATATGCGTGAGTGCAAATTATGTTCCTTTCAAATTGTATACCGGTACCTTAAATATGTGTGGCTTTTACTCCCCTCTTCTCCCACCACTATAGACCGGTTCCATCATAGTTAATAACGTCAGGTATTGGAAAAGAGTGTTGGGAAATTTTGTCATTGAAAATAATCCGGGAATCGTTTATAATACCTCTATTCTACGCACAGATGAAACAAGAGTAGTATGGGTATCGGCGGAAGTAGCAATAATTGAAGTGATTGAATAATAATAATAATAATAATATTAATAAGAATAAGAATAATAATAGGCCTAATAATAGTAATAATATTTCACCTTAAGATACAGTTGAAATTCACTCAGTGCCGCACACATTTTGTTAATCTTCCGTTTAAACATTAATCGATAGCAACATTTCAACATTGGTAGGAGGCAAAGTTGTGAATTACGTCATCAAAATCTATCTCGACAGAACTTCATATCCAGTAACTAACAAACTTCAATTATTTAAGTGAGGTTGCTGCGCGATTGCTTAGGTAACCTTTTAGTAATTTTATCTTGGAAAAAGAACGATCTCCAGATGCATTGGTTACAAATAATGTTAGAAATATTCTCATAACAATTCCCATATTATGGAGGAATGCTGAAAAATATTTTCATTTTTCATACAAATGTAAACATTTTCAATATTAAGTTCGTCTTAATCTGATCTTCTCCAGTAAGTCTACTGTATATTCTTGCAAATATTTCATATTTACTTTTAGTACATAGCAAAATGATGGCACTTAGATATCAACACAGCAGAAATAAGTTCTCTGTTATAAAAAGAACAAAATATACAAAGTTTTTCATGGTACTTCAAATTTCCTGAATTATCACATGCAGTTTCTTCAATAAATTCTCTTTCTCTTTCCATAATTTAATCTCTCCCGTTGTGTGAAACGTTTATGTGGCCCACGGCGCCCGGGCCTTACAGGACCGCGACCTGTCAGGACCGTGACCTTTCGGGAGAGGGATTGCCTTTGAATCACGTACATGCTTTTTTGACCAGGCAAGGACATGGACGGCCTCCTCGGATGGGTGATTTTTTAACACAATTGATTTACCAAATGCCCCACTACATAAGTACTTTTACCTGTTAAAATTGTCTTATTCTACTTTCTTATTGGCAGTTTGATATTAGTGATATCTCTATATATATAAAAGGCTTTGTCCTGACTGACTGACTGACAGGAATCAACGTAGAGCCTAAACTATAACAGGTAGAGACTTGGAATTTTGACAGTACCTTCGTTTCATAGTGTAGGTGCTCACTAAGAAAGGATTTTGAAAAATTCTGATTTTAAATGCAAAAATCAAATGTTTTTGAGAATACTTAATCCCTTCTTACACAGAATTATAGAATCCGAATCACATTTGACATATTGTTGCCTGTGGGTTTCAGATGGGTTTGGAATTAAATTAAATGGAAGTTTGACAATTGCAGTTGGCTTTTTCTATTTTTGTCATACCTTGGAAATTAAACTTTCGCGATCGCTTGAATGTTGTAAGCCCTAATATGGTCAAACATTGTTTTATTTGGACGAAACTCACTATACAGGGGTTTTCTGGACCAAGGAACTCGAATCTGAGGTCGCTTTTGCCAGGTGATGCTATGTAATCGTGGTATGTAGTCCACGTGTTAATAAATATAATTAATTAACTATTATGCTCTTAATTTTTAATTTTTAAAATAGTTATCGCGGGCGAAGCCGCGGGCACATGCTAGTTAATAATATAAGCCTACCAAGCCTTAATTTGCACTTATAATCCGTAGTAATATTCATTAATAAAATGGCTATTTACTTTATAGGCTTATTGCATGATTATGATAGAATAAATTTGCTTATTATGAATATAAAAATAATTGGAAGTGTTTATGTTAATATATTATTTACAACAATTAAATCAGCCCAATGCCGGGGTCACCTCCGAGACAACACGAACACACAGGGCGAGACACGCGATTCTCACATACACTCATGTCGAACAAGGCTCGGATGGGATGAAGATGATAATGGCAGCCAGATGATATCAGGGGACCAAAAGGGCTTAAAGTTACCTGACATTCGTCTCTCAGGAAAAACCCCGGAAAAAACTCACCTTGGTAACTTTTCCCTACCGGGAATCGAACCTGGGCGCTGCGTGAAAGGATCGAACCCATCCTTTGCGACACAACGTATGCCCTCAAATAAATCTAAACTCTCAAATATATTCACGTAAGCTTTACTTTGGTATTCCAAGGAAGAATACAAATTCCGGGGTGCGCGGGCAAAGAGAGTTAAGTCCACTTTCTTGTTACTGAGAATTAGAGTGACTTAACACACTATACGAGCCCAACATATCTTTAGAGATGGATAAACCCATGATGCACACATCCATAACTACCGTACGATTTTGAATATGACTTACTGGACTTAACACAAATGTACTAGAACATTTTTATCTATAACTCTATGGACATATCTCAATTTTTTAGCACGGTGGACTTAACTCTCTTTGCCCGCGCACCCCAGAATTATTCAATAGACCTATCGGAAGATATGTCTGAACTCTAAACTTAGTTTCGCTTCAAAAACTATTATTTAATTTGGCCCACCGTCTCATATTATTAAATTGTAATCATCTTATTCTGAGGCTCCCTTATAACCCGAAGCCCCCATTCGCCATAGATTTCGCCCATAAGCTAAAATGTCACAGATTCTTTGACATATACGTACAGTCCGTTCAATTTCCTGGTTAAAATCCAGCATCAAGATTAAAGTTGTTTTATTACTTTATTCTTATTTTTTATATATTATATAAACAATGCAGGTCGGGCAAAGGGCAAAGAGCCTAAGGTGTCTCGTCTTAACCAATCATTATTAACGTTAAATTCTATTGCTTTTCAAAAATCATTTGTTGCATGCGACAGACAAAACAAAAAATTAATAATTTCATTATCATTACCCATGGAATGGTTACTTACCTTTCGTACACACAACAGCTGCAATATTCTCACGTCTTCCAGGGCATGTTTCACGTCCCATTTCAACATGAAGGCAGTGAGAAAGAGATGGTTCATTCCCATTGCATTTGACACCACTTACAATGATATGCGAAGCATTGCCACCAAAGAAGTCTGTCTGGATGGCATCGTTAGCATATCCCAGGCCGAGTTCTCTGCATACAACCATAGCCTCGAATATACTCCAGCCATCTCCACACACTAGTCCCCATTCTGCGTTCAACAGATAAAGACAAACATAAGTTTATTTAAAATGGTAACGATGTCACATTTTCACATCTACTAGAAAAATCAAGTAGCTCCAAAGTAGGAAGCCACGAGTCAAGAGAAATATCTTCCCTAATCAGGGGCGGATCCACGGGGGGGGGGGGGGGGGAATGGGGGAAATCCCCCCCCAAAAAAATTGTAACATTAAGCACAAATTATTCAAAATTTATTATTCCTTATTCTGAAAAGACAACATAACCCAAATACTTAAATTAAAGCAACGACATTCATTATTTTGAAATGCCTTTGTAATAAAATGCTGAAATATTCATTTTGATTTCAATTGTGTACTGGGAATAATTAATTTTTATGAGTAAAAACTTATCTCTCTACTTTGGTTCCCCCCCCCCCAAATGTCTCTCTGGATCCGCCCCTGTCCCTAATAGGTAGCAGGCTTCACTTACAGAGTGATTCACCAGTTTTACTTAATTGCAGGACATAATCGTTTATATAATTTCACATAATAATTATATCATTATGTGTTCTACACGCAGTGGCTATAGAGTTTGACTGTTTTTTAACTTTTAAAGTCTCAATTCACGTTGAACGCCATTTAATCCTTCCAGACCCTGCGTTTTGAAACTACTGTAAGGTAGTCTAACTGTTTGAAATCAATTCATGTAATACAGTATGAAATTTATACTTATACTGAACATACTATGATATTTTCAAAATACAGAATATCTATAGAACAAATAAAAGTGATTTTCATAGACCGAGGAATGTCCCAGGTCATATACAGATATTAAATTAGACTGTGCGTGGACTAGAGCGACATAATTCATGACGGAAGGTCACATGTACTACCGAATCCGATTTGTCGAATACAAACGGTTCGCTATGAGGCGGTTGAAATAGAGTATGTAAAAACTCAGTGTTATACTGCGCAAACCTTTTCAGTGTGGTTATTGCAGGTTGTTTGCTAGCAAGAATGTCGTACTATAAAACGATATGTTACCATGAGAACTGATTTGCATTTGTTAAATTGTTTTTAATATATTACCATAAAATAGGCACTAAATTGGGCATTACTCCGGTACCGGCCAACCGATTTGGTTCAAAATCAATAGGCTTCGTCCCATGAACATTCTATGTGCTTATACCAAGTTTCATAAAAATCTGATAAAGCATATTCTAGTTATCGCGCGTATAGACTCACGGACATACATTTTCCCGTCCACCATACAATCTCAGAAAGTAGGCCTACCATTCTGGAACTTAATAAACACCCAAATTCTTATCACCTCAACCTCATGAATTGGAACCCCCTTACAAATACAGTGAGTCCCACGCAAGAGTTGGCCATTGACGCGGGTTTCTGCGTCGCGGCTGGCACAGCTCCAACTCCCGAGCGATCGGGTGAAATATCTACGCAAATAATGCCGCGGTCGGTGTAATGATTCATGTTCTCACATTTACAGTTAAAATTACAACGAAAATAACCATGTACCTCATCACAAGAGATGTTGGAAATGTTCTCTTCTTGCATCCACACAATACTGGCACCTTTTTTAGGAAATTTTCTTTCACGCGCATATGTCCAGCTTCCGAGATAGAGTTAATTTCTTTTGTGATATTGTCTTTAAGTTCTTCTTATGTATGGGAAATTAACTTATACACTTTATTTTTCAAGTTTCCCCATAAATAATATTTAGGCCTACATACTGTTAGAAGAACTTAGACAATATCACATAGGCCTATCACAAGAGAAAGTAACTCTGTCTCGGAAGCTGAACTTATGCGCGTGAAAGAAAATTTCCTAAAAAGGTGCCAGTATTGTGTGGATGCAAGAGGAGAACATTTCCAACATCTCTTGTGATGAGGTACGTGGTTTTTCATTGTAATTTTAACTGTGAATGTGAGAACCTGAATCATTACACCGACCGCGGCATTATTAGCGTAGATAATTCTCCCGATCACTCGGGAGTTGGAGCTGTGCCAGCCGCGACGCAGAAACCCGCGTCATTGGCCAACTCTTGCGTGGGACACACTGTAGTAGAATAACAGTAGACCTACTCTAAAACTTCTTCCCCAGGAAAAGATATTGTTGTCAGCACATTAGGCTACAACACATCGGTTTTGTCAGCACGGCACTTGCTGACAAGCAAATGCGTTTCGCCAACTGTGATACAATTTTAGGCTTCCTAGCTATACAGTATATTTTATTCACTTCTTAAGAATTAAAAGAGGTTTTTTATTTTCTTTTGAGCTTACAAAATTTGACCGTTTTTATTTTTAACATATAAAATGATAATTTTTCAAACATTTTCAACCCCAGCCCCAGAAATTTCAATGACTCAGTCTCCGTCTTAATCCCCCCATGGGTACACCTGTTGAAAGAAATAGTCTCATGAGCTTAACAATTTCCGGCAGCATGTCATGAAGAAAAGCTTCTTGCCGAAGGAAATAATAATAATAATAAAAAAGTGTGAAAATCTGCGATGTGATGCAGTTTTGATGGTGCAATATCTAGTAACATGTCTCTGTGTAAAAGTCCAAGTCATCTTAAAAAAAATGAGTTTCTTCCAATTCCTTATTACCGTCACTAATTAGAAAATTTTCAGTCTTAACTGTGAAGCATGTTTATAAATATTATTGAGGGTGCTGAAAATTCAAAGCACCCCGAAGTCGGGACCTATGATCTATTACTTTCACGTCGCTGTTTTCTAAATGTGCTTCCCCCATTTTTCTTAAACATGAGCGACTTTAAAAAATAAAAATAAAAAACAAACAAACAAACTCATTTGTAACTGTTTAGCACTGCCTTTCTTATGTCTAGTTCTTGGACTGCTTTATCGTTTGGCAGTTGGTTTCCTATGCTGCTCCAGCAACATCTTTGCGGGAGGCATATGGGCCTACTGTATTGCCTTTCTTCTGTTGTTCGTTCAAGCTACTTCATTTTCCCCTGTCCCTGCACACTGCTGAAGGAAATTAAATCGATTTCAAGAATCTTATTCCACAGTCATCATGTAATGCATGTTTTCATTCTGCCTTATGTCTGTATAATTTATTTTTATACCATACGCCTGTTTTGCAGTATTTGAATCCTTACTTACTTACTTATTTACAAATTGTAATCGACAATAATTCCTAAGCAAGCTAAAGGAATAGGCCTATTATCTATTTTATGGAACTTGAAGGTTCATTGAAACGCTTATCTGAGTCCGCCATCCAACCCTATTCTGTGCTAACTCCATCCAACTAGGCTATCCCTCGCAAATCCCACTTCCCTTAAATCTATCCTAGTATCGTCCTCCCACCTACGTCTGGGTCTTCCACGTGGTCCTTTCCCTTCGGGTATCGCAGTCAATAAGTTTGAGATATGTCTTTCCTCCCCCATGCGCGCAACATGTCCAGCCCATTTCATCCTTCATATGCATTAACTGTTTCGTATTTATGTATGTATGCGTACACAGTCATATAATATATATAACCCACATATGTGTGGGTCTCTGTCACCACAGCATGGCCCGTCTTCAGGTTGCGGATTAAGGGGGTCCTGTATCCGAGACATGAGGGGGTCCTCTAGCTTGGGGATTTGGCGTGATGTTAGCAACTTCTCGCAGGAAAAAGTATTGTTAAGAAACGCTTCCTTGATGTATGGACCCTGTCAGTGTATCTGAATCCTTCCATTGTTAAATTGACTCATCTTCTTCGTTATAAAATTACATCTCGTTTACTCCAGATACGCCATTATGTTTTAATAAATATTAATGGAACAATAAAAATTAACACATTGAACTCTACTCACTAGAAATATTTTAATAGAAAAATAATTTTAAGTATAATAAATACTGAAATATCAGAATAAAGAAATCGGCGCATCAAGTAAAATGGTTTAAGGAAAACTATTCGAAGAATATGGATGGGAAGTATTTTGTTCATGAGGTTAACTTTTGATAGACTGTCCTAATTCCTGTGGATTTTCGAGAGAGTAGATATAGATGTAGATGTAGATATCTCGTTCTGTAGATCCTATGTTCAGCAAGTCTCAAGGATATAGAACACGTCAGATCAGAATAAACATGCATGTTATAACAACAATATACAAAACTGTAAGCTGAAAAACTTATGCAAGCTGAAAATATTCATTCATATTGTAGAAGGTGTGAGTTATTAAAAATTCCTTGAGAGATCTTTTGAAAGATTTGCACAATACACAATAAATTAATGTTTCTTGGAAGCTTATTGTAAATCTGTATTCCAGAATAATAAGCACCCTTCTAAAAGAGTTTTAACGAATTAGTTGGTATATGTAAATCATTCATGTTTCTACTTGTACGCTCATGTACACTGTAATTAGTTTGAAATTTATCAATATTATCTACCATATGACACATTACCGAATATATATATATATATACTCCCTTGTGAGGGAAAATACGAGTTGCGACGACTACTAATAACATGCCAAATGTGTTTGGTATACTGACCGTTATCTCCAAACTTTACCTCGACTCGTCCTTCCTCAGGTACCCGTCCTCCGGCTAATCTGATCGACATTTTATGTTCTGTTGCATCCTATAAAGTAAAAAATTAGCAATCATGTGACAAATTAGTGAAGAGGTATTTTATGAATAAATAAATAAATAAATAAAATATGCATACAAGGGATTTAAAAAGTGAACTATAAAATATGCTCTCATGCAAATATGAAGAGATAAAATAAGGGAAGATAGCAATATATATGAAACCATAAGCTGAACGTCGATCTCTCATTTAGACTCAAGTCTGGCCGTTCTAAGAAGGATACCTGAAGTAAACAAAAACCAGTATGCATGTCTTACTCCAGCACATTAATCGTAGACTAGGACTACTCCCACAAAGTCTCTGGCCTTGAAGACTAACCCAGCCAGCGAGCTTCTCGTTACGTCTCGTTACCAAGATGCGCGGATTTGCTGCGCGTAAGATCAGTGAGCTACTGTTGAGCACAGAGTAAAGATCATGCTGCATGTTGCCAGTGGTAGAAAATACTGTAATAGTTGAGTGGAGGGATAATGCCGCAGAGACAGAGACAGACAACACGTGGAGTGGGATAGCCAATCAGGGTGCAGCTACCTCCCCTAGGCAGGAACTCTACGAACGGTGAGACTCGCTGCTAAGGTATATACGTAAAAACCCAGAGACTTTGAGGAAGTAATCCTACTCTATGACCTAGCTCGTCTCGGGTATAGTAAGAGTAATATAAATTTATTAAAGGATTATGTCAACGTCCATATGCCACTTCTTGAAGGCTGTAGCATTTCAATCTTTTTCTTTCGAATTGCTGTATCAATATCTGTTTTGAACAAAGCATTCTGTATATATTTTGGAAACTTAATTGACGGTACCTGAATTCGGATTTGCGGTTGCTTCTTTGGTGGAGCTGGAGTGGTAGTTGGCTCCTCCAAGGCTGCCAGTTCCGGGGACACACAAATTACTCCAGCAGCCTCACTAGGAGTGCAATCATTGGCGCCCCAACCATCAAAACGACACGACGACAAATTTTTCTCTTCTCCGGTACAATAAAGATTGTCCATCCAGAAACGTTCTGAAACATTGACAGCCATCTATTAACATCCTTGTAGTATTCGCGATATTGTTTTTGAAAGCTAATAGGTATTAAATGAAAGGGCTCCTCACCTAATTTTCCTCTTAAATAATAATAAATATTAAACATTTTATTTCGACATGAAGTGATCCACCGCTTTCAGCAGGTCGAATCACGCACTAACCAGGAAAGCTATTCCTTAAATCATCTATCCTTTATGTGTTTGTTGAAGAGAAATGTGGAGTAATTTGCAGCAAAGTAAACAAGGAAATAAAATTCATTATAGCTGCTCACATTGCAAACACATTAATTCACTTCTGAAGAGAGTGTGTTATGATAAGAGGTAGGCTACTTTGTGGGGTTAGGAGTAGGACCAAGGAAATAATTGTATGGACCTCTACCGTACCCTAATAAAAATTATTTCCAAAATATTAAATGCTTATTCCACTACATTATAGATTATGTTGTATGGATTATAGATTATGTTGTGTGGATGTGAAACTTGATCAATCCTGAAATCAGAAAGAAGAAGAATAGAAGCATTTGAAACATGATGCTACAGAAAAATGCTGGCATTAACTGAAGATTAGCTGGATCGATAAAATTATACCAATGAGGAAGTGTATGAGAGAGCAAAAGCAGAGAAAGAAATTTGGAACCAAATAAGAAAAAGAAGAATAAAACTCATAGGGCGTTTACTAAGGAACTAAAGTCTTTTGAAAATTATTATCGAAGGCACAATTGAAAGTAAGAATAGCAAAGGAACAGCAAGAGTACAGTACATGTAACAAATTAAGGAGGACATAACCTATAAAACGTATGAAGAATTAAAAAGGAAGGCAGAAAGAAGATCAGCAGGAGATTCGCTGCAAACCAATCCAAGGATTGAAGACTAAAGAAGAAGATAGATTAAAGTCATAATATGATGAAAACCTGGATCTAACATATAATGTAAATAGGAAGTAAAATAACGGGTAGTGATGTGCGGGGAAAAAACTAAATAATTGACTAAGACAAAATAAATTATATGATACTGAATTACTGAAATCAATATTGGAAACCGGAAAGACCCGAGTAAAAATATTTGCACTTACCTCATTATCCTTCTATCGTAGAATCGACAGGACATCAGACACAGCAGAAATAATGGCGGGCAAGCTTAACATTCTTATCAGAGGTGCCATGTAAATAATAATGCATGAATTAGGAACAGTAGCCTAAACTTTTGTCATACTTACTTCTAGCTGGTCCGAAGATAGAACTATGAGTGACTCTATAGGGTTTTTTGTATCCCAGTTGTCGACACACTACACTTGCCTCTCTTATATCCCATTCGTCATCACAGATACTTCCCCATTTTCCCATGTGGAAAATTTCAACATTTCCTAAAAAATGAAACAAAACGCCATTAGTAATGCAATAATAGTAAAATTATGATTATTATAACTATGAACTGGCATGCGATGATAGCATATTGTATCAAGTAGAAATAGAAGAAAATAGTGCAGAGTTGTGCACATATTAAGGTAAATATGTGTTGCAGTAAAAATGGGACGGAACGGGTTAGGACTGACCCTTAGGCCCATGTTACACAGACCGAAAAAACGCGGCCGATTGTCAGCAACCGAAAAGCTCATCCATTGGGTCAATGGGTAGGTAATGTTATAAATTATACGGACCGAATGAAGCGCGCCTCCAGACGCGTAAAAACTAGAGTATGTACCGAATTCCGGTCGCCGAATTCCGGTCGCCGAATTTCAGCGACGGAACATGTGATGCACGTTACACGGGCAGAATGTTGACCGAAAAAAACGCAAGCTGGAATTCTTTCGAGGGTAATATTCATTACAAAATGGATGAGATAGAAGTAGGTTGTGCTGTTGCAGTGCATTTATTTAATTGCCTTGAAGTGATATATCCTGAAAGGGAGAAAAAACGTTGGGGATCCACCAAATCGTTTGATAACTGGATAGTTCCACATCATGTTCTGCGACCACAGGAAGTAGGCCTACCCTGACAAGTTTTTCCAGTATTACCGAATGTAAGTTGGTTCTTTTGACGAACTCTTGACTTCAGTTACTTGCAAAATAACAAAGCAGGATACGAATATGAGAAGAAGAATAGAAGGTGCTGAAAGACTTGTCATTACCTTGAAGTAAGTCTCTCCTGAATCATTTACCACTGTTACTGTTTTAATTATTAACTACAACAATACCTCTCTCTACACCTCTATTATTGTTCTTTGCACTTTCCTAGTTAGACCTACAAAAATGTACGAGAATTGGAAGTTTAATAAAATCAGGTAAACTGATGTAAAAAAGTGCCAGTATGTTTTTGTTTAATCAGTTATGACTGCAATTATGATATGCAGAATATGTTTTTTTTTAATTCATTTCCAAGTTAATCTCCAGATTTATTCATTAAGCAGTGCTTACGGAAGAACAAAGGTCTAGTTTTTTTTAATCAGATTAAAATCTTCCAGCATCAGCTGAACTGTACAGATATGTGATGTCTTGACAATCGCACACTCACATAAAAATACGAAAAAGAAAGTGAAATTGGCTCGTTTCGGGAACTCCATAATGTGAGGCCAAAACGTTACCATCTCGGTCAACTGGGTCAGTTTAACGGTCTAGTTGGATAAGCGCATGTAAAACATTAGTGCTTTTGGTCATAGATATCTCTATTTTAATTTCCAAAGCCGTATAATATAACAGTAAAACAATTGACTATGTTATCATGATAACTGATTCTCTTTTTTTTTTATATAAATTCTTTCGAATACGTATATTATCATAAAATAGGCACCAAATTGAGCATTACTCCGAAACAGGTGAACCGATTTCATCCAATATCAATAGACGTCTTCCCATGAACACTATAAATGTGTATACCAAATTTCATAAAAATCCGGTAAAGCGTATTTGAGTTACCGCGTCTTTATAATAGACACTAAATTGGGTTTTACTCCGGTACCGGTCAACAGATTAGGTTCAAATTTAACAGAGTACTTTTCATGGACGTCATAAATGCGTATACCAAGTTTAATGGAAATCCGATACAGCGTGTTTGAATTATGGCGCCTTTCTATTACAAAGGCGCCATAATCTATTAAAATAGGCACTAAATTGGGCATTACTACGGTACCGCTGAACCGATTTGGTTCAATATCAATAGGGTTCTTCCCATTGACATTATAAATGTGTTTTCCAAGTTTCATGAAAATCCGAAAAAGCGTATTTGAGTTAGAGCGCGTACAGACACACGGACGGACAGACAGACAGACAGACGGACAGACATTTTTCGTCCCCCACACAATCTCATAAAGTACCATACTGGCACTTAATAATGGCAACACATCTATAAAATCCTCCGCGTGCATGCATTCGGTCGACATTCTGCAATTTTGCCGTCTGAAGGCGCGGTTCATTCAGTCCGTATAATTTATAACATAACCAACCCATTGATCCAATGGATATGCTTTTCGGTCACTAACAATCGGCCGCCATTTTTTCGGTCCGTGTAACATGGGCCTTTTATACGGGCAGAATGTCGACTGAATGCACGCGCGCGGAGTATTTTATAGATGTGTTGCCATTATTAAACTTCCAACCCTCGTACATTTTGCCCTCGAAAGAATTCCAGCTTGCGTTTTTGCGGTCGACATTCTGCCCGTGTAACATGCATCACGTGTTTCGGTCGCTGAAGTTCGACGATCGAAATCCGGCTCGTATAACATGCTCTGTGTGTGATTTCTGTATATTAATAATTATTGTGAAACCAATTTCTCTTCAAGCCTGCCGGATATGATTATCATATTTACACGTCTTCCCTCATCATTTCGGCACCAACCTAGTTCACACAAAAACAGCTGAACTCATATAAATTCGTGCGTTTGCTATAGGGTGTTTGTCATTTATTTTTACATCCTCTGCCATGGGCGTCCGCAGAAATTTTGTCAAGGTGGGGCCAATGAACGAATTCCTGCCACCACCACCATCAGTATACTACTACAAGCACTTTATTATTATTATTATTATTATTATTATTATTATTATTGCTATTGTTATTATTATTGCTATTGTTATTATTATTGCTATTATTATTATTATTATGTAATCAACATCCTTCATTTACTGTAGCTAGACTATGGCCATGGATACAAAGAAAATATCTGATGTATACACTTACATGACTTTTCATACACCTTACAATTTCATATATACTATTCATATAAAATATAAAATGAGACATTTTCTTGCTTATCTTCATTATAATAAAATGTTTGGGCATAAATAGTTTCAAGTTTAGGGGAAGTAATTATTCCTACAAGCTAATATCTAGTCAGCTGTTACATTTCGTTTTCATCCAAACAACGCGAACATACAACAGTATTTGGAGACTTAGCCTAAACATCACTTCACATTTAGTTGCATATAGTCATTTAATTTATAGGTTCATGTGTAAACAATTTCCAGGGAGGGGCAGCGGCCCTACCCTGCCCCCCCCCCTTCCGGACGGCCATGTCCTCTGCCTGTAACCGTAGGTATTATAGGTAGAAGTACTGTGTTCGATCCCGAAATTCGAAGTCGAGATTTTAACATAAATACACGTGTTTAAGGTCCCTAATTCTAAAAATGCTATTTTCAGAAACATGTCTGTGTGTGTCTGAGTCTGTGAAAGCCGGTGAAAACCTAACTACAAGATAAACTTAAACTATTCAAAAGTTTTAAATAAGAAGAAATTGTAATCTAAGAGACTCAATATTCATGCGAGAAGTAAAGTGAGTCATAAAAAGTCCAGTCATCATTTACCTCAGGAAGTTGGGCTTTCTCAAACAACAGTGTTAAGGGGACTTAAGAAGTTTGAAGAAAATTTCGTTTACCTCCGTAAGTCCTAGGATAGATCACTTTAAAAGGGAGCTCAGGCTCAGGACATATTTTCCTCTGAATATTAACATGATTAACTCCTGATTTGTTCAATATTCACAAACTTCATTTTTTTGCCATTGAGGGAAGTTTAATGTATTTTTACTAGATAATAAAGGAGGAAAAAAGGGGATATGCCATATGAACTAGCAGAACTTTTAAGGCTGTTTTTTAAAGTTAGTAAATAATAATTTGTGTATTTTTATAGATACATTAGCAACAGTGTTTTTAAACTTTTCAACTATCTTCAAAGTTTTATACTCGGCTATAAAAACACACATAGAGGCCTATTACCAAATAATAACAGATACAGTATTGTAAAACTGTAAGCTGTATCTTTCTACAAAACGAAACCTGTAATATTGGCAGCTACTAGTTTTTTCTTTAGGAGTGTCAAAGTAAAAATAAATAAAAATACAATATATTGAGGGCATAAGGAGGTTTTTTATCTAGTAAAAATACATTCCTGATTTGTTTTTAAATTGCAGGATACTCGAAAGAGTTAACATGTTCTGTGCATTTTGTTTATAAAAATTAGTATTTTGTTATACTATATGGATAACTGACATTCCTATGGCTGCTACATGCCGCATATTCAACCTTGAACTAGCCTGCAGCTCTGAATTCGCTCCAGTTTTTATACAGTTTTTATTCACATTATGCACTTATGTCACCCAACCATGTGTTATCACTTAGGTTATGATCTTAACTTATTTTCCATCTCTTCCAGGCGCATTCTTTCATGGTTGCATAGCCTTTCCAGGAACAGGATATACATGCAGGCCTACTCGTCACCAGTTGGATGTTTCAATTAATAAAGGTTAAATACCAGAACTAGATAAAAAAAAAGTTGATATTTCATTAAATAAAGCCAAGGAATTTTATTTTATAGCAGGCCTACATTTCGACGAGTTTCTACATAAAAAAATCTGTGGAACACACATCTTCCTCTGCAAAAAAAAAAAACTTGCATTATACGCACATGAATTTTAACGGTAATTTAATAGTAAAAATTCACTTTGTAATTTTAAATGCAAAATTTTAGTGAACCTAAGTATGTTACACAAAAGATTTGTACATGTAGGCTACATTTCATCAGTTAACATGACAAATTTATAATTTCCTCAAAGCGTTGAAGAGCGTTGAAATTTCGGTGCATAGTTTGCAATTTTTGGCCAACTTCGATGCACTGTAACTCTGGAACCAGTTCAGTCTCAGTCACTAAATTATTATCACATCTTTATATCGTAAGGAGGTGTTATGTGTATAAATTTCATAATTTTCACTCAGGCCCTTCTGAGATATTCTACTTCAAATAATGCCAAAATAGGGTCAATCCATTAGAAATGAACCAAATTGAATAAAATTTTTTGCTCAACATTTTTTATTTTCTTAATTTTTTTACCAGTTACTCCCCAATATTAGGTGAGTTCAAAACTAAAGTAAAACATTTTTTAGGCTCATACTTTTTTCTTGGCGGCCATTTTAAGTTTTCTTTGTAACAGTTTTTCGACCGGAAACTTGTTTTGCACAAATGTATGTAACTCTGTTAATTTTATAGACAACAAGACAAAATAAACACCAAAATTATCAGAATGAAATGCTCTACATTTTTGTTTTAACACAATATTACCTAACTAGTGAGGAAAGTGAAGAACAAAATTCAAAACTACAAATTGAAAATTGACTTAAAACGGGAGTTTTGGTGCCGCAAAATTATTAGAAGGAAGAAAGACTCGCCCTTAATTTTTTTTCTGGTGTAGATCTACAATAGGACTACTCGCTGTAGAAGTTTAAAGCTTGAGAACTTTGCGGGTTTTTTTATACAATTTTTCAAAAATGCCCAAAACCGTATTTTGGCAATATTTGAAGTAGAAAATCTCAAAAGGGCCTAAGTAAAAAATTATGAAATTTATACAGATAACATCTCTTTATAACATAAAGATGTCATACAAATTTGGCGACTGAGACTCAACTGGTCCCAGAGTAACAGTGCTTTGAATTTGGCCAAAAATTGCGTTATAGGCACTTGAAATTTAACGGTAATTTAATAGTAAAAATTCACTTTGTAATTTTAAATATAAAATTTTTGTGAGCCTAAGTTTGTTACACAAAAGAGTTGTATATGTAGGCTACATTTCATCAGTTAGCATGACAAATATTTTGTTTCCTCAAAGCTTTGAAGAGTGTTGAAATTTCGGTGCATAGTTTGCAGTTATGGCCAACTTCGATGCACTATAACTCGGGAACCAGTTGAGTCTCAGTCACCAAATTTTTATCACATCTTTATATCATAAAGAGGTGTTATCTGTGTAAATTTCATAATTTTTCACTCAGTCCCTTTTGAGATATTCTACTTCAAATATTGCCAAAATACGGTTTTGGGCATTTTTGAAAAATTGTATAAAAAAAACCGCATAGTTCTCAAGCTTTAAACTTCTACAGCGAGTAGTCCTATAGTGTATCTACACCAGAAAAAAAAATTAAGGGCGAGTCTTTCTTCCTTCTAATAATTTTGCGGCACTAAAACTCCCGTTTTAAGTCAATTTTCAATTTGTAGTTTTGAATTTTTTTCTTCACTTCCTCACTAGTTAGGTAATATTGTGTTAAAACAAAAATGTAGAGCATTTAATTCTGATGATTTTGGTGTTTATTTTGTCTTGTTATCTATAAAATTAACAGAGTTACATACATTTGTGCAAAACATGTTTTCGACTGAAATATGGTTAAAATGCAAACTCAAAATGGCCGCCAAAAAAAAAGTATGAGCCCAAATTTTTTTTTACCATAGTTTTGAACTCACCTTTAGTTGGGAAATAACTGGTAAAAAAATTAGGAAAATCAAAAATGTCGAGCAACTTGGCCTGGTTCATTTCTAATGGATTGACCCTATAATATAACATATTATGAATATTATGGAATTCATGTAGGAAATGTATTCTAAAGCATTAGGTCTATTGTTCACCAGGTAAGATTTTTTTACCCTTTAGAAAATTTTTACGGAAAAAATTTAAAGTCTTAGCTCTTACTATAAGCATCTCATATACAAAATTTCAAACGAAATCGAAAGAGCCATCTTCAAGAAAATCGCAATAAACTAAATTTTCTTCATGTAAAGACCCCCTAAAAATAAGAGAAAGTCGTCTCCAATCTTCGTGTCGCATCCCCAGAAATACCTAACCCAAATACAAAATTTTGTTTTCATGAATTGTAAATGCTTACCACTGAAAGAAACAGCCGTTGTGAAATATTTGGGTATTTTTATTGATAAACACCTTAAATGGTCTCACCATGTTAACTACATCTGTAATAGACTACGCCGAACAATTCATAAATTTGTCATTTTACGCCACTGTATGCCCATTACTGTTTTACGTTCCGTTTATCTAGCACTTTTCCAGTCCATTATTCAATATGGCATTCTCGTCTGGGGAGGATTAGCGAAAACTACCCTTAAGCCCCTCTGCCTTTTACAAAAAAGAATAATAAAAATCTGTCTAAGAAAACACATTGATTACCCAACTAGCCTAATATTTTCGGAATTTAATGTTTTAAGCTTGGACCAAATTTACAAATTTTCTATATTAAAATATTTTCACAAACATCGTATAAAATACTCTTCCAGTGATCATATCTACAAAACTAGACGAAATACTAATTTACTCCTATTAGAACCCAAATGTCTCACATCGGCAGGATTAAAGCATAGCATTAATTTTGGACCGCGCTTCTATAACTCAATTATCAGAAAAAATCCTGATCTCTCAGCATACTCCACTGTTAAATTTAATAGATATGTAAAGAATTTTTTGTAATTTTTTAGCTTTTAAGTAATTTTTGTTTCACTCCTTTTATGTATTTATGTTTTTATGTTTAATGTTTTTGTTTTACTTTCTTTTTTAGTTAAGCACATTATACACTCTATTTCTTTGTCTCTCCTCTTTCTTCACTTTGATATTTTTGAAACGGCACCCGAGCACGAGCAGTCTTGCTCATTCGGGTGTATTACTAAATGTAATACCTCTTGTAATATCTCTTGTAATAAATAAAATAATAAATAAATAAAATAAATAAAATAAATAAATAAATACGACTTATCGCGTATTCGAGTTATCGCGCGTACAAACACACGAACAGACAGAGAGACGGACATACATTTTCCCGTCCACTATACAATTTCAGAAAGTACCATCTGACACTTAATAAAATATGTGTAGTGACAAGGAATATTTTTATTTTTGTGGGAAAGATATGAGAAAACTAATGCTTGAAATTTGTTTTAAGTATGCCATTGGCCCTATTTAAAATCAGACATTTTAATGATAAATGATGTGATAAGTTTCGTTTTGAAATATTCAAATATTAATATTGAAAAATTTGCGTAACTCAAAAAGTAATAAACTGACTGAAATGAATTTCTTCACATTACCTATTGTACCATGAGTACGTTTACAAAAATGAAAAATGTAAATGTAAAATTTATAAGTTTCACCCATTACCCCATTAAGGTTAATTAAATTAACTTTGGAATTGAATTCTTAAAATATGAACAACAGGAATAATTTCCGTGTTATTATCAATTTTTCTAAGAAAAAACTTTATCAATGCATATGGGCAAGGTTTTAATAGAAATATTATTTTTACTTCGGATGAGAAAATGTACATAGGGCCTACTGTGCAAGGTTTTAATAGAAATATTTTTTTCACTATGGATGAGAAAATGTACATAGGGCCGACTATTGTGCTTTAATAAATATTTTAGCTAAAAAGTAATAACAATATTTTCTTAAAAGTGGAACGTCCTATTTTGATACATAAACGGGCTTTGGATCTACAGTTCAATTCATAACAATTTAAACAAACGATGCCTGTTGACATAAATTTCAAAATCATACGCTCATGAAAGAAATTAAGGGATGACAGAAGTGTTGGTTTAGCCATTTTTGTAAAAAAAGAATGTAATTTTTTTAATTTACTGTAAAAAAATTCCAGTAGGCCTATACCCTAATGTGTTTCTCTGTAAAATTTTATGCCTTTTGGGACCATGTAAATGTGTTGCTGACGCCATATTTAAAGTACCGTGCTCTTTAAATTGTCAGTGCATGCAAACTTAAATCGGTCGTTTTGTCTATTTTAATTTACATGTTATTTAGTCATATTCATAATCTATCTTTTCCCAAAAAATAGATAGTCCTATAGGCATACTGCTGTGATTTTTTCTATATTTTCCCATAAAAATAGATAGGCGTATAGGCCTACTGCTGTGGAATTTTTTTCACACTGTATTTCATAATAGGCCTATGCGCAAACAATTTTGTTTTTAATATTTAGTATCATCACAGGTCAATTTTTTCTACTTTTCATTTTTCTACGTATTTTTACTTCCTCTTCCCGTACCATAGATTCTATAGGTAGAGGAAGTATTGTGTTCGACTTCCAAATTCGAACTTGAGTTTTTAACATAAATCTCCGTTTTGAGATCCCTGAATCAAAAAATACTATTTTCATAAGCATGTCTATGTGTGTGTGCGCGCGTGTCTGTGTGAACAGCATAGCTCCAGTCTATTGCAACTTCTAAAGCCCTATATGGACACTGCAAACAATATTGTTGTCATGAGAACTGAATTGCATTTGATGAATTCAGTGTAATATTTTAAGAAATTAGGCCCCTAATTAGGCGTTACTCCGGTACCGGTCAACCGATTTGGTCCAAAATCAATAGGATTCGTCCCATGAACGTTATATGTGCGTATAACAAGTTTCATGAATATCTGATAAAGAATATTCGAGTTATTGCGCGTACAGACACACGGACAGGCATTTTCCCGTCCACCATACAATCACAGAAAGTACAATCCTGGCACTTAATAAAGATAGAGGAAATTACTTTAAAAGTTTGCATAATATTTAAATGAAAAGCTTCATTAGAATTACCCAGCATTGCAACTGATGCTTTTTTAAAAGATTCAATTAACTTGAATATTACTTTTCTTTTTTGTATGAATATTCTTCTGAAAGCAGTTTATTTTTGTCAAAAAAATATTTATTTCGTCATTGAGACAAACATTTAACGAGACATTTTGAATATCACGTAATTGAGGAGACTGATCCTTTCCAACATATACATAGTACTTTTTAATACAGAAAACTGAAAGTGCTAATTTTGAGCAAAAATTGTGAATGTTTCACTCCCTACCCTTTAAATAATAAGTTATTTATATAATTTTTATCGCACATAAAAGTAACATGTTTCTCTCCCAATTTTATCACTTAGAAATTTGTAAATCACCATTCCTCATGAGATTAACTCATTTAGGTTTTTACTCCCTACCCTCTTAAATAATAAATTATTTATATAATTGTTATCGCACATAAAAAAGTAACATGTTTCTCTCCCAATTTTATCACTTAGAAATTCGTAAATCACCATTCCTCTTGAGATTAACTCATTTAGGTAGTCACACGAACTTTACCAGAGCTCTACAGTAACTTCCATTACCCTAAATTCCAACTGTCTCTCTACATTAATCCCTGGTATTATACCCATTCCCCTTAGAGATGTATAATTTTAGGTAATTACTCAACTAACTCAGTAAATTGGAAACATACCTTCATAATCTCCTCGTCCATCCACGAGTTTCACCATACCTTCAGGGATTTTCAGTCTCTTCAAGTACTTTTTAACAAGATGTGCCTTTTTCTCCCGGTGCTTTGATAAAGTATGGTTCGACTTTTGATTTCTTGCAGAATTTACACATACAACAATAAGTAAACAGACAAACAGTACAAAGCAAAATTTTATGTAACGTGTCATTTTTTTACTAGAAACTATATTAAAATTAAGACGAGTACATTTATTTTGGCTAGATCTTAGCGTGTAGCAGTGAAGTTATTTAGTTCTTGATCACTGATTTACTTGTTTATCGCAGCTTATCAATGCGTTGAACCTAATTAGGACACTATAGAGCGGTTACTGCAAGAGAGACTCGGGACGTGTGTGTTACCATGTGCTAAAGAGAGAAAGAGGGGACTAGGCGTGGAATGCTTAAACTTTTTTTCTTCTTTTATAGTGATGTAATCGACTTGGTTGCAACGAATCTCGTTAGCGGAACTCATAAATAGTGTTGACAAGATAATTTGCTCCATTGATTATAATTATGGCATACAAATTACACAATTTGATGTTCTAATTGGAGTAATTATCCAATATCTGTTTACTATGTAAATTTTAAAAACATATGCCCCCAAAAAAAATCCCAATGTTCAGGATGTTCCGTCAAAATAATAGACTGATCCCGCACAGTTTACCTGACAAGATCGAACCGTTTCCATGCTGATCAGTGATCGTTCGGATGTTTATGGCATGTCATGTTTTTATCCTGACCTCCGTTCTCGACGAAAACACAAATTAAACACGAAATGCATGCTTGTTATCCTAATCGGACCGTTTTTAATTTCCATATAAAGTCATATTATGGTCATTTTTGTGGTCTTGGTCATATTTTAGCCATTTATGGAATTTAACGTTATTTTTCAGTTATAAAGTCATTAAAGGAGCACAATTATGCCTATACAGCTTATGTACTACATGGTCGAGATAATTTGAAATTTATTTCATTAATTTAATGTTTTGCCATATTAATAGGTAACTTACATTTTAAAATTAATGGAATTGTTCATATTATAGGGGCATGCAAGGTCACGAGTATTTAGAGCTGATGAGGCGAGCAAACAAGAGGAAATTCTTTAAAAATAGAAGTTCATTACAAGCAGAACTGTGAACAACCAAAGTTGTTAAAAAGTGATTATCCGGTTGAATTCGTGTGATGTAATAATTTAGTGTTTTTAACGTTTTAAATGAAACATTCTTGAAAATACGTTATTTTATTAGGTAATACAGTATTTAGGACTTTTGGTTTATGTTTGGTCATTTTTAAGGGCATATTTGCAGTCATATTTTACACTTTTTTAGGTCATAAACATCCGAACCCTAGTGATCACATCGGCCTGGGTGGCGCAGTCAGTATCATGCTGGCTCTCATATGCTCAAGGTTTGCGGGTCCGATCCCGGACCAGGTCGATTGCATTTATGTGTGGATAAATGTGACAGGACCATGTTGATTTACGGGCATGTAAAAGAACTCCTTCGGGACAAAATTCCGGTACACCTGCGACGATCACAGGCCTAAGTTGCATTACATCCATGTCGTTAAAAAATAATAAAATCAACTTACTGGTAAAGATGTCTTCCTAATATTTTTACAACAGGTTCTGTTCAATAATTAAATTTTCAAAATTGTAATGTCATAATGCAGTATGATCCGGTCTTTGTACCAGATTAAAATAGGCCTAATAGTCTGCTATGAATGAAGTAGAACATTGTACTGCAACATGTCCTAAAATAACTACAAATGTGTAAAGCTATATATTCTAACTTCTTAAAGAAAGTAGTCTATTAAAAATATCTGAGAGTGGGCATCAGATGGAGAATGCTTTTGCCCCTCTAGTTACAGCCTGGTTGCTTCTATATCCCTCCCTATAATATAAAGCCACATGGCTGACTGACTCACTGACTCACTCACTGACATTAATGTTTGCCCACTTCCAGATGAGCTAGAAACTTGAAATTTGGTACACGTATAGCTTTTAGGCTGTAAACCACAGGAAAATTCCAAAAAGTTAATTTTTTAAAATTTTAGCCCTAAAGACCCCCCGAGAAAGGGCACGGCTCGGCACACCGATATTAATGTTTGCCCACTTCCAGATGAGCTAGAAACTTGAAATTTGGTGCACATATAGCTTTTAGGCTGCAAACCACAGGAAAATTCCAAAAAGTTGATTTTTTAATTTTTAGCCCTAAAAAACTAGCGAAAAAGGGCTTGGCTCGGCTCACCGACATTAATGTTTGCCTAATTCCAGATGAGCTAGAAACTTGAAGTTTGGTACACGTATAGCTTTTAGGCTTTAAACCACAGGAAAATTCCCCAAAATATATTTTTTTAATTTGCAGCCCTAAAAACCCCTGAAAAAGGGCTCGGCTCGGCTCACCGACATTAATGTTTACCCACTTCCAGATGAGCTAGAAACTTGAAATTTGGTATACGTATAGCTTTTAGGCTATGAATCACAGAAAATTTCAAAAAAGTATATTTTTTCAATTTTTAGCCCTAAAAACTCCCGAAAAAGGGCTCGGCTCGGATCACTGACAATAATGTTTGTCCACTTCCAGATAAGCTAGAAACTTGAAATTTGGTACACTTATAGCTTTTAGGCTGTAAACCACAGAAAAATTCAAAAAGTAATTTTTTATAAAATTTTAGCCCTAAAAACCCCCGAAAAAGGGCTCGGTTTCCATGGCAACGGTATTATCAAACTGTGTTCACGTATGGCTCTGAAAGTTTAGAAATAATTATTTCCGTAAACCTAACGGGGTGGTCAAGATAGTAACATCTTGGACTTGCGTTCTGAAGTCTCAGGTTCATAATAATTAAATCCAATTAACATATTTTTGTCCAGAACTAACAACATTTTCTCCTATCTGTTAAAGAAATTTCATAATTTATATTCTTTAATTATAACTCAGAGATGAAGTCTCGCATTCTTTACAACATATTATAAACAATTTTACTTGTCTTTTTCTATGATTTCCGTGTTCGTCAAGGCAAATGCCAAATTGAATATTTACATACCACGAATCTTAGTCGCTATTTCATCTTGTATCATGTCCATTTCAGTTGAAATTTACTCCATAAAATACACTATAAATGTATGAACACTTCCAATTGATGTAGAAAACTTACAGTTAGACTTGTCAAACTGATACCTATTAGCTTGCAACCGACGGGAAAATTCCGAAAAAATTCCAAAGTCTTCCCACATTTATTTTTTCAGGTTTAATGTGGCAGAAAAGGTAATAGCCAATACAGCAGACTAGGCTAAACACACGCACTCTATCTCCCATAGAACTTTTAAAAAATCTTTCCCGAGAACCTCAGCAGGGGTTTGGGGGCGGAGCCCCCAATGAGCGAAGCGAGTCTAATATACAAAGTCGAATGTGTGTTTGTGGATATGTCGGTATGTATGTTTGTTCCTTATACAAATCTACATTTCTTTACCAATTTGTACGAAATTTTGCACACATGCCCAGTTAAGCCCGGGAAGTAACGCGGTCAACATTAAAATTGAAACAAACCAGTCCTTCCCTTGAAAATTATATAATTTCTGAGAATATTATACTGAAAAAAAATGAAATGCTGTTCAGTTCACATGACAACAGTGTATTGTTTACTCTGATCATATAGGGCTTTGTCAGCTATATAATGCTGGACTTTAACGAATTATTATTCCATCGAAGTAATATACTGGCGAAAATAATTACTGAAAATAAAATCCACGAAAATATAGCACAGTGTGATGTAGTCACATAACTTTCTCTACCCTCGACATAAGAAATATTTTCTCACTTCACATTTTGATAAAGAATAAGAGGTTGTATTGCAGGGACAACTAATTGTGTGAGTATGCTATATCAGAAGTAGGTAAATAATCCTTTCCGCTTATACGTTATCCATAGCTGTAGGCTTTGTATTAGTTGAGAAATAGGGATGTTTATCATAGGCCCTAAGGATGGGAAGGAACATTTTGAGTCCCATGCTTGCAGTATATTATGTCCCGGATTTTACAGGATGAAAGTATGAAAGTGATACTGCATTTCTCTTTTATTTACAGCCCCGAAATGGTTGTATGGTATCATGAGAATAAGAAATAAAATTTTCCATCAAGTCAATACAATCTTATGTAATTTATATTTCTTCTTATTTCAACCCCTCCCAGGCATGATGTGTAGAAGCAACGGAATGCAGCATTCGTCATCCTCTAGGAGCCATAAAAAGCTATATCTAGAGTTTTCTGATGGAATAGTTTGAGTGTGATAAATCCTTTTCTTCATTTCAAGTTTTACATACATATTATATAAGGACCTAGAGTTTCAAAATCAAAAGTCCTCCATAAGTTAATTTCAAATTAAAAAATACAAAGCCCGGGCGACGCCGGGCCTTTTCAGCTAGTCTATAGTATAACACGGAATCCTCATTGGTACTTTTCTCAGTACTGAAAATAAAATGAATATTAAACAGGTTCTTGCACTTGCTTACTAGTATGACCACTTTCTGACCAGCCGGCCCGGTTTCGATTCCCTGCACGTAGGAGTTCCACCTTGACTTGTCAAAATATATGAGTCACATTAAAATATGACTCTCCCGCTCCTCCAAACACTAACATGGGTGAAACTGACTTCACGATTATAAACAGAACTTAAAATCTCAAGAACGAATCCATTCACATTTGCGATTCCGTAGAATATTTCTTGTTAGTATCTGAGATATTTAGCTAGTAAAAGCTTTCTAGCTTAAAAGGCCCGGCGTCGCCCGGGTTTTGTACAGTAGTTTGAAATTTGAAATTAACTTATGGAGGACTTTCGATTTTGAAACTATAAATCCTTATATAATATGTATGTAGAATTTGAAATGAGAAAGAACGACATATCGCACTCAAACTATTCCCTCAGAAAACGCTTGATATAGCTTTTTATGGCTCATAGAGGATGTCGAATGTTGCATTCCGTTGCTTCTACACACTATGCCTGGGAGGGGTTGAAATAAGAAGAAAAATAAATTCCGGTTACATAAGATTCTATTGTCTTGACAGAAAATTTTATGTCTCACTCTCATAGTACCATACATCCGTTACGGGGCTGAAATAAAAAATAAATTCAGTATCACTTTCATACTTTCCTTCCCAAAAACCTGGGACATAATATACTGCGCGCGTAGGACTGAAAATGTTCCATCCCATTTTGTCTTCTTTTAGATGCTTAGGGCCTCTGATAAACATCCCTATTTCTCAACTAATACAAAGCCTTCAATTATTGAAGGAAAGGATAAATTACGAACTTGGTAATGCATTTAGAGAAAATCAAGAAGGTCATGGCTTTAACAAGAATGGTGCTCATATAGTTTCTTTAATTACTTTTTTGCACGACGTAACTAATTAGTGGTACTTACGAATATTGTTGCCGTGGGTCGTAACTTGACATTCCCGCACGCAATCTGGTTGCTATGAAAACAAAAGAAATCCCCATGCGGTAAAAATTACAAAAAGCACAAGTGCCGTAAGTAAAACCATCATAATACAAGCCTTTATGGAAGACCGGAACCAAGGCCCCCCAGTTTGTGGCGACTTTAACAGGACAAATATTAGGTTCCCATAACAACGAACATATGCGAATCACTTTCTGAAATATAACATCTATCTTCAATAGTGTATAAACATACTATTTTCAGCTAATATCTCAATTAATATAAATAAACTGATATAAATAATCATCGTGCAAAAAATAGTATGCAATACTCGTGCCGTAAGCGCATAACGGATCTCGGAAATTGAAAAAACTCGGCGCAAGCGCTCGTTTTTTTAAACTCTCTCCTCGAGCCGTATGCACCGCTTACGGTACTTGTATCGCAATATACTATAGCAATTCCCTTTGAACAACGAAAATATATATTAAACGTAAGGGGACTGATAAGAGCTCGGACAAATAATACAAAAACAAGACATGCCTATCAAGTTACCCATGTCGAGACAGAGTACAGGTCTCTCGAAGAATAAGGGATAAGTATAGTCACTACATTATTACAGTAGGCCTGTCGAATCTATATTAATAAAAATGAATTTACAAAAGGGTTGTTGCCGCATCACTTGAGAACGGCTCCACCGATTTGGCTGATTTATTTTTTGTTGTGTTCGTAATTGTCAGGACAAGGTTTGTATGAAAGAAAATTTTTGGAAAATCCACAGGAAAAGTCGGAAGTTTGAAATGAGGCACAGTTAGAGAGTTCTGCTGTCAATTGTTTACATAACGAAAGTATTGTTTACGGTGTTTACATAGGGCTTTGCAAACTATATTATAATACTGGGCTTTAACAAATTCTGATAGTATCGATGTAAGTAATGCATTTGTGAAAATAATTCTTGAGGAATAAAATCCACGAAAATAAAGCAATCACATAACTTTCTCTGCCCTCGACATGGAAAATATTTTTTTCACTTCAGATTCTGATGTAGAATAAGCGGTCGTATTGCAGGGACAACTTAAGTCTGTGCCAGTGAGTATGCTATATCGGAAGTCTGTAACAAATCCTATCCACTGATACGTCACTCGTAGCTGTAGGTTTTGTATTAGTTGAGAAATAGGCCCAGGGATGTTTATCAGAGGCCCTAAGCATCTGAAAGAAGACAAAATGGGATGGAACATTCAGTCCTGCGCGCGCAGTATATTATGTCCCAGGTTTTTGGGAAGGAAAGTATGAAAGTAATAATTGAATTTCTTTTTTACTTCAGCATCGAAACGGTTGTATGGTAATATGAGAGTGAGAAATACAATTTTCTGTCAAGACAATACAATCTTATGTAACCGTAATTTCTTTTTCTTCTAATTTGCACTCCTCCCAGGCATGGTGTGTAGAAGCAATGGAATGCAACATTCTACATCCTCTATGAGCCATAAAAAGCTATATCTAGCGTTTTCTGAGGGAATAATCTGAGTGCCATATGTCGTTCTTTCTCATTTCTAATTCTACATACATCTCTATATATCTATCTCTTCTCTCTATATATAAAAGGCTTTGTCCTGACTGACAGGAATCAACGTACAGCCTAAACTATAACAGGTAGAGACTTGGAATTTTGGAATTTTGATAGTACCTTCGTTTCATAATGTAGATGCTCACTAAGAAAGGATTTTGAAAAAATCTGATTCTAAATGCCAAAAATTAAATGTTTTTGAATATACTTAATCCCTTTTTACATAGAATTATCAATTCCAAATCACAGAATATATAATAATATCGGATAGCAAGATATTAGCTACAGGAAGTGCTGCACCCTGATGTCTTTATGTGGAATCACTCCCTTTTGGGCCGCCACTCTGGTTGTTTTTTGTCTGTATATGTGTTTTTCTTTTAATACAAACAACTTGAAAGCATTTATTCTTGTGGTCAGGGAATTGAAAGATTCCGTTCATGGAAAGCCAGGGAAAATTATTTTCGGATATAGACCAATCACGAACTTCTCGAACTTCGTTATCGCAAATATATCGATTAACTCGTAACCTATGGAAATTCTGTGGACACCCTGAGATGGGGCCGAACCCTGTCCGGATCATCGAAAGTCCGGATTAAACGGCATTTGCCTTTAAATGCATATATTGTAATATAAGTTTTAGATGGGCAAAACTATAAACATCTATTTTTTTCATAAATATAACTTTTCCTACGACTTAATTTTGGCTTGAATACTACTGTATACCTAGACCTAAGTTTTCGATGATGTAAGATGATCTAAGATTAATACAACAAAACATATTTCTGAATAAAATTCAAAATTTATTTTTTAACTCCCATCCGGATTATCCGGATGTCTGGATTAGCGGAACTCTACTGTATTTATGTTTTGGCTTCTTAGGTGTTTTAGTTTTTGAGGGTATAAGGCTAAAATACGCTATTTACTATACTGCCTATCGAATATGTTGACGGATAAAAGTGAAGATGGTGTGAAGTTAAACGTAGTAAGCAAAGTGAAATTGAAACATGTAATTAGTATCACGAATTTCTACATTGAACACACGTGTAGAGGAATTTGGGAGTCAATACGACTTTCTACTTTAAACAGTCACGTATCAGATTTTCTATAAGCTCCTGTTAACTTCAAGCGACATTGAAAGATTTCTCGCATTATAAACGTTGTTTTACGTATAAGTTACTTTGGAGAAATGAACTCCGGTACACATCTTTCCAGAAACTTGTTCCTTTCAAAATCCCTATGTGATTTTAGTTTTCGATATTTACACCATGCGTTCTAGGGATGAGACTTGTCGTATGCCACTTTTGTCCTAAATCACAGCGGGTTGAACTACAGTACTCCCAGAAGTTTTCACTTGTGAACTCTTTTCCTCTTTCATGTTACTTTTCCATTGCCAGTGCTCCTGGAATTCACACACAGTGCCAAACCAGTTCTCGAAAGTCTCGCATGTCTCGAAACCCATTTTTAAGCTTACCAGTACTTTTCATAACCTAAACAGAAGTTATTCATAGCATTTATTGTGTACTTTAAATGCGAGGTTAATAGGATTGATTGCATAGTAGTATAGGCTTGTCTACGGAACCCTAAAAGGTAAATAAGAAATTAAATTTTTACGCCTTGTGACTTGTGTAAGTGTCGACATGAATAAATTGGTTGCTTCACATGCGTCATTTATTAATTTGTATTAAACTTTATTATATTTTTTATTTTATTTTATTTTGTACAGTCAACCCTCGCTATAATGCCCCTCTTTACAGCGCCACCCTCGCACTGCGCCAATAAATGCAAGTGAACAAATCTTTTCCTATACAAAATATATAAGAAACCTCGTTACTGTGCCAAATCATTTAGTGCCAGTGAATATAAGACAAGATTTTTACAAAATATAGCTTGCAGTGATTTTTTTTCAGTTTCAGAATTATTTTAAAACTGATGTGAATGTTAGGAAGATCATTTAAGAAACATACTGTACTGTATTTCCAAGAAGTGAGTGTTCCCCTGCCACTAACTGTAAATGTAGTGTGGTGAAATGAGGAAGCTATGTTAAGAAATCGGACAGACAGCGTGCATGAGGATGGAGCAGGTAGAAAGAGCCCTTCATACAATGAGACATTACAAACTTTCACTTCTTTTAGTCCAGTGTCCATTCGGCTTTAGTACAGTACAGTACAGTGTATTTTATTTTGTGCTGCAGTTCTCTATTTGATTTTTATTTAATTTTTTTTTCTTAATACAGTAAGTTACAGTAAATTAATACAGCACGTATTAAGCAATTTTTATTTTAAAAATTAAATTTCGTTTTAGTGCCTCCCTCGCTTAGTGCCACTAAATGTTAAAGAACGGATGGTGGCTTTATATCGAGGGTCATAGGCGTACCGAGGGGGGGGGGTTTGGGGCTTTGAACCCCCCCCCCCCCATTGATTAAAAAAAAGGAAAATTGTATAATTTTTTAAGTCTGCCCATAAATTACTTAATACAAGTATAAAGCGTGGGAAGCTTAAAACTCGTTATTTTGCGTTTTAATTTTTACCCCCGGAAGCTTAAAACTCGTTATTTTGCATCTTAATTTTTAAAATTTTCCGGGGGAGGACCCCCGGACCCCCTCTTCCTGGGGGGTATGAAATACCCCCCAGACCCCGCGGATGTTATAACCCCCCCATATGGTCGGCCTGGTTACGCCTATGTCGAGGGTTGACTGTATTATGAGCTTTGGCTCTTGTACTCCCTAGAATTTAGTTTCTGTTACTAAAGTATTAAAAACTATTTTCATCTTTTGGTCTTTTTAAAACGGCTCTAACAATTTCGATATAAAAAAATAAAAATGAAATTAGAAACTTATAACTATGCTTTATTCGATTTTCTGTAATTGATTTGGGGATCCATTTACGATTTTTATTGGTTGTTTCAGCTATGATTGAATGTATATAAACAACTTAAAATTAACGTTTTATTAGAAAACACATTGCGTTATAGACTTAACTAACAGTTATAGAGATAGAAATAAAAAAGTGTGATTTCTATGCACTATATCGAGACAACTTATGAACTGGTGAATAGAGCTATTGTTTTGTTTATAAAATCAGAGAAACAATAAGGCCCGTGTTACACGGACCGAAAAAACGCGGTCTTATATTCGGGCCGAGACCGGCTGATTTTGAGGATGCTATACGAGCCGAATTTCGGTCGCCGGATTTCAACGTCCGAAATGCGTGATGCATGTTACACGGGCAGAATGTTGACTGAAAAAAAACGCAAGATGGAATTCTTTCAAGAGCAGTAGTCATTACTAGGGCCCGGATTTGTATGTAAAAAAATGTTTTTTTTTTCCTCATGCGTACATTCCTAAAACAAAGTTTAATATCCAAATCGAGGTCCGACAAACGCAAATTCCAAATTTTATTTTACATAAAAACACATATTTTACAAAAAAAGTTATTTGAATAAATATTTTCGATATTTTCTCCATAAATACATATTTTAGTACTTTTTTAGGATTTATTATGTAATTTTTTCCCCCTGATGCTCATATCAAGATCCGACAACCGCAAATTCCAAATTTTATTTTACATAAAAACACATGTTTTACAAAAAAGTTATGTGAATAAATATTTTCGATGTTTTCTCCATAAATAAATATTTTAGTACTTTTCCTCATTCTCTTTTAACATTTTACGACAAAAATTAGTATCTCGAAAGAATTCAACACAAATGCTTCACTTGCAATGAGGTGAGAGTTATTATCAGGGAAGAACAGAACAGAACCCAATCTCAACATTGCGTAATTCACTTAAAGAAATACAATCAGGTTCGAAAATAGAAGTTCTAAGAACAAAATTTAAAGGTATGATTGAGAAAAATGCTGGCAAAGTCGCTCAAGTTTTGGAAGGCCAAAACATAATCTAATTGATTGTGTGTGTGTGTGTTAGTGATCTACCTCTCTTCAAATATGCAAGGTTAACATCGTGTGATGTAGAACATTCCTTTTCTCAATATAAGGCATTATTCTCGGATAATAGACAAGGATTTGTGATCCATAATCTGGAGATGACATTTTGTTGTGCACTGCAACTCCTGTCAGCATTTTACATCTGATGTTGGCGAGTTTCAATATAATTTGTTCTAGTAAGTTACGAACATTCTGGTGTTTTTGTTTCTTTTCTCTTTTTTTTTTTTTTTTTTTTTTTTTTAGCACATATTTTTAAAATTTTAGCACATATTTTTAACATTTTTAGCACATAAAAAATAAATATTTTTAAGTTTTTTAGCACATAAAAATCCGGGCCCTAGTCATTACAAAATGGATAAGATAGAAATAGGTTGTTCTGCTCCTCTCTGTGCGTGCATTCGGTCGACATTCTGCCCGTATAACTTCACAGGCGTTTTTTCTGCGCGCGTTTTATGCAATTTTGCGCGTCGTTAGGCGTAAAAACCGCCTACGCTTGTTGCAACGCGCCTGAAGGCGCTGTTCATTCGGTCCGTATAGTTTATAAGTAACTTTACCTACCCACTGACCCAATGGATACGCTTTTCGGTCGCGTTTTTTCGATCCGTGTAACATGGGCCTAAGGTACGTTTAATAATAATTGCTCTGAAATATTTTTACTTCATCCATATACCCGCACCCCTTAGGTGCTACAGATAGAGAACTATTGTGTTCAACCCCAAAATTCGATGTCGAGTTTTCAACATAAATACATGTTCTGAGGTCCTGTGAATACGTTAAAAGAAATGCTGTTTTCAGAAGCATGTCTATGTGTAAAATAAATCGTATAAAAACAAAATTGTATATTTGTGTTAGATACATTCTGGGGATAACTTATGACACTTACATTGGACGATTTTATCTTACTTTTAATTCCACTTGACATGAAAAAAAATCACGATTTTCGCAAAACCGATTCTAACTATTTATTTAAATTTTGTGCACTACAGAGCTAAACTTTTATCTGATACTTTTTCGGAAAAATTCTCTGAAGGATAATTATAAGCCAGCTGTCGTTTGTTCAAACTCAGGTTGTAAGTCTCCATCCACAAACTAAGAATTTGTCTTGCCTCGCTAATAATGCGAAATGGAATGAGACACAACTGAACGCGCTCTATTACAATACAGCCATTAACTTTGTTTTGGAATATGAAGGGTAGAGAACGCTATGTGAGTGTTTCATGTCATACTTTTTAAATTGACTTCACAGAATGAGGAGGTTCTTTATTCGATCTGTATAACACTCTTCCTCTGTCCACACCATAGGTGGAGGAAGTATTGTGTTCGACCCGAAATTCGAAGTAGATCTGAGATACTGAGATACTATTTTCTTAAACGTGTTTGTGTGTGCGTGTGTGTCTCGAGAACGAAAAATCATATAAAAACACAATTTTATATTTATGTTAGGCACCTACTGGGGATATGACACGAATATTGGCACGACGTTCCCTTACTTTAATGCCACTTTTCATTAATAAAATTTCGTTTTTTCGCGATTATTTCGAAAACGGCTCTAACGATTTTCGGAAATCATGAACACATTTTGTACATAAAGTGCTTATAAGAGCAGAAACTTTAGATTTTTCAGCAAAAGTATTCTGCATGGTAGTTATAAGCCACCCAGTGGTTCTAGAAACTCAGTATTGTCTGGTGAACAATAAAGTTTTGCATCAGTTGAAACAACTGAATACGCTCTCCTCGCAACACGGCCTCTAATGCTATGTCAGAATGTGAAGTGAGAAAGGTGTAGTTCCCATGCTTGGGTACAGAAAGCAACGTGGCTAAAACAGATTTAATTTGGGTTGTGTATCCTTCGGGGATGCGATTAGAAACGTGATAAAAACTTTCTCAATCAATGAGAATGTTTTTTTGCTGATTTTCTCGAAAACGGTTCTAAAGATTTAGTTTGTCTCCAACATATATTCCACAACATGCTCGAGCAGTCTTGCTCATTCGGGTGTATTTCTCAATATTATAAATAGGCATATTATCTTGTCTTCTTTTTTGTAATATAAAGTTCTGTAATAACAATTCCTGTACCTTTTGCGGTCATCGTTGATAATGCACGGGTGTAATTTGAGAGGTTGAGAGCCGTACCCGTTCAGCCATAGCTGACCCTAATTAAGTAGCTAAGGAACTTCCCTGGATCCAATTTATTCTTCTGAAATAAATTCAAATCTACCGCGTAATTATAAGTAACGAGATTGGCGCTGCTTTCCTCCTTCCCTGGGTATATTCGAGCCTGCAAAATACTCAACCTGTAAAGGCTGAGGGGAAAGGTTGGCTATCCTGGTAGACTTCGTTTAGCTCGTTAGGATTTGCTAATATGTTGTTACATGTGTTCATCTAACTTTCCCTACTTTCAGACAGGGTCGGGGTGTTAACAAGATATTTTATACTACATTGTGGATTGCATTTAGGTACTTATTTTGTTACTCCAACTTAATTTGGAAAGTTGACAAATAGCCGGTTAAAACGTTGTTAAATAAAAATTGACGTTTCAGGTGAAGGTCTTGGTCGCCATCTTCCCCGCTCCACCACACCCCGACTGAAGTAAACATTTTGATGGGACAGGGTCGATATCGGCCCGGGGATCGGGAAATCAGGCAAACTGGAACTCATGGAATTAGAGAATATTGTTGCAAATACCGTATATCTAAAAGCGAGAGAAGGTATGTTTATAACTTTTTTATGGATTATCTGGTAATTTTCTAGGTCAAGGGATATACTTTTGTAGCACAAGTTAGCTCTAAGGCAAAGTATGGTTCCTAACAGATTTAGGAGTGTTATTAATACTAATAAAATCATAGATCGTATTTGTATAGATCTTAGCAGCACAATAGTTCATTTCAAAGAGCTACAGTGATATGACTTCTATTTTTGATACTGCAATATTATCAGTGATCGATGGACTTAGGTACATTTAAGTTCTTCTGTAGTTTTTCTTAAATTTTTGCATATTCAGACCAACTTAATTCTTTTACTATTCTCTGGTGTTCTGTAAATTTTAATAAAATTCCTGTAAGAATGAGACATGCCCACTGCTTCATGGTTCGTAAATATTTCTTGGGGAAATCCCTCCTAACCGTACTTTGTTAAACAGTTGCTTTTACATAATGTTTGTTCCAGCACAGTTCATTGTCTGTCATCAGATACTCGATGCATACACACATTGTCATTTTATTAACAATAGTGTTAGCCTACAAACTGATAATGTGCACATGCGTCGAGCATATGATGAGAGAGTTTCTCAATGTTGCTGGAACAAACCTATTATTATTTTGGGCGAGATCTTTTTTCCATGCATTTTTCTGAAGACCTTTCTTTGATGCAAGGCTGTCAAATCAGTTTTGTTATAAGGTATAGGCCTGTACCTACCTATATTAACATTTTCTCGTTCCACTTATGACACTTTGGTATTATTGTAGCTACCTACCTAACGAATCTGTGAAAGGATTTGGTAATCTTGCTCTCCGTATCTTGAATTAAGTACCAATAACAATTTCATGATTTCAACTCTTGATAAAGATCGGTTTAGTTGCAGTAAATTAATGTTGCCAGTGGAAATCATTCCTCACCATTTAAACATTGCCTCCTTGAATTTTTGGCAAAAGATAGATTTATGGTGCACCCCAGCCAAGCTCCGCCGTTTTGTTAGGTTAGGAACGTTTATGTTAGTTTAGGAGCAATATACTGAATAGCACGAGGTTTATTATGTCTCCCATTGAATTTCTTCTGTGACGAAACCCTAAACCCCACCTTCCCAGGCGGGCCTCATTAGAGAGGAGCCTAGGGTGCAGCATAAAACTATTTTTTCCCGCAAAAAGAAAGAAGAAGAAAAAAAATCTTTTTATTACCCTAGCTTAAAATAAATGTTATTAATACAATTTTAAAAATGCATTCAAACCGTTTACTTACTGGTAGTGAAAATTGTTTGGCTATGACCTCCATGAGGATGGTTTCATTGATGCCGCACTATTTATTTTCATAAAACAGGATGAAAATCAGTGACTTTTAGCTTATTGTGTTCCTCATAAAACTTTAGAAACCAAGTTATATATGAGTTTATTTTTTGTGTCAAATGTTGGAAAGACTGGTAAAATGAGGGGAAAAAGTTACTTAAATTATAATGTAGAAGTGGCGGTCTGTGAACAGAAAAACACTGCTGGAGGGCGAGAATTATGACTGAGGCAAGATGCGCCTCAGTTGTCTTGCTGAAGGCAAGAAGAAATGTTAGTAATGTAGGCTGGCAGACATGACAGAGATGGTGATGGTAGGTATCTCATTTGCTCAGACACCACCAGGGTATAACGCATGTCCACTGTAAGGTGAAAAAATGTGTTGTGATTGAGATGTGTCATGTCACTTTGATGCTGTTCTATACTAGTAATAACTAGGGCCCAGACTCTTAGGTTTTAAACTATTTTGTTCCTTGCTAGCTACTGTGATATTTTAACATAGGCTAATTACTGTAGGGCCTATCCATTTCATAGTCGTGGCAGTCACATAGTCCAATCTTGTAAAACCTTGTAAGACATAAGAAACTAAAAATGGCGAAAACTGATTTTCAAGTAAAGTATAATAAAATAATAATTATAATTAGGGATGGGTCCTCGATACTTTCGATACCTCGATACCCTCGATACTTGCATGGTATCGGCATCGAGCGATACTTCAGAAAACTCGCTCGATACTTTTTCGATACTTTGGTAATTCTGCAATTTAAGGAAATGCGTATCTCTTTCTGCTTTTAGTAGTCTATTAAATATAGTAAATACTTCTGTTTCTCCTTTAAATGGAGCAAACCACTCTGTGACTTTTGTCTGGTCATAAATAAAGACTTTCCGACTTTAAAAATCAAACAGAAGAGATTCTTAATTGTTTTGTTTCCTGTGAAACGTTTCAATAACAACCAACAAGCAAGCTGACTGTCCAAACCCTGCTCCCTTGCAGAGATTAAGTTACTGCTTATTCTGCAAACCTTAAAACAGTTTGTTCATTGTACTGCTCTGTGATCTGAGTAGAACATCACATGATTATTTTATCCATTCATAAGCAATCTATTTCGGTATGCTTTTAAAACAAGTCAGCATACCGGCTTTCAGTTGATATCTCTATGTGACAGAAGAATAATGTGTGTATTGCGTACGATAACATATATATTTTTTCCAGTCAATATGAGTGAAGTGTGGAACTATTTTCAAATAGACCCTCATTGTGATAATCGCGCCATTTGCCGCATTTGTAAAAAACGTTTTTCTCATGGTGGAAAATCTCACAACACTAGTAACCTTAAAAAACATGTTACATCAGTGCATAAAATTGCCTTTTCAAAACCTCTTAATAAAAAGTTATGCGGAAGTGGAAATTTAACTCCTGAAGAAGAAACAGTAGTGAAAGGACGAGTTTTTCGCAGTCCTAGTGCTCTCAATTCTGCTAATGACTGATTGGTGGACCTTGCTAACCAACAGGAATGTACTGCATCCAAAAATGATGAGGTAGGATTTTTAATTTTTTATTCCAAAATTACATATATGTGGGAATAGTAATGTAGTACTGATGTACTCGTAAGAATCGATCATTCAAGAACATTTTTATTTATTTTATTTTAAATGTCACAGATGTCAAAGCCCGAGAAATTGCCAGGAATGTGATACCTGTATAGTAACATTATGCAAGAAAATAATATGTCAAATTCACTGCCAGTAAACAGTTCCCACGAAGAAATCACTGCATATCTCAAAGACGATTTGTTACCTCCTCTTTCTAGTTCATTAGATTACTGGAAAACAAACACAAAATTTCAGAAACTAAAGAAGTTAGCTGTGAAATACCTGTCCATACCACCAGCAACAGTTTTCTCTGAAAGACTGTTTAGCACAGCAGGACTCAAATGTGACAGAAAAAGAAGTAGACTTGACCCCGAAAAAGTGAGAATGCTAGTATTTTTTAACTATTCATCTAATTATTATGTGTGTGTGTGTGTGTATCTAATGCTCTGGAGTTAACAACGAAGTCATTCTTCTTCTTGCTTCCCAATATTTAGAACTCTTGATAATCTTGAAGAGCTGCACAGTGTTCTAGATGTTGTTTATCCATTTCAACTTCTTGACAACACAGTATACAATTTGGAGAAGTAAATATTCCAATTCTATGTAGGTGCTTTCCTAGGCAGTCATGTCCTGTAGCAAGTCTCATACTAGCAACTGTAGATTTTTGTGGTAGGTCTGGTATTACTAGGGGGTTTTCTAATAGTTTTTATATTTCTGTTTCCCATTTTTAAGTTAATTTAGCACTGTAGGTATAATTAATTTTCTTTTCGATGATTCTTTTAATTGATTCATAAGAAAAGGCGTTTGTTTCTTTCTGCTTAATTGTGCACCTTTTCTTTGCTAATATATCTGCTCTTTCATTTCCTTGTATTCCACAATGTGCTGGAATCCATTGTATTACCACACGTTTATCAACTTTTTGGATAGTACGGATCATGCTTTGTATTTCCATTATTTTTTTCGTTTTTGGGTAAAATGATACTAC
The DNA here is from genome assembly GCA_964059195.1 of Ectobius pallidus. Taxonomy (NCBI): domain Eukaryota; kingdom Metazoa; phylum Arthropoda; class Insecta; order Blattodea; family Ectobiidae; genus Ectobius; species Ectobius pallidus. The sequence goes on from CAXKWD010000007.1 coordinate 97,413,361, forward strand.
AGCTTGGATTGCTGCTTTAGAATCTGATAAGATAACTATATTTTTGCATTGCTGGAGCCAGTTGAAAATGTTCTGGAGGGACTAGTAAATAGCTAATTATTATTGTTCTACTAAAAATTACTTTTTTATTCAGAAAGAAAATCTTTCAGCGCCCTCCATTAAGAGGTTGTCTACATTTTGAATCTTGCTCATTGCTGCCAGTATATTATTATGTAAGATTTATTATAGCCTAGTATTGCATAATGCAATTTCATCATTTTGTACCTCATTGCTTCAGTAAAAGAAATCTTAAGTGAACTAAAATCCAGGGCCGTCGCGTGGGCGGGTCGAGCGGGGCGATTGCCCCGGGCGCCACGACCAGGGGGGCGCCTTGGCAACGGCAAAAATAAAACAACAAACTTTGAAAAAATAAGTAGGATGTACATAACACATTTTTTAAAGTTAGGTATAACTGAATTTTGAATATTACGTTGTATGTTTTTATTGAACAAATAAATATTTGACACTAATAACTTTAGGCCTATATTTGTACTAAGTTATCCCAAAATAAATATTTCCTTATAAAGACATATTTACGATCAACTATGTCACAGGAGAGACTGAATTCTCTGGCCTTCTTGTCCATTGAAAATGACGAAGCACAAAAAATAGACTTGATGGAAATTCTAACGACATTTGCTCGTGCAAAAACCAGGCGAATGCCATTTAATGTTTAGTACCTTATCTTAATTTATAAACGCGGTTCCCTTTTCTATATTCTATTCAATGTATGTATCGTGGTTTCAAACACTATTTATTTGTAGTCCATTAATAACGCCTATAGTATTTTTTATGATTGTTAAGATTTTCTAACATTACTAAACTTGTATTAATTTGATTTTCAATACAATCTTATAAAAAAATTTAAATAATTTTATTTCTGGTATTTTTGTAAGGTAATCCGATTAGGTGAGCACAAAAACACAGACAGCGACGCAACCCGACGTGCAACTTGGCTAACGAGCGACTGGATGCGATGCGGCTTGGAACTTGTCCAGTCCACGTCGCCCCAAGTCGCGTCGCTCATTGCGTGTTTAATCCCAAATGTTCATATGTAGGCCTATTTGATAGTGTCGCGCCACGTCGCTCGCTGTGTGTTTGTGTTTGAATCCTTACAGATAGGTGGAATATCGGGTGGGTGCATGTGGGATTGAGTTTGGGGGGGGGCGCCTGACGAAATCTTGCCCCGGGCGCCAACAAACCACGCGACGGCCCTGCTGAAATCCCTGATTTCTTTATAAGCAAATTAAAGGCATTCTGAAGGAGCTTACACTTGCAGTTTATTCGCACTGTTTGATCCAGCAAAATATCAAAAGTAAAGTATTCTAAAAGTTGATTGATTAATTGAAAAAGTTCTTGTTCAGTTTGTGATGGAGTTGGAAATGACAGGGGTAGTTTTAAAACAAAGCAAAAAGTACGGTACCAGTATTCCTAAGGTTTTATGATTCAGAACCATGGAAATTTAAGTAAAAATAAAACGAATTAATATATTTTTACAGTGTATTTATTATAGGCCTACTTATTCAAGTGTCCCTAAAAAATCATCTGAAAATGGTAAAAAACTAAAATAAAACTATTTTAATATGCTTAAAAAAAACTAAAACAGGGTTTATAGAAACCTAAAAATCTGGGCCCTAGTAATAACTTTACCCTGTTCCTAACCTAACTACCGTACCATCTAAGTAACCTTACATAGGATTATCTTAAAAAATAAGTAGGTCTACGGTATTACTAAATTTTTGTAAAATACAGAAATTTTATAACATTGAAATAAATACCTCTAAACTTACACACTTCTCAGAGGAAAGAAAACCAATTTGAGATTATCCTTCTAAACACTTCATCTGCACTGTTATCAGCACATGTGGGATTCTTGGTCTTTCAATCAATTTCTGTATGGAAATTTGAAAAAAATGCAGGTGAATAGTGTGTGAAAAATTTGAAGAAGAAAAAATGCAGGTGAATAGTGTGTGAAATGTGTGCTTTGAATCACAGCACAAAAATGCATTGGGAACATTGATAATGGGAAACCATTGAGATGCCGGATCTGAGTCAGCCAATGAAAGTGATTTACGAGTAGCCACTGCTCCAATGCAACTTGGTACGTAGTGTGGCATGAACGAAACCAGAAATGTGCCCAGTGTGGCATGAGAGATTCAATTTAAATTCCAAAAAACAATGGTATCAAACAAATTTCAAAGTAATGCAAACTAACAATAAAATTGGCGGAACTCCTTCAGAATAGCATAGCCAGCCATGCTCTGCTATTAGTGACCGTGCTCCTCCGAGCCGCTGGGAACAAAAGAGAAACAATCGGTGCAAGGGTAAAATTTCCCGTCGTGGAAAAAATTCAATGTGAGACATAATAACCCCTGCGCTATTCAGTATATTGCTCCTAAACTAATACAAATGTTCCTAACCTAACATAACCTGTCACTGAACTAGAATTTGGCTGTCACTACGTCTTGAAGCCTTATTACCCTTCCACGCCTTTCGTAAAACATCGTTACATGGCACGAACCCCGCACTATGCAGAATACTGCTGCTAAACTAACATGACTGTTCCTAACCTAACATAACCTGTTATGGACCTAGAATTCTTAATGCAGAAGCTTTTTTACCCTTCCACATCTTTCATAAAAGGGCCATTCCAGAAAAAAGTCAACCAGGACATGGATTTCTAAAAATGAATGTAATTAGAAAGTAAAACCATATTTACGTAGGGGAAGGATTATATTTCACAGGAATATTTTGTTTTTTGAAGATATATTTTATTTAATGCAGTTAGGGCTTCCTGGAAGAAGAACCTCTTTTACACCAAGTATGTGACTGAATTTCTCCCCCATTGTCATTGATAATTTTGTTTCAAATAAAGGTAAAAAACTTAACAACTAATCATAGAATTAGTATCTGGTATTCATTAAGATTCATTAAATGCACTTATACATGTATTTTAAAAATATTTTATATATTTTAATTAATACTGGAAGTTTCTGTGCATTAGGCATGTAATTCCGTCACAAAAACGAACATTTTTCACTGTTACTATTCAAGTAATGGCAGTAGGTGGGAGAAAATTTGTATGCAAAGCTAGTTTTGCCTGCTTTACAACCAGACCATATCATTTGTTTCACAGGATTATATTTAAATCAACATTTAGGGTCGTGACGGAATTACATAACCTGTTTCACACACTGAGCCTCTTACTAATAAACAGCACTTAACATGAACTTAGGTAGTGTAAGTTGAAAAAAAGTATGTAATACTAAATTAAGAATAACAAGCATACTGGAACTTTATTTGGCATGGAAATTTTCTGTAATATTTTATTGGATTATGTGGAGTATCAATTTCTTCAGTGACCGCAATGGGTAAAACAGCAGCAGAACGTCAGCATGAGTGCCGGAAAAGAAAAAAAGAATGCAGGATTACATGAAGAAATGAAAAAGAAAGACAGAGAGCAGAAAGAAATTAAAAAAGCATCTATGAACCACCTTCAACTCAATAAACTAAGATGACTAATTACGTAGCAGTACAGAAATTGAGGTGTAAGAAAAAAGAAGAATGTAGAAATACTGTAGAAGTTCCCTCAACTAGTGGCCATTCTACTTCAACACATTCTCCATACAAATCAAGACAATCCTTTGGAAAAGCTTTGAAAAAGGTTCTGAATGCTCTCCCCGCAAGTCCATGAAAGCACTCATCTGTGGTCAAGGATTTAACTCCAATTTCAGACAACACTGAAAACCTCAATCAGTAGGTTGTCAAACTGTACAAGCCTTTTTCAATCTTGATCATATAAGTTGGATGTGCCCAGGATGTAAAGATTTTATATATATATAGGCCTATACATAAAAGAGAATCTGAAGTCCAAAAAAGGTGCATGTTGATGACCAGGGCCCGGATTCTGATGACCTAAAATTGTTTGAAAAATGACCTATAAAATGACCCTAAATTTTAAAGAAAATGACTTAATAATTATAAAAAATGACCTAAAACTGATATTTTATTTATAAAAAAATATTATTGTACACACAAAGTACATACTAGTATGTACATAATTGTAAAAACTGTAAATAACTGTAATGTTGTGAATGAACTTTTCTCACGGAAATTTATACTGGCACTGGTGAGTCAAAATTCGGCACATCCTTTTGTGATCTGTCGGATTATATTGTTGTTTATTGAGGGTAAACAGTAGTTTGCACTCTCTAATCCAAGCAGGTGGCAGACTCTGGTGCCAAGTCAATCTAATGACAATAGTATTATAATACAAAATTTTGGCGTTTCCTTGATTCTCACTTCCGACTGAGACATGTCAACACTTTAATGCCGAATTTTTCCTTCTTGCGTTAAACAAACAACACTTCAAAGACAGCACCGCTAGCGACGGAAAAAAAGAGTTAATACACTCAATGTAAATACATGAAAATGACTAAATAAGGAAGAAAATGACAAAATAATGACCTAAAAATGAAATAAATGCCCTAAAAATATAAAACTGCATAAAATGACAAAAAATGACCTAATAAAAATGCATTTATATAACCTAGAGGCCATGATTAGGATTTATCCACAAGTTGGCAATGTCTATGCAGCATCAATAAAAAGGTGACATGTCATTAGAATCCGGGCCCTGTTGATGACTCTCAAAGAAGCAAATGCCTTAGTCTGTGAAACTCATACTGTACTGAAATAAATGTGGATTTTCTTTATTTTGCAGTTTGCAAATGTTATGAAAGATGGAATAATGTCAAAGACGTTTCACATTCCAGAGACATTCATCATGTTAAAGTAATTGATCTGTACAAAATTTCTACCAAACTGTACAAATCCTCAGAATATTGCGATATACATTATTTCATAAGCGTAACTGATAAACAGGAAGATCATTCCAATGAAGGCCAGGTATATACAGTTGTGATTTTGTGTATGCCACTTATGCTGGGAAAAAGCAAACATGTTTTTTGTAATTCAAATAACCTCCACAGATCCACACAATGATATGTTTGAAGTTCTTAATTTGAGGCAGAAAGATGATAAAGGAATTAGCTTTGTATTTCATGGAAAAGAAAATAGATGTTGGCTACATGCTAGTAAAAAAGTAAAAAAAGTGAAGCGTTCCCTATTAAAGGCCATTGAAGGCTCAGAGGGTTCCAGGATGTGAGGCTCCCAGATTTTTAGATAATCAGCACATGAAGGTGGTAAAGTTGTCAGCCTTATGCACTGGCCGCCTTTACCCCCAGGATTGCTCCTGATACTCATTTCTGTTAGAGGCCGAGTCGACCCCAGGGCCATAGTGCCATACACCAGTGACCTGCAGAAATTACCTGAACAACCAGTATTTCAAGTAAGAGGGTGTCGTAGTCATGTTTTGACCAAAGTGCCATGGGTGAATAATGTTAAACAAGCCAGATACTGAAAATAATTATAAGTTGAAAAAAAGTATGTAATACTAAAATAAGAATAACAAGCATACTGGAACTTTATTTGGCATGGAAATTTTCTGTAATATTTTATTGGATTATTTGGAGTAAGTATTCTTCACATATATACGCAACCTGTTCCTATTTTATTTTGTTTAACAACATTAAAAACTCATTTAAGTGTTAATTAGTTATAGACAGTCTACAATCTTAATGACTGGTATGAGTACAGTTCAATTAGATAAATTTTAATTTCAAAGGAAAATTTGAAATTCTGTCACGTAATTCCGTCACACTCGTTCATTTATTAATGGTATCTAAATAAAAAGATGTAACTAGTTTAGAATTTAATCACATAAACTACAGCTCTTCTAGTTTATAATGATGTGTAAATAAAGTTCCTCAATCCTTAGAGTTCACAGAGTTTCAGTAGGTTTCACGCTATGGTTTGTATGTGGTTGACATTTTGTAATTCCGTCACAAATATTAAAAACCTTTTTTCCCTTCTAAAAGTTGTTTAAATCCAGTAAACTTATATACTCCTAGAAGCGTCCATACATCATCTATCAACATACAAAGAATCACTTTCTCTTATAAACACAGCTCAACGTATCTGTAAGGACTATGGCAAAAAAGACATGCACTTTGTAATTCCGTCACAAATGGAATGGCCCAAAACATCGCTACAACAGTCGTTTTTCTGCCGAATTCAATCGGCATGTAATCATGTTCGTAATGTTGGCGACATTGTAGACTTGGTCCCACTTGGTACAGCCCGGTTGTGACAGCAGTCACCTTATTCTCAAGTTTAGCGAAATTGGCATCTGGAAATTCTATGTGATTAATATTTTTACTGTTTACTATCAAAAACTTCGGTTTACTTTCCTTCATTATGCACTCCTCACACTTTTGCTTTGTACTACAAACCAACTTATGATTCTAGGTCATTGGCAGTTAGGTTAGGAATAGTGATATTATTGTTAGTAACATGCACAGCTAGGTTGATGGCAGTTAGGTTAGGAACAGTGATATTAGTGTTGATCACCATCAAGTTTACAATTCCACCCTTGTTTTGGATCACATGACCTATGGGCAACTCGCTGCCAGTTGTAATTTACACCCTCCAACAGCATTTTTTGTTCAGAGGCTGCCATTTATAGGTTAGAAAAGTGACATCTACATTCTCATTTTCTCAGTGTTTCGGACACTTCATAAAAAATTAAACCGCTGTATGGCTTTTTGGTTTATAAAGAATAAAACAAGCTAACTATCACCGAATTTGAACTTTTTTCCTATGAATAAACATAGTGCGTAATCATGGAAACCATCCCCGCAGACTTTTTTGAGTTCTGAGTAATGAGTGACAACTGGATCTTTATGTCAGATGTGCATTAAGTCCATTTCTGTTCCTTGCTTTCTTTGAAGCATAATACGAAAATTCCATTTCATGTTGATAGGCCTATGTTGTCACAAAAGGAAGCTCATTTTATCATTGTTGATAATAGTTGATGGGGAACAGCAAGTTGCTGCCGCTCAAGGCTGGTAATCATCGTATCCAATAAGAGCGCACCATTTAAATAATACATGTGAACTCCGTATACAACCCCTCTTACCGCTATGTTAAAACGAATTACTGCAATGAAAACTTACAATTAATCTGACAGATTTCCTTGTATGGCATTCCATACAGCTAGTTCCTTCAATTGGTGGGAGTTAAAGGCACGATAAGCACTCCATATTCATTTTTAAAATGTTTAATTACAATAGTTCTCTACTATTAGTGTACAAAAGGCAAAGAAATGTAACACAGGCTCTTAGAATATAATGAAATTTCATTTTGCGTACAATATAAGTACAGACCACAATAAAACTACAAATTCTGCCATACAGTTATTTAATAACTAGTTTCTCTGATCTCTCACTGGATTAAAAGAAATCTATGATGAGGATTTGTAACTTTAAACGCCTATTACCATGCTCAGTAGCCTATTTAATTAATGATGATCAAGCTTTAAAACTTAGTGCCCGATCGAATATGTTAACAGCAACCGTACTGTATAGACTTTGCTCGGCGTATGCCCTAGGTACCATATGCTAGTTCACGTGATAGTAAACAAACCGCAATACAGATATAGGAAGACCACAAAATAACTTCTCATTATCTAAACTCACATTACAAGCATGCAAAACGATACTTTCTCCTGTTTGTGTATAATAGTCCCTCCCACATGTTTCAATATATGTTTGCGTTTTAGAACACTTTACTTTCGGCATGCCTAACACGTATTATAAATTTAAACACGCACAATGACAAGGTACACTGTTTACCAATTTGTGAGGCACCGTACTACGAGCGAATTCACTTCTCGGTACTACTATCAATGACTGTCTTATCAGCCTACGCAATCACCCTCCACCCCCTATACTCAGGTTGTTGGTAACCGGAATCAACTCCCTCTGTGGGTTCGGGCACTAAGTTTTAAAGCCTGATGATGATATCCTATTTTTTAGGTAGATTTCGAAGAAAAATCTACCTATTGCAATGGATACCATGTCATGATTTTCGAAAAATTCTTTCATATCTTTACGTTTCATGCTCCCCTATGTACGAAACCACCGCCCGTTCAAAAAATTTTTTTGTGATATTTATATATATGTTTATATATATCTTTACACGCTAGCGGCCGTAATTTTGAAGGTATTTGAACCAAATTTTATTATGTCATTTCTAGGCCCAATAGTTCGGACAAGTTCGTTAATGAGCAAATTTGGCCCAAGGGGGTGGTCGGGGGAGGGGGTTGAAATTTTTAAAAATGTATATCTCGGCCCCTATGAAGTATAGAGGGAAACTTTGTTTGAATAAATTAGAGTACTCCCTATGGAGTTCACAGTGACACCAACGATTCGGGGGTTCGAGTGAGGGTGGGGGTGGGGGATGAAAATTCGAAACTTTTGAAACCACGTCTTGTGGGGTATCGTTGAAAAGCTCTTGATGAGTACTCTACAAATCAATAAATAGTTTCTTGATAGCTCTCATATTACGCGAGATTTTAATGTTTGAAAATAATAACACTTAAAAGAATTATTATAATATCATAATTTTGTCTTGTTTAGCGACTTTGCTAATTTTATTCATTGCTGATCTTGCGCACGGCCTCCCAGAATATTATATCCTATTCTTGTTGTCAAAACAAATGATTGTAGGCTCTTCCTCTTTACTGCAGGTTTGCCATGCCAAGGCTAAAAAAGAAGAGTGCTGCGCAGCGATAATAAATTAAACCAAAAGCACTTTGAAATCTACCTCAGCCTGTAGGCCTGCCTAAAGGGATTTTTTTTACACATATCAATATTCAAAGCCTACTCTCACATATAGAATTTTTCCTGTCTACTTAAACAAAATATAACATAGCTATTTAGCTCATTCCATTCTCCTTGCAGAAAATGAACTGAAGTGTGAAATAAAATAAACAGGTTATGCGCCTGGTATTCTTTATAATTCAATAAAACAGAATTAAACCATAGATTAATTAAAACCGTAACCTATTACTTTACAGTTACGTATAGTGATTGTACTGTAGCTTTATATAGGCCTACATTTTGCAAAATGTTAGATTGGACATCCAATAAAAACTTTTTTACTACTACAATCATGTTATTGACACATAATGGTGGCGCTGTTTAAGTTCTTGCTGCTGATGCCTATTAAGGATGCATATTGAATGGGAAAAGATACTGTACTAAAAGCACAAATGCCTGGTCTAGAAATATTTGCTTGCATGAAGAACAGTTATGATTATTTATGTCCCAATTAGTTGAAGGTCCAAACCTTGAGAGCTAGCAGAAATGTAATTTATGGGGGTGGCAGAAATATTTAAAGTGCAGAAATGATATGTTCAAAAAGTGTCTGTTACAAATTAGAACTAGGGTATATGGAAAGAAAAATATTATTGCAGCCTATGGGTTTGGGTTTCGAATGGACATTGTATGATTTAGAGTAAGATTACCTCCACAAAGTCTCTGGGTTTTTACGTATATACCTTAGGAGCGAGTCTCACCGCTCGTAGAGTTCCTGGCTAGGGGAGGTAGCTGCACCCTGATTGGCTTTCCCACTCCACGTGTTGTCTGTCTCTGTCTATGCGGCATTATCCCTCCACTCAACTATTACAGTATTTTCTACCACTGGAAACGTGGAGCATGATCTTTACTCTCTGCCTAGCAGTAGGTCACTGATCTTACACGTAACGAATCCGCGCATCTTGGTAACGAGACGTAACGAGAAGCTCGCTGGTTGGGTTAGTCTTCAAGGCCAGAGACGTTGTGGGAGTAATCCTACTCTACTAATGATTGCACAATTTCTAAAGAATCTGCTTCAATACCATTAGGCCTATGTTTTTTCCCTATATTATACAGTTTTAACAGGTCAGATGAAACTCACCCCATGCGGAAATCTTTTAAATATTTCTTATGCATCCTATTAATATTACTACTTATCTCCACAGCTATTCAATTTGAAACTGTACAATAAAATACTCATAATTTTACACTTCCAATAGTCTATAGCATCTCATGAATTTTAGATTTAAAGTTCTACAACAGGATAACAGAGACCATTTAAATTTACACTCGAAGTTTACTGTTCTAGCTCATCACCATGGTTGTGTATGAAAATATTATATTTATTTCATGGAGGGGAAAAATACGCTTTTCAAGTAATAATAAAAAAATACTTATGTTAATATTTACATTGTGTTCTCTCTCACATGCATTATGTTTCCTTTCGATAAATATTTTCATTGCATATTTTCTTAAACTCACTGAAATAAAATTTAATTCTACAAGATTTTAAAATTTTTTAATTTCGAATTACCTGATCAGGAATATATCCTGCTATCTTCTTATACTTCTTCCCAATACGTCTACTTTCATCTTATGCAGGGCGTTTAAGTCCCACCTGTTTTTCACACTTCCTACTGTTTAAGTGCTTTAACCTCATGAATAGTCTGGTTTTAACTGTTGCCTGAATTACATCTAGTGGAACATCACTTGCATCTTCCAAAACGAATTTTACAGTTCTTTCTAACACACTCCTTCCTCTTTGCACTCCAACTATTCCATGAAATTCATTAAAACGTTTTTCAGTTTGTTTAAATTATTTCAGCCAGCTTTTGGAAGGTTCTGTTAAGCCACCAAATGATAGATTCTGTACCCAAGATGGTATTTCATTATTATGTTGAGAGATGTTCTTGAAAGTACGTTTGCCAAGATATGAATACTTTTCCCGAAATTTCTTGGCAATGTATCCATCTACGTAATTCAATCCATCTTCTTCAAGCATCTGTTCTACAGCCTTGCTTGAACTAGCTGTAGTAGAACACATAGAAACAGACTCATTACTGATAGCGCGAGGAGCAATATCTACAATGTTACTTTCTTCATCCATTTGTGTCACTGTAGTCTTCACCTTGGCTTTGTGAAATGCTTTTGCTGTAGCATATTCATCTGGATCTGCATCTGTAGAGTTCATTTGAGCACGGACAATTCCAGGATTTTTTCTGAGCACAATAATCTTAATTCTTAATAGCATTTAGTGGCGAAGGCTGATCATGCAGTCCTCCTCGACTGCAGATCTGAGAAAAAAAGTTTTCAAGAGAATCTTGATTTAAGCGGTGTGTCAGAATGTACTTAGCGTCAAATTCCTTCTTCATGTCTTCATATAGTAGCTGCAGTGAATTTATAGAAATTATTCTGAAAAGCCTGTAATTTATGTTTTGATGTACAGCGAGAAGTGGACATAAGGTAATTCATATGATCCAAGACTTCATTCTGCTGTAACAAATGAGTCCCGTATGGCCGTTTCATCACGATTGCTGACGCCAATGAAAATGAATTCATAATATCAATCCATTTATTGACATGGTCAATGAAATTGCCAATAGCTACAGCCAATTGTTTATCAGGTCCTGGAGTGTACCATTTCAGGGCAGTGGCTGTTGTGTGAGATAATAACTGTCAATGGCGGACGCAGAATTTTTTTTTGGGGGGGGGATTTGAATAGGTAGAAAGAATACTAAAAAATTAACTAACTACATATATAATTGGTTTATAAAACTGGCCACTTAGAGTGCATATTTAACCTTTTTTTTCAAATTTTGGGTGGGGGGGATATATCCCCCTATCCCCCCCTCCCCTGCGTCCGCCACAGACAACTGTGATGCCAGAGATATGTTTTGCCTCTTTGTTTTCTCATACATCACAAGATTTGAGGTTAATTTGTGAGATGAACTAATCTCGGTATCACACGATCTCACTAATTCATGGAGAGGAACGCTGTTTACTCTCTGCCCATCTTCCATTACAAAACCTGAGTCTAAAATCCAATTTATAATTAATTTTGGAAGATGGGGTGCATCAGCAAAGTCATGTACATCTTTATTAGTGATTGGATGCTTATGAATACTGTTTTCTACGGAAATAGATAATTTCTTCCATAATCCCAGATTACCTCCTCCGCAGTCACTTACGCAAGCAACGACACTAAAACCGATTTTGTCAAGCTCTGCAATCACATTGTCTAGAACGCACTTAGTTATCTTTGTATCGAAAGCTACAAATATGGGCTGCTTCCAGTTAGAAAATAGACCTCTTCCCATAATGACCTGCATGTACGAATGAGGACCTAATACTTCATCTACCTTTTGGTCATTTCATATACTGAAGCTTCTTTCATCTCATCAAACTGCAGAACTGTAACCCTTTTGAATGCACTTATGGATTGACCCATGGCTCCCATTATTCTTAATACGTCATGCAGTAATCCCTGACTCAGGTTCATATTACTTGCCCATCTTTGGATAGTTGAAATTCCAGGCAAAGGGTATTTTAATTTCTCTTGAAGATAAGTGAAGCACCTTTTACTAAAATACCTAATGGTAAAGGCTATCGAAATCTCATCAGGACTCCATACTACTCTCTTCTTTTTATTCATAAGTATATCTAACTGATTCTTGCTTGGTGTGTTCGGAAACAAGTGAATGAGAGAAATTCATTGTTGTTTGCTAATTTTTTCAGGCAAATCTGACAGTTCCTTTTTTAATTTCTGAATTTCTTTTTTATGATACTTCACTTCTTCTGCATTTTGCAATAAATGTTGCTTCAGAATAAGATTTTCCTCCACTAGGGCATTAAACTTTTCTATTAGAATCTCATAGTCATTGCTTTCTTTGGGAACTGGTGGTTTACCTAAATTTCCTAGCTCATTACTGCCAATAGTGGTAGACTCAATTTCTGAACCTTCCTCTAAAACTGTCTCTACTAATTCCCTCCTTTCTTTTATTTCCAATCTCATTCTTCTGGGGGAAATAACATCTTCCATGTCCCGGGGTTTGCAACCGTCCGGCTGGCTTCACAGAGGATAAATTATAACAGGAACACTCAGTATTTAATTATATTTATTTTGTATTGCATTAAAATTTGTATTGTACATACGAGATATCATGTGTCCCACATCACTTTTTAATGGTCACATGGACGAAATAAATAAATAAATAAATATCTGTTTCGAGAAGGTTAGAAAGTCAATTAGAAAGGGCAGGAAGATTATGCTAGCAGATTTTGATAGTTTTTCAAACGTTTTCTACAGATGTGAGCAAAATGCTCAAATAGCAACAAAAGACGGGCTAAGTAGCGAATTACTCATCACTCATTGTTTGAATTAGAAACACTGTAGCTGGGGAAGGAGCAAGGAATCTATGTGCATAATGGAGACATGAGCTTTCTTTGGGTTTTCCAGGCCTGATTTTTGTGCATGTTATGGCAATCTCTTGAGTGTAGAGTCATGCTTGAGTTTAGTATCAACATTTTGACCTTTAGTTTTTCTCATTCTGATACCCTTTCTTACATGTGGAGAATAGTCTGGTTAAAGTTTGTATTTACCGAGTGTGTGTGTGCTGTTGTGAGAAGAGATTGTTTACTCTGATTAATAAAAGGTGACAACAACCATTATTGTTGTAGGTGGTGGAGATAGTAACAAAGGAAAAAGTAAAAAATGGAGGAAAATTTTGCAGTTCCCTCACATATCACAGTGTATAGACTTGAAAAACAAAATAGGTAAGTGATACATAATTTATTTTACCGGATATTTAAAGTCTGCTTTATTTTTAGGGCCTGTGCTGGAGTTTTGTAGATTATGTTTGTGTAAACAGTTTCTTGCCTTATGTTTTATCAGTAAATTAATTTTCTTCTTTACAGGTATAAGCAATAATATTGAACGATGTAAAATAAAATTATTGTATTTTCTTCTAATTCTACTTAGAAACATTATTCAGTAAATTATTGTGGATTTTGTCCCTTTCTATTTAATTTTTCATTTAATGTAGGCCTTGACATATTTTAAAATTGCTAATAGTCTTCAAAGTGTCCTATGAATCGTCTTCACTTTCAAAACATTTCTAATTACTGGACTAGAAACATGTATTCCCTTTGACTTACCATGACTGTAGCATAGTTAATGCCTCTTATTGATTTGGTTGTCTTTGCTTCTTTTAGATGAGCTTAATGAATATTCATAGAGATGACAAATAAAGAAGGAAGTGATATAAACAGTAAAGCTATTGAATCATTATGAAAAATGGTCAACTTGTAAACACTCATAGCTCCATTTATGTCTCATTTTTATAGACTAGTTTCAGGGAAAACCATCATTCCCTTCCTCGGCTAATGGTCAATTGGCGTTATCGTGGCTATGGCTGGTAGTTGTCTGTGTTGTGATGCTCTCTCTGTCCCTATTGGTTAATCTGATGACGTCATTAACTGGTGGAATTTCAAAATTCATAACGTCTTGGTTTTTTGTTATAAAGATTTTTTTCCCAAGTATTGAGTTTTGTTGGTCTTTTAACATGTTTGAGTAGTATGATATAATTTATGATATGGTGGTCAAATGTCCAAGAATGATGTGCTGCTTCTGAGTTATTTGTCTGTATGAATTTTATATTTCTCAGATGTTCTTTCATTCTAGTCTGCAAATTTCTCTTTTTCTTTTCCAATGTAAATCTTATACAATCTTGGCATTCCATTTGGTAAATTCCTGATAATTTCAAAACAGCACAGGAATTTACCAAATGGAATGCTAAGATTGCAATAAGATTTACATTGGACAGACGAGAAATTTTGGAGATCAGACTGAAAGAACATCTGAGAAATGTAAAATTCATATAGAGAGATAAATCAGTAGTAGCACGTCGTTCTTGGACATTTGACACCCACATCAAAAAATATATCAAACTACTGAAACATGTTAAAAGACCAATAGAACTCAATACTTGGGAAAAATCTTTATAACGAAAAACCAAGATGTTGTTATTAATTTTGAAATTCCACCAGTTAATGACTTCATCAGATTAACAATTAGGGACAGAGGTGCATCACAACATAGACAACAACTACCAGCCATAACCACCAGAACGCCAGTCGACCATTAGTCGAGGTTGGGGATGATGGTTTTCCCCGAAACTAGTCCATAAAATTAGTGGAGCTATAAGTGTTTATAAGTTGACAATTTTTAATAATGATTCATAGAGACCTTGAAGAAATGATATAAAAAAAATAATAAATAACATCCTGACGAAAAATAATAATGGACATAAATTAGATCCACTTGCCTGCATTGAGTCAAATGAAACATAACCACATGCAAGCAAAGAAATTGGTTTTAGTTTCTTCTGAGACTTTATTTTTTTAGTAAAATTTTGGTGATGAAAAATACAAGGCAGTCAGTCATGAAAATACGGGAAACTTGTTTCAGCAGTCTTATCTAGTTCTTCGAAATATGTTTTTAGTGCCAGACGAATGTAAATATTAAGCTGTTCATGCTATTAGGAGAGTCTGCTTTACAGATGTGAGGTGTAATTAAAACAGCCTACACTGTAATACACCAGTACTGCTTCTAGATACACCTGCATCATTTTGCTTTTAGTAATATGCATTTCTCTGAGGAATAAACAGCATGTGTGAAACTGTAATTAAAAGAATAACTATTGTAAATTTGCATACATGATTTTTGGGGAAACTAGATATGTAGTCATCTCATACCTTTCAAAATTGTTGATTTTGTAATGTACATTGTGACCAAAAGTCCTTAGATAGCAGTTTTCAAATTTCTAGAACAAAATTACAGGTTTGAAGACTATATACTGAAAAATAATTACTACATACCTTGCAATCAAATTATCAGTTGCAAGATATTTAAATAATGACATAAATATGCCAATGTTGTGTGATTCTACCCTTGCTGATGACTGCCTTTATGATAGATTCATGAATCTGTGCACTGAGGAGTCGAATATTAGTTCCATTACTTATAATAGTTACAAATTTAGGTGCCTTTTAAGATCAAATGGTGCTAAAGTATTAGTGCTTCTATATTATTTATAACGCACGGTATTACCTTTCACAGAGGTTTTGTAGTAGGCATGGAGCAAAGTAGGGAGGGTTTACATTGGAGCCCTGTATGTTTCTTCCCTTGGTTAGCATGGTTGCATATTAATATTAATTAGTTGCTTCCTGCAGAAAAACTAGTAATAACGATGCGCAGCACAATCTTAAAACGCCATGGTACTACATTCCTGAAGGGACTAGGCCTACCAGGCCTACCACCCGATGCCAGGATTGGGGGGCATGTGGTCAGCATGCCAACACCCACGGCTGTTAATGGTGGTTTCCGTGACCGGAGCCGCTACTTCTCTATCAAGTAGCTCCTCAGTTTGTATCACAAGGCTGAGTGCACCTGTTCCAGACCTCCCTCCCCTCAGAAAAATCCAAGGAGGTATTGGGGATCAAACTCTGGCCTAAGGATCCATAATCAGTGACGATACCACGAGACCATACAGCGCAATCTTACTTCATGGAATTTCATTAGGATATTATATGATGGATTTTTTTTAAAGGTCTTGACTCATTTCATTATAGATTCTTCATTAGCTAGGCATTCAAGGCACATTATTATGTGGATTTTGATAGTTTAACTCATTGTAATAAGAAAAATAATCACAGAAGAATAAAGTCCATGTTCAACCATATGAACCGAAAGGAACGGGTCTGAATTTCATTGAAATGTGGTAAGTCTGATACACACAATAAATTGTTTTAAAGAAAGTTGCGTAGAAGAAACTTAGGTACAGCAGATTTTTATATGTGAATGTTTTTTATTAAGTAATAAGTAGCATTACGTAGCTCCAATAATATGAAATAATTTTCAGATATTATTTCTACTAAAAGCAGTATGTCTCTAATAATAAATAAAAACAAGACATTTTCATGGTTTCTTTGGCTTCCAACTAGATGAATAGGATTGATTCCAAGCTTTTGGCAGCTGGTTCAGTTGCCATCTTGCCATCAGCATGCTGACCACTTGCCCCCATCTTCTGGGAGTAGTGAGTTAATTGGGAAAAGATCTGTGTTATGTAGGTAGACAAAGAAATGCTAGGTGGACTGGGGTGGCCAATAGGAAAATCAGGAAGCAGAACAAATAGACAGAGAGGTCTGATTTCTAAGGAAATCTAGACCCAAGACCGAAACTTCAATATGATGGTAGTCTTCAGTTTAGCCAGACCTGGAAGCCAGTATTGACTTCTCTCATTCCCAAATATGGCGTTGACCACCAGTTTGAACACTTAATTTAGAAATTGTGCTATTTTTGTTTGGTTTTGTTAAGCTAAGGAAGGAACATTCAAACACGTGGAGAAATTCAAATATCTGGGAGCAGTAATTACTGATACAAATAATGTTAAGGCAGAAGTTAAGTGTTGATTCAGATCAGGAAATGCTTGTTTTTAAGCAATTCATAAACTCCAATCTTCTCGTCTTCTGTCCAGAAAATTTAAAAATAAAAATTTATGAGACAGTTATCTTGCCAGCTGTACCATGCAGATGTGAGATATGGTCCCTTACTCTTTGGGAATAACATAATCTGAGAGTGTTTGAAAACAAGGTGCTTAGTAAAATAATCAGACTTAAGAGAGATGAGAACAGGGACTGGAGAAAACTGCATAATGATTAGCTTCATGACCTGTACTTTTCACCAAATATAATAAGGGTAATTAAATCAAGGAGGAAGAACTGGGCTGGACATGTTGTGTGCATGAGGGCGGAAAAGATATCTAAAAAATATTGACTGGGAGACCCAAAGGGAAGAGACCATTAGGAAGACCTAGACGTAGGTGGGAGGACAATATTAGAATATATTTAAGAGATGAAGGATTTGCAAGGGATGGTTGGAAGGAGTTAGCTCAGAATAGGGTTGAATGGCGGGCTCATGTAAGTGCGGTAATAAACCTCCAGATTGCATAAAATAGATAATATTCCTTTAGCTTGCTTATAATTTGATTATTGCCATTGAGTAAGTAAGTAAGGAAGGAGCATTTCATATTTTATTATTTCGATAGACTTTTCTGCTTTCTTGATTTACCAACAATCACTTTAGAAATTGACCTAGTTTTGTTTTATTAAGGAAGATGTATTTTATTATATTATTATTCGATAAACTTTTATGTATCCTTGATTTAGCAACATGAATTTGTACATAAATATCTAGTGTGGGTACTTTTTCAAAACTCTCAATGAACATTATATGAAAATTTGGGTATTCTCTTTAAAATAAGAGATTTGAAGTTACATCTGGTAACCGAAAGTCCAAGAAATTTGGTAATACAGTTATTGAGTTCTCAGTAAAAGGCTATTCCAATCCCAGTACACCAAGTTTCATGTCACTGAACCACATGCTTCGAAAGTTGTAAAAGTGGTAAACCTAATTTGTAAACTTCTTTAACTTCCTGAAACTGTTGGGATTTTGTATGGATGGAACTTTGTGTCCTGATGAAGAAGTATGCTTACATTGAAATTTGATAATTCAAGGAATACAGAATAACACCAATTCTCCACGATAACAGTGTAAATACCAGAAACAACACAAGCTTATTCTTTTAAACCCAAAGTTCAGAATTGGCAGTTTCTTTGTATCCATTTAGTATTTTTTATTAATCCATTTTATCAATACATGATACGGGATAAATTAGATAATTAAAAATAATTCTTAACCTAAATTATTGTTATAATAAACAAAAATAATAAGTTATTACATTTAGTATGTAAATATGAGGTCTGTAAAAGGAGGTAATTCCGAAAACCTGATTTTCCAATAAATGAATTCTAATCTTTATCTGTTTACCTAAGATTGCATGAAAATAAATCTACATTCGTTATATGTATTTGTTTGTATTATGAAATTGTAGATTGTATTAAAAAAAAGTGTTTATTATTATTAATGTTTAAAATTAAACAAAGTGTATTATTCAAAAGTAGTCAAAGGTTTAAAACACTTTTAGCTCACTTTACATACCATTACTAGGACATATTTCAAGAGGTTAACTCCCTCCCATCGTCACACAGCACAGTCGCCAGAGCGCCAGTCGACTGCTAGCCGACGATGGGAGGGAGTTAACCTCTTGAAACATGTCCTAGTAATGGTACGTAAAGTGAGCTAAAAGTGTTTTAAACCTTTGACTACTTTTGAATAATTAGTAAAGCTTCACTGACTAAAAAACTTCATTTTAAACTTTGTAAAGGGTATTATTTTAATCATTTCTTACCTCATTATGCGCTAAAGTTTTACGAGATAAACATGGTAGTGAATAGAGAGTTCTCTCATAAAACTTTAGTGCATAATGAAGTAAATGAAGTAAATAATTGTAAATAATCATACCTCTCTTTCCACAATAAAACCAGTGTGAAGAGAAAGATCTCAAATTATGAATAAACTTATATCTCTGTACACATCATAAATTTAGAATTGATAGCCTATTTATCCCATAATACATTGTAACATTAATCCACAACTAGTGACGATATGAGATTCCTCTCTATACACACTGATAGAGAGTAAATTCATAATCTCTGGCAAGATATATTTTTTTCTGCAATTTTGAAGTTACCTCTCTTTTTACACAAGCACCCGATCAATAATATAACTAAACTAATACAGAACACATACAATTTACACATCTAATAGCACAAGTATTAACCTACAGTGTAGTATGTTTCTTTACACAGTAAGCAGTCTTGAATTTGTTAAAATAGTCAATTTCCTTCAGTTTGTTTGTTTCACTAAAGATTTGAAGGTTACATGGTTTATGTAAGTTCTCTTTCTAAGTAGTTTAAATACCTTTAACAGTTCGTTTTGAGGTATATGCTGCATTTGTTTTAAAGGGCGATCTTATTTCTTTAGTCACTTCAGTTTTCAGAATTATATAGTGCTTAAGACAAAAAAAAAAAAATACTTCCACGAATGGTTAGTTGTATTAACCTAAAGTGTAAAATACTCTGAAATAAAAATTACAGTAATGCGACATTAGTAACATTTCCTAAGATTCTGTAGATATTTTGGTGTTTCATTAAAAATTTTCATAAAAGTAATTTCATATTTTTTGTATTTAATAGTGAAATAATTGTTTTGGAAAATTGAAACAATGCTCACATTTGTATGTGTACATATACATAATATATTAACCAAACTTATTTTGTGTGACTAAAAAAGCATATGGGCACTACCCTTATTTAAGGAAAGATTTTGTTTACAGTGTACATTATTATATCTGTATTTTATAAGGAGGGAAAGACCCTGGTTGAGGCATTTGAAGTGTTTTGAAAAAATTCCTGTGTGGTGTTTGTACAGCATCACCTTAACTAAGTAAACATTCAATGAAGTTTTATAACGTCCTATACCAATAAACCTGCCTAAATGACAGGTTTGATGCAGAAACTAGGGTTGCCAACTCTTAAAAGTGGAAATAAGGGATAATAGTGCACAACAGAAATGATAAAGGAAAAATGCCAAAAATAAGGGAACCAAAGTTTTACTGCTCTTGCAGCATAACATAACGAATAGACACTTACAGAATTGCATTAATATTCTCTATTTAAAAAATATATATTTATACTGGTATATCACCCTACATTAACAACACAAACATTTGTGCCAATACAAAAAAAAAAAAAAAATCAGGATAGGGATTTAACACTTGAGAGATTACTGTGGTTTACAAACTGTTATCTGTTAAATTATTATGAAAATGTCATACCAAAACAAATTTTAAAAACTGATTGATGGGAATTCTGGAAATATGGGATATATCGTTGCTTTACTGCCATAAGATCATCTGTGCATTTCTGCCAGAAAGTTGAATACGCAACATATGACCTTTAGGTTCTGGAACTATTTGAAAATAAATACAACCATGTGGAATACACAACTACATTAAGTGAGAGTGGTTTTCAACATACAGCCTTTTGATACAAGATAGTTTGCATATGTTTGAAGTGAGTGAGCGCATAAACTAATTTTCAGTAAAAACTTGATATACGATCTTCTGGCAGTAAAGCGACAATATCTTCAAAAATACGGAACCCAGGATTTTTGTCCAAACTAAGTGAAAATAAGGGATCTCCCGGGAAATAGGGATAGTTGGCAATCCTGGCAAAACTTAGGAGCTTTTTCCCTTCTTACAAAATAAGAGTTTAATGGTTATGTATATATGTATAGGTTTATTATATTTATAAAGTGGATTTAATTTAAATTTACAATGTATATAGTGCATACCAAAAGCATTTGGATTTTGGATTAAGTTATTCTGAACAGATTTGGCTAGGCACATGTGGCTTGTAGTAAAACTTCAGTGCATTGCTTTTTCTTCTCTGTTATTTGAGTATTGGGCTTCATATTTTAGTAATTAAGTATATTGAAGTAGTTTAATAATTCACCATAAACTAGTACAGTAAATAGAATGTTTTTTTTTCTATTTCGTTCTCATGAACCAGTAGTAACGAATTTTTTCTTCACTCCCTGCTAGAAAACCTTTGAATTTAACATGGGTACTGTTGTGAACACTTCTAGGAAGTGTTGTTTTGTAGAAAATATTTCATTTCAGAGTAATGACTTTCAATACCAGAAGAAAACATCTTAGTTCATAGATAGTTTTAGAGTGGATTATATAAAACCAGCTAGATATGGCAGTGCACCTACACCTAGCAGGGGACCCTAGGCTTTGTTGTTGAGTGGAATCTGTAAAGGCCTGCCAGCTAGGAGAAGGATTTTGCAGCTATATGGCAACTGCATAGATACATGACATCATGCCCAACTGGCTATTATTATTAGGGTCCGTATTTTTTCGTAAAATAAAATGTCTGATTTCACAAAATAAGATATTTTATTCAATTATACTGCATTGTACACTGATAAATTTTATGGGGATACTACGACACTGGATGCTGTGTTCTTTTTTAGAACCACAAAAAAATGGCTATATTTGAGGTTGTAATGTACTTAGAATCTATAGGCTACAATTCATATAGTGTATCTGTAAACCAAGTTTGTTGCTAAATAATATGCGAAATG
This sequence comes from Ectobius pallidus, assembly GCA_964059195.1. Lineage (NCBI taxonomy): Eukaryota > Metazoa > Arthropoda > Insecta > Blattodea > Ectobiidae > Ectobius > Ectobius pallidus. The sequence continues at coordinate 97,435,267 of CAXKWD010000007.1, forward strand.
AAAGAAAAATCGTGAAGAAGTGGGCAACTATATAACCTGAAACAGTGTAATTTATACTGGTTACTCACAAGATTCGCCTGCAAACAAAAGCACCAGTTACTGTGGATGAAATATGAAATCTGTTGAATCTATACTCTTTGTCGCAATCTAACTCTGCACAGAGATAGCAAAAAAGGAGTGTATCATGATCACTGAATAGCGTACATTCCTCAATCTTTGCTGTAGTGATCACCAGTATCGATAACTTCTTGGCAGCAATAGAAATAGCAGAAAAGGAAACATGTTATTTCGTGCTTATTTAGACATTTTGCACAATCAATCAAATTTTGCAGCATTTCATGGCTTCAATTTACTTAATATTAGTAATTTATGCAATACAATGCTAAATATGGCTAAAGAAAGCTGTTTTCTAAAATTTTGTGGCATTTCATGGCTTCAATTTACTTAATATTGGTATTTTATGCAATACAATGCTAAATATGGCTTAGGAAAGCTGTTTTCTAAAATTTTGCGCTTTACCAAAAAATACAGTCCTTAATTAATATACTACTTGGGGTAATACTTCCTCTCCTGGAAGATACCTGGAATAAATACTTCCTCTCTCATCTGGAATGATTTACCTTCCCATATCCATGTATTTTAATAACAGAACCCTACAGTATAATGACTGTGTAAAATTAAGTAAAATAGAAAAATATCTATAAAATGACAACCCACTTGCTTTCAAGAATGCCTGCTTGTAAAATACACTGTAACTTACTTTCTTTTGTATTTATGCTATTGCATACTGTCATTTTACTCATGTGATCTTATACATAGCTATTTAAGTGGTGGAAAGATATCGAGATGTGAACATGTAAACAATTAGATTATAGCACGATTTTATGTATTAATTGGTACTGTACAAACGGCCTCTTCAAATTCTTCTTTCAGGATATATAGAACTCACCTATTTGTGATGGAAACTGGATGTATCGTAACTTAATCTTCTTTATGTAAGTCTTCTATATATTCCCTTCGCTTTTGTATATCTGAGGGTCATTAAGAGTTTGAAGTATTTTAAATTTTTCTAGTCATATTGACTCACTTAGTTCGAAAGAAGTTTTGTTTTTTTAAGAATCAAATTTTGGCATTTGGTGATTCAATAGCAACCCAAACTTTCCTGCTTTGGTAATTTCACCTTTGTTACTTTAGCTTGCATATATCACTTGGCACTTGTTTATTTCCTTCATTCTATTTCTTCTTTTTAACCCTCTTGCTGCCATGTGCTGGTTCATCTGATTTCAGCTTCGCTGGCCCTCGAGTTTTACGCAGAAGTGCATAGTGTAACAATAACACTTGAAAAATGGAAAGACAATCAGTTTTCTTGTCGTAGGTAATCCCATGAGAGTTGGATTTCTTAAGACTATTCCATGAGTAAAAATGTAACAGATTATACAAATAATAATTACTTTTGTCCTTTGTTATATAAAAACAAAACTAACATCTGCAAGATCACGGCATACTATGAATCAACCATCCATGAATCAATTCGAGTTACCATGGTGTAACCAGTGCTACCAATGGTGCATATAGGACATAGTTAACTTCACCCAGGTAAGCTAACAGCAGAACAGAATAAAAGCACACGAACTGGCTTGCTCTAAATCAAAATTGTGTTTTTAATCAATGTGCATTTCTATTATTTAATTGCAAACAAGTTATATTGTATAAAATAATCTGTTTTTGTGCTGTTTAATGGCAGCGTATGACGTATTAATCACTGCACACTGATACTTACGTGCCCAGTAACGAGGAGCATGTTTTGCCCGATAAAATGGCATCCTCACAATTCCTACAAGAATATTGTAAGATAAACGACCGTGATTGGTCTATATCCGAGGAATTGCTAAACGTTAGTGGTCAATATCAAACATGCGGCGTATGGGTGGAATAGTCATATTAAATAACTAAATCTTCATTCCATTAATGTAAATAATGGAGTGATATAGCCTAGACAGTTTGTAGCAATTATTAGAACCAGTTCATTACAACCATAATTTATGTCTACCTAAGGATATAACATAATTATGGAAAAATTTACAGTCTTTTAGGTATTAAACATAGAACATTATCTGACAAGATCTTGAAATGTCTCTGCATTAAAATTTACTTTCTCTAGTTGACAATTTCACTGATCAGTTAAGCAGAAATACTAATTTAACAGCATGATATGATCTAACAGTGATAATAGGCTATATAGAATACTGCTACAAGAAAGAAAGAAAAACATATTATACAGAAATCTCTGCATATCTTGTTGATGCTATACTGTCTGAAATTTTACTTGGAAATCTTAACTCCTTCATGAGCCAAAAAAAGAGGTAAATACAGTTATATGACATAGTGAAATGAAACAGCCACCTTAGAAATTGGAAGCCCTCGTACACTGTAAGATGAGAAAGAGTGAAGAACCTGTTCCCAGCAACCCAAGTTCCTGCCTAACAGGATGTTTAAATAATAAATACATTGTTTTATAAAATCACTCCAATTGGAATGAAGTCGGTGGATGCTCGGTCCCATAAAGTCTACCAGTGCAGCAGACATTTTATATCTGGCACTAAGAGGGTTAAAATAGTATGGAATATGTAGTGATTTTTTATGTATATATACAGTTTAATCTCAATATAACAGACCTCAATTTAGCATACTTTTCAGTCGTAACTACATATTTCAAATCCGATACATTATAATACAAAAATATTTCATTTTTAAGGTTCCATTACTTACGATCATTTCAGTATTAAGTACCAAAAAATGAGTAGTTGGCTTTAAATCTTTATTTTGTTCATAAATATTTATAAGTATGTATTAATATATTATTACACCTGTTTTGGTAAGAACAATCAATCTTTGAATTGTATATACTTTAGAAATATAGTTATTGCTTGTAGCAATGATCGATAATGAGAGAATACAATATGGTGCCTGCTTGGAGGAACAAGTTTCTTTGAGCACGGCTTGAAACATCTTGTCTTATCTACTGCATATTGTAGTATCTTCAAATTTAAATTTTCATGTTCTTTTAAATATTGGTTGGTTGGTATATAGTTATTTAGCGACGGCGATGCACTGCAACTTAGGCCTTTGACCGTCACCGTTGTGCCGGAATTTTGTCCTGCAGGAGTTCTTTTACATGCCAGTAAATCTTTTGACATGGGCCTGCAATGCCATCAACCTGGGCTGGGATGGAACCTGTAACCTTGGGCACAGAAATCAGCGTTATATTAACTGCTCCACCCAGGCTGACTCTTTTAAATATTGGAAACTTGGGATATTACTTCTGTGTTGTCTGTGTGAAAATTAAATTAAGAGTACTAGTGATACTACGCTATTTAAATTGGTATATTTGTGGCAGTGGAGACAAAGAAAAGACAGCAATTGAGCAGGGAAAAGAAGGTAGAAATCATTAGGAAAGTTGGGGGTACATTAGAAAAGATTGGTATGGCACATGTTTATAATTCACCACATTCTTTATTGTACATTCACAGTGATTTCATTTCGACTAGTTAAAATGTAAAATATCTTTGGTTTTGACAAGATTTACCTGTTTCAGTATAACATACTTTTCTGAATAAAAACTTGTTTTCTGATGTACTTTATACTGAGATTTCACTGTGTGATTGTTTGGATGGATTCTATTGCTGTATCAGTCAAAGCTTGTAGGACCTAGATAAAACCTTTGCAGGCCAATCTAGTAAGAATTATGGAGCATGTGAGCAATGAAAAACATAACGAAATAACTTTTTTTCTGTATTTTAAGCACATCTTTAACTGTTTTACAATTTATAAAAACAACTGTATTAATATAATAATCTCACTGCCAATTTACGGGCTAGGATTCAATTCCCAGCCATGCTGGATATTTTTCAGTTGAGGGAAATTTCCTTCTTGAGTTGTGTTGTCCTTTCATCTCCATCCCATGGAGACAATGGAAAATTACCTCAGTATCACCTTGCACTGGAGGGGGGGGGGGGGTGTTCTTATCCCTTGTTTCCGTCTGCAGATCCAACCAATCTCCAGGTTATACAACTTTTCAGGAAATTTCTCTTCTTGTAAAAATAAAACCAAATATATGCGTAGAATAAAACACTGAATTATTAAATAGTTTCATGCATTGAAGAGCTTTTGAAGTAGGGTTCTGTATTTACATATCATATGTGAATGCATACATGAACTTCATAAAAATGGTACCCTGAGAATTAATTATCTAAAGAAGAAAAACTTGGTGGATTATGAAACTTTATTGAAACCACATCTTGTTAGAAAATGCTGTACTTAGAATTTCTTTCACGTGTCTTGTTAGAATTTCAAGTTATGTTTAACAAAATATCTTGAAGAAGAACACGTGCTTCAGAAACATTGCGTTCAAATGTAGGAAAACTACTCCAGATAGCTGGAGTATACAAGGTGCCATGCAGTTGTGGTCAACTTATATAGAGGAGACATATTGCACAGTGACAAAGTCTGTGCAAGAGCATGTACAGCACTACAAATTCATTATCATGGATAAGAAGTCGGCTATAGCAAGTAGAAGACAAGGCATAGATTTCCTGACAAAAAAAAAAAAAAAAAACCAAGAAGGGGGGATGGTCAAAATAGTCCAGCAGTCCCAGAACATAAACGAGGACAAATGCCTTGACTTGCTGAAAACCTAGAATACCCTACAGTGATAACACAATGAGGTGGTCAAAGAGAATGAAGCTCCCATCACCTGCTTCCACCAGCCGACTAATCACAGATCTTGAGCTGGTATCTCTATTGAGATTGGTGGGATCACCCAATAAATGACTCCTGACCACTCAAGGCATCCTTCAACAGCACCATTAACTTTCTAGGTCTAAAGAAGACACCAACATGACCATGAAAACATTGACTTATCAACACTGAATGTGGCATTACCTGAACAACTGAGCCAGCTGGGGTCTTTAAAATCTGTGAACTACTCAATGACGTTTCGTTTTTACATTTTCTTATGAATGAGATTTGTCATGTCACATGCTCAAAAGATGTCTAACTGAATATGAGTTGTAATATTTTTTGTTTTTGTTTTTGTGTTTATGCATGGATTTTTGGGAGGAAATAATATTTTTGGACTCAGGTTTTCAAAAACTTATTTCTGGAGAAAAGATCTCAAAGTTTAGAATGGAATGCAATGCTCCCTCTACTGTTGCATTTTAGGACTTGAGGAACCTCAAAAGTTTTATTCCTCATACGAGCAATGCTCATTTGGGTTTTAACTTTATTCTGTATTTTATGTATCATTTTGAATAAAGTGAATAAAAGTGATAATAACAATACTTCTTCTACTTATAGTACCAGTGATATAGGTAGAGAACCCAAGGAAAGAAAAAGAAAATACTAAAGAAGTGTTGTATTAATTCAAGAAAACTCAGTACTTTCAAGGATTGAACACTTCAAAGCATACTATAGCAGAAGAAACCACCTTTTACCCTCAATATAAGAAATAACACAGAAAGTTTGTCATAAATTATGAACATTTTATGGAAGTAACCAGTCGTGTAATTTACACATTTCTATTTCTATTTTATTTAAATCCTAAAGGCAGCTATTTAAAGTAAGCTGTATTAACTTCAGTCTTTGGGAAATACTTTTCAGCGACTATCCTGTAAGTATTCTGTAACTTCTGTCATTAGGGTGGTGATGTAAAGTTGAAATACATCCCTGAAACATTTAGAGAGGCCCAAAGTATGCACAAGATCTTACAAGAGGTAGGCCTAAACAATAGGCTACTGTGCAAGATCAACAATGAATGAACAACACAGTAATTCTATGGCAAACTTTCTGTGGTATTTCTTATATTGAGGGTATAAGGTGGTTTTTCTCCTATAGCATACTTAATCTGTCAATGAAGTTTAACAATAACTTCTAAGCATGATATAATTACACTTTATCTGAAAATATAGCATGTACTAAATAGTTTGATGGCAAGCCACATGTGAAGTTAATTAAATTTAAATGTGTAGCGTCTAAAGTCAGGAATGACTAACCTATAATTTATATGTACATCATCCTACCTGGTATTAACCAATAATAACAAGATAGATACTAATAAAGTCTGTGTTTGTTACCAGATGTAAAATATTCATATGTTGTGGATCAGCAACCAATTGGTCGGTTACTGTTCAGACAGTTCTGTGAGACTGCTAAACCAGAATATCATCGGTACAACATCTTCCTCGACTCTATTGTAAGTTTATACTCCATTCTGAATGATTACGTGTATTGTTTCTTTTTGACAATTGGAATTGTCACTAAGGATTGGGTTTAAAGAAATAACGTGAACTTTCTACCACAATTTTGTAAGTTTATATTTGTTTATAGCTTTGGAAAACACATACATAATGTTAACACTGTACAGATACATAAGTGTTACATATCTAACACATCTAACCTGTTTACTTTTAAAAGTGTAAAATTACTAGTGTTCCTTGTAAAAAATGTAAATTCTTTAACTTCCTTAATAACTATATAGAGAGTTGAAAAATAACAAAACTTGATTTATGGACGTGACTGGGAGAATGTTGCTTCCATCTTCAGTTCAGTAGGTGAAATACGAGTATGTAGGTGATGCGTTCTGAGACATGTTCAGGTAAACTGTTCCGTAATTGAAGGATTGTGTTACTATGTGTTACTATGTAATTATTATGTTATATAACTTCAGAATTATGTTTTACCTTAACATTTTTTATTACTGAAGTGTAGGATGAGCAAGAGTCTAGTATGAACTACAAGTATAGATTAAAATTGATCACTGCACCTTACTCTTCCTAAAAGTAATTCTGGACATTGAGACCCATAAGCATATTTCAAATTCTTATATCAATAAAAATGTAGAATTTGTTAAAATTGTGTTTAGAACTTGACATTATCAGTCGCTTGTTCCCTATTTACATTGTTACCATCTACAGGGAGACCCAGTGAACTATTAACCGACTGCGTGATGTTTCTCGGTTCACAATGGTTGTGCGTCTGGCCTTCTGCGGCTATCATAGAGGGGTGCTGATGCAACAATACAACAATTTCCTTAACTGATTTTAAAGGCTTTGCTTACCATCATTAGGAAAGGAGGTCCTGAAACTGGCCACCTTCTTTGTCCATATGTTTTTGGCACCTCTTTAAGAAACCATTTCCAAACAGTGACCGATGTCATCTAATGTTTCTTTGGTAAGAGCCCTATGCCGTCTGTAAGGTTTCATAGACTGAACACTACCTGTAGCCTGAAATTTATTAAACAGGTTATGGATTGAATAAATTTTTCCCGGGTAGACAGCCAGGTTTGAAGATCAAGTGTCTCCGGTGTGTACCGCATCCCCTGTGAATGCGGCAGGGCTTACATCGGGCAGACTTCACGGACTATTGACCAGCGCTGTTCTGAGCATGCCCGCTGCATCAGACTCTTCTATCCCGATAAATCTGCGGTGGCAGAACATACCATCAACTTGGGATCCGGGCACAGGATTGATTTCGCAAACACTACAATCCTTGCGAAGACTTCAAGGTTCTGGGACAGATTAATCAAGGAAGCGATCGAAATTAAGCTTGAGGCTAACAATTTCAATAGAGACGGAGGCCTCAGCATCAACCCTGCCTGGAATCACTGTCTCAAACAACTAAAAGACAGTAGAAGCCGATTGGCCGAAAAAAAGACGATGGAAAAATTAATTGGCGCCTGATTGGTCGACTCCTCGCAACTCGCGATCTGTATATATATCACCTCGGCATGACAGACTCAACACTTCAGTATCCCTGAGGATGGAGGCAGCATGGGCCTCTGAAACGTCGGAGACACTTGATCTTCAAACCTGGCTGTCTACCCGGGAAAAATTTATTCATACTCTTTGCCAGGAAAATCTCAAATCTTACAGGTTATGGATTGTTGTATCCCCTGGAACCTTCACACCTGGGAATCGTTCTAAAATTTTTATTTCCACTTGACGAACTGCCTGCGCTAATACATACAAATCTACATAAATACATGCTGCACAATAGTAAACATACATGGATCCAGTGATCCACAATTGTGACTAAATACAGGAGACAATAACAAATAACTCGTAACAACTGGACTACACTGACTCACTCGGAACTACACCTCATTACAATCAATGCAATATAGCAAAACCAGCATCAGTAGTGTGACCTTCATTGCAGCAGTAGTGGGAAACATGTCCACACGCCCAGTGGAAAAACACCGTGAAGCTGGTTCATAGTTCATTGGGTCTCCCGGTACTTCGTGGTTGATGGTACATTCTGTGAAGATTCCTCCATTTCATTTTGTATTAGTAATTTCATGTTTTATGTCAACCGGTCATAAAAAAAAAATAAAAAAAATCTTACTGTTCTACATCTTGAAATCCTCTGCCAGAATAACTTAAACTGATAAAACTAACTAGGATCCATTTCTTTGTTTCATGCTTAAAACTAGAATAACTATAGTGCAGTAAAAAATAATATAAATTTTTTTCCCTCGAAAGTTGTTTATAAAATGCACATTTGTTGATAGATAAAAATAGTTTTGTTGATTAAGGTACTATGATAATTTATTTTATTTACAAAAATGTAAATAGTTATAATGTTTAATGCCTGGACTACTTGTATTAGGAATGAATATTGCAACCATTTTTTCTCTTTGTTCTTTTAACTTAACAGTTATGAGTATTTAATTTAGTTGTTGGGTTCTGTACAAATCACACATTAATCATTGTTAAAACTTTTAAGGTACCTTTGTATATCACCTTTTCCCTTAATAATAGGTTGTTATCCAATATTATGTAGAATGGTAGAGTAGGGCTTGCTAATGTTAGTAGTAGTAGTAGTAGTAGTAGTAGTAGTAGTAGTAGTAGTAGTAGTAGTAGTAGTATCATTAACACTTGTACGCATGCTATCTTGTACTAGACTTTTAGTCTGGATATATTAGTAAAAGTAGTTTTGCCACATAATACTGTACTTGTATATCTTGTTAGATAAATAACGCTTTATAATCTTCTCAAGATTTACAGAAGCCAGTATAATAAAAAATAAAAATAAATAGTGACCAAATTTTTTAAAAAGGCTCTTAAAAAGGAGAGTTAGTTGGAGTAATTGGTTTTGAATTTATTTTTATTTTTTATAACATGGTTGGTACTAGTACATGCTGAAATTTTTTGCATATTGCTAGAAATGTTAAAAGGTTGTCATGATTGATTGGTTGCCTTTTTTGGTGTTTGTTTCTCAAATGGAATGCACATTATTTTATTACAAACGTAGGAGACAATCAATCAACCCGTAATTCATTTCCAGAGCATCAAGGCCCCTTGGGGGAGATTTCATTACAGAAGCTGAATTTAGTTATGTGAAATTTTCCTGTAGAAGGCAGCTTTTCAGAAGAGTTTAAAATATTACTAGGACATAAAAGGAAAATTTTGTCTAGAGGCTCTAATTTTGGTTTGAGATATATATTAAAGGAAGGGTAAACTAAAAAAATACCATTTTCTAATTTTAATCTCATCGCACGGAGCTTTGAATTACGAAACGAATGGTGATCTCGTGAACTTCAGGTGCCCAATATTACGCCTTGTACGGGTGAAGTAAAACGCTCCTGTGACGTCACTCCTGACTAACTCGCTGGCAGGACAACAGCTACTGTAATGCTCGCGCCTGTGTTTCTAATACACCACAAAGTCTCATTTGTGTTTGTTGTTGATAGAGATGCCTGCAATGTTACCTTCTAAGGACAAATCTCGGTATCCACAAATTAATATCACACGAAAAGAAAATGACAAGGAATTATTTAAAGAGTTGCAAGGAAGAAAAGAAAATACGGAATGGTGTAAATGTGGGCTGTGTGTACATATGAAAACGGGCCACGAAAGTGTGTGTTGTTGGGACCGTGAAGTAATTTGTGAACAGAAGGGGGTTGTAGACTGTATAACACGACATTGCTCATTCGATAGCGTTATTATAAATAAAGATACACTAGTTGCCAGGCGTTATCAGTTAATACTTAGAGCTAATACAGTTCAAAAACGAAACATTTTTCAAGATACGAACAGAGTCACTTTCAGATTCAGAATCATCTTTTGCGGTAGTAGAAATTTCTGAAATGCTAAAAGAGCTATCTAAATCACAATTTCTAGAAGAAACATTCAATGAATCTGTGCAAACATTGACATAAGTTTCATTTCCTAGTTCACACTGAACGCCTACTCTGTTAGTAACTGAATTTTCGTCATAAATACTAGATTCCACATTCATGATTTGTCCATTCCCGGATACTGAAGGATTACTATTCAAATCTTGCAACAACTCTCTCATTTCCTTCTTCCTCGAGTACGACGATTTTCTTTTCTTCATTGGCGGTGTTTCAGATTTCCCACGCAAAAGAAGTGATGGCACAGCACTTCTTTTTTAAACAGATTGCGGGGTTTCTCCAGATAACTGTGTTCGTAACTGTACCAAAAGCTCGGTATCATTTTCTTCAAAATGTTGTGAACAAACCGTACTGTATTTAGTAGGAACAAATTTTTCTCTTTTTATTTTTATCAGCCATTGCTTATTTACGTTCGGGTGACTTATCTCTGTTGGGAAATCGATGGAAAGATATTTTAAGTGTGTTATCACTCTTCGACGATGAGTTTGTACACCCCACAACACAACAATAAACCATTGTTTGAACAGATACTCACTAAAAAACTGTAACAGTAGACAGAATGCTGTGAAATGTCTTTCACCGGGCGAGACTGAGCCAAGCCTTCGTCAAGCATGACGTCACGCGCCCATCGCGTTACAATAAATAGATTCGTTTTGTGATTAAATGTGAAGGTGTAAAACATTTCTAACAGTGAATATCATTTCTTAAAAACATTATCTTTCAATCCGTATGAAGAAAATGATACTGAATTTTTAGTTTACTTTTCCTTTAATGTGCCAACATGACAAAAATATATAACTTAAATCAAATATTCAAAGGTACTGTACAACATTATGGTTTCTAAGATTGTTGCCAAATTGTGACTTTTATCATCATGGAACAGATTACAAATGTTTCATTTTATTGAATAAATTAATCTTGTGAAATTTATTTTCATTAGTTTTGAAAACAAGTATGCTCACTTTAGCTCCCTGGAAATGATGAAATGAGGTGAGGTAGAACAGGAACAGACAAATTGAGATGAGATGACATGTGACAAAAATTAACGGTGCAAAATATGTTGCACAAACTTCCTCACATTATACATATTAAGGTTTTATTTACTGAGATTTTTTGATGCATGGAAGAAACTGGTATGTACCATTCAAATATATAACTTACAACCTTCAACTTAAATGGAAATTTGCAAATGAGGAAGCCATAAAAAATCCAAGTCAAATTGGCTGGCCACAAGGTTTGAGATTTGAACACAGGACTTCTTACCTAGGCCACCTTGCTTTGTTTATTTTTTGTGTTTTTATGATGAATGATGTATACAGAACTATCATTTCATATTTTAATTAATGTAGACTGTTCTGACATTCTGAATTTAAGTCCTTTTTTTGTGTTTATCTTGATATCTATTAATTTATAAATAAATGTTTAAAACAAAAAATGTTCATTTCAATTTCTTCTACAACTTTTCTGCGCTAAGTTTTCATGTATCACCTACTGTAATTGAGAAAGCCTAGGAAAATAAAAAAAGGACATGAGTAAAATACCCCCTAAGAAATTTTTACAGGAAAACGAATATAGCTATTTTATCAGTCATAGATAAATGTTTGAAGATTTACATTTTTACTAAAATCATTAGAGCCATTTAAAAAATCCCTTTAGGCAGGCCTACAGGCTGAGGTAGATTTCAAAGTGCTTTTGGTTTAATTTATTATCGCTGCGCAGCACTCTTCTTTTTTAGCCTTGGCATGGCAAACCCGCAGTAATAAGAACTGAATTCGGTAAAGAGGAAGAGCGTACAATCATTTGTTTTGACAACAAGAATAGGATATAATATTCTGGGAGGCCGTGCACAAGATCAGCTATGAATAAAATTAGCAAAGCCGCTAAACAAGACAAAATTATGATATTATAATAATTCTTTTAAGTGTTATTATTTTCAAACATTAAAATCTCGCGTCATATGAGAGCTATCAAGAAACTAGTTATTGATTTGTAGAGTACTCATCAAGAGCTTTTCAACGATACCCCACAAGACGTGGTTTAAAAAGTTTCGAATTTTCATCGCCCCACCCCCACCCTCACTCGAACCCCTGAATCGTTGGTGTCACTGTGAACTCCATAGGGAGTACTCTAATTTATTCAAACAAAGTTTCCCTCTATACTTCATAGGGGCCGAGATATACATTTTTAAAAATTTTCAACCCCCTCCCCCGACCACCCCCTTGGGCCAATTTTGCTCATTAACGAACTTGTCCGAACTATTGGGCCTAGAAATAACATATTAAAATTTGGTTCAAATATCTTCAAAATTACGGCCGCTATTGTGTAAAGATATAAATATATATATATATATATAAATATCACAAAATTTTTTTTTGAACGGGCGGTGGATTCGTACTTAGGGGAGCATGAAACGTAAAGATATGAAAGAATTTTTCGAAAATCATGACATGGTATCCATTGCAATAGGTAGATTTTTCTTCGAAATCTACCTAAAAAAAATACAGGTTGTGAAAAAAGTTTAATGAAAAGTCCCCTTAGTAGTTAATTTATATAAAACAAATTCTGGGTAGTTCAATAGAATTCCAAGAGAGCCCTTAATTTAAAAAAAATGAAGTAAATACAGTGCACTGTTTTGCTGCTACCATGTACAGATAGACAGACAGACAGACAGACTTCATTCCAAAAACACTTTTCAGTTTCAAGGCATCGTAAAACATGTTTTCCCAGTATTATCTCAATTTCAGTTTTTTGTCACGATCACAATACTCTCTCTATATGTCACGATCACAATACTCTCTCTATACTACATATACGACCCGTGCGCCGGTTAATGTAAATAATGTGGTTTATATGTGAGAATTTTGTTGTGAGAAATAAATACACACACTACTACTACTACTACATATATGCAAGAAAGTAACAGATGTTAAAAGAGATGAGACGTTACAGGGTGGATACAGACTAGATGAAATAATGCAGATGCAGACAATGAATTTAGACCAGACATTATACCAAATAAGACAAAATGAACCATATAAGATGAGATAAAATATGATAATACAGTGCAGACTCTCACACGTTACACTGTATGTATCACAAAGGAACTAATGAATACTGCAAACAGTTACTTATCGATACATGACAAATATTAGGTGAATTGGAGAGGTGATCTTGTGTTCATTTGAAATTCTTGTTTTAAAAAATTTAACAAATTAACTTTTCTGTTACATTTTATTTACATACTGTTTGATCAATGTGATACAGTACATTAATTTTCTTTCATTTACAGGAGAAGTATGAGATTGAATCAGATGAGAATCGTTTGATCTTAGCTCAAACAATTTACAACAAGTATTTGGATAGGGAGGTAAGTTTGACTGTGAATGGAAGCTCACATTAACACTTTAAGAGCTGAATTTATATATATTTATGTTTATATTTATATAAGCAGTCGTCAAGTAAAAGCATGAATGGGCTCTAAGTTTCAAATCAATGAGGAAAATTTCAGTTAAGCAGCAGGTCTCCATGAATGATAATCGTAACACATGGATAAAAATCCTCACATTTTACATGAAACATTACTGTACCAATCTTATATCTCTGCTTTTATACTTAAAAAAAAAAAAATTATGTGAATCATTTATATATCAGTAGCAGTGAAAATGCTAATAGTTATAATTATTATGTAAAGTAAAGAATACAGGTTTAAATGCTTAAAAGGGATAAGTTGTACAATATTTTGTCCTGAAGTATATTTTTCCTCATACTAATTCATCATTAAGATTTACTGCATTTTGTAGATTCTTGTATATCTTTCAACTGTCAATTTTTCTGAGTGATCCCCTCTCTCCAATGCATGCAAAATAATTATTTAGACCATCTGGTTCTTGAAACTGTCACCTTTACATCTGATAAAAATGGCTGTACTAGATCTGAAAAAAGTATGCAATATTATAAAAAATACTATGTATTGAATAGTGCTAAGATAAAGGATAGAAGATTTTTCAGATTTACAAAATAAAATAAGTAATCTATATATATAAAAATGAATGTATGTATGTGTGTGTGTGTGTGTGTGTGTGTGTCCTTTATGCATTACTACACCATTCATCCGATCGCCATGAAACTTTGGGAAGTGGTTGAGTGCATTCCCGGGAAGGTTTCTGGTATATTACATTTTTAATTTTTCCTTTCGTTCGTGAGTTATAAGTGAAAAACGGGCAAAAAACGTGTATTTTTTGCGTTTTCGAAGCATCGTTTTCAGTAATACCATTCAATGTCAAATCAATTACAGTAGGCTTTGGCTATTTTTGTCATTCCTTGGACATAAAACTATCGCGATCGCTTGAATGTTGTAGCTCACGCTGGTCGATTAATTTGTTTATAATGTCAAGGCACGCAGACATATGAAATTTTCAACCTGCACCGAAGAGGATTATTATTATTATTATTATTATTATTATTATAAAAGGAATAATCAATATAGGCTTCAATATGGTCAAACGTTCGATTTGGACGAAACTCACTATACAGGGGTTTTCTGGGCCAAGGACCTCGAATCTGAGGTTGCTTTTACCAGTCGACACTATCTAATCGTGGTATGTAATTCACGTGATTTAGGTGTTAATAAATATAATGATTTAACTTTTATGCTCTTAATTTTTAATTTTTGAAATAATTATCGCGGGCAATCGCTTGATTTTGTAAGTCCATCCTTGACGATTCATTTGTTTAGAATATCAAGGCGCGCAGACATATGAAATTTTCAACCTACACGGAAGAGGGATATTCAATATAGGCCTAAATATGGCCAAACATTGTTCGACTTGGACGAAACTCACTATGCAGGGGTTTTCTGGGCCAGGGAACTCTAATCTGAGGTCGCTTTTACCAGTCGATGCTATCTGATCGTGGTATGTAGTCCACGCGATTTAGGTGTTAATAAATATAATGATTTAACTATTATGCTCTTAATTTTTAATTTTTGAAATAATTATCACGTGCGAAGCCGCGGGCACACGCTAGTGTTATATAATCAATGTTATATAATTTCATTTTTAAATTCATAGGATGACCATATTATTTTGAGCCAAAAACGGTTCATTCCAAGCAAGTAAGCCCCCTCTAAAAAAAAAAAAGAAAAAGCCAAAATTTATATAATAATAATTATAATTATTATTATTATTGTTATTGTTGTAATTATGAACCGTATAACAATCGACTCTTATTTTAAATAATTAAATAGCTTATTTTAAATAGTACATCTGCATGCAAAAAATTACTTATACAAGCATAAACATTATTAGCTTCCTTCGGGTCGCTTCTACATCACAATTTGAACCATTGTTTTCCAGAAAAAAAAATTGCTTCAAAGGAAATACTCAACAAATTTTAAAAATAGCCTCTTGGTATCTGAAACTATGAAATCCAAATAAGACGTACATTGACAACTATTATGTTCTATTCTCAAACTTATTCCTACAATTTTACAAAAACAAGACAGTTGGTGCTTTTTTGGAATACAGATGGGAATGGAATCGGGATGTAATCTCTCTCCTATGACTGATTATGTAATGAGTAATGGTCTATCTCAGTCATAGGAGAGAGATTTCATCTGGTGCTGGGAATTGAACTCTGGCTTTTTCAGTTGGTAGAGCAGCAACATGGAAAGCCGAAGTTCATGGAGGAATTTTTCTTGTCAAATACTCTCATGTAATGTTCAACAGAAAAAATATTCTGTGGATTCTCTCAAAATCCTGTACATAATTTTACAAATTATCTGCTGTATTCAAAGATGAATAAGGCCAGCTTTTTTTCTTTTTCTTTATTTTTTTCTTTTAACTCATCCGTTTTATGGGGACAAAATCTAATGATATCAGAGGTCAGTAGCCTGCCTATATCAGTTCTATATCTAGGCTCTGAGAAATAAATCCTGAAAGATCATAAAGTGTGAGTTGGATGGCACAGAAAGCCGAAGGTTTGAGTCCCAGTATCAGAGGAATGAAATATGTTTTCCATAAATATGTAAAATAAGACTTTGAATGTAGAAATATGGAAAAATATGAACAGTAAATGTGGCTTAAATCACTATGAACATTATGATTTTTAAAGATATTACAAAATTTCAATGGTAAGTCATCAAACTAAAAATATGTAAGAGTATACACTAATATAAAGGAGGCCATGAAACTTACTGACAATGTAAGAGTATATAACTGTAGTTATACAGTGAGTTCCACGCAAGAGTTGGCCAATGAAGCGGGTTTCTGCGGCGCAGCTGGCACAGCTCCAACTCCCGAGCGATCGGGTGAAATATCCACGCAAATAATGCAGCGGTCGTTGTAATGATTCAGGTTCTCACATTTACAGTTAAAATTACAATGAAAATAACCACGTACCTAATCACAAGAGATGTTGGAAATGTTCTCCTCTTGCATACACGCAACATTGGCACCTTCCTTAGGGAATTTTCTTTCACGCGCGTAAGTTCAGCTTCCGAGATAGAATTAATTTCTCTTGTGATATTGTCTTTAAGTTCTTCTTATGTATGGGAAATTGACCTATACACTTTATTTTCCAAGTTTCCCCATAAATAATATTTACATACTGTTAGAAGAAATTAATGACAATATCACATAGGCCTATCAAAAGAGAAAGTAACTCTGTCTCGGAAGCTGAACTTATGCGCGTGAAAGAAAATTTCTTAAAAAGGTGCCAGTATTGTCTGGATGCAAGAGGAGAACATTTCCAACATCTTTTGTGATGAGGTACGTGGTTATTTTTATTGTAATTTTAACTGTAAATGTGAGAACCTGAATCATTACAACGACCGCGGCATTATTTGCGTAGATATTTCACCCGATCGCTCGGGAGTTGGAGCTGTGCCAGCCGCGACGCAGAAACCCGCGTCATTGGCCAACTCTTGCGTGGGACTCACTGTATATATGTAGGCCTATGTGCATATAAATCCTAGCCAAGCTTTTACTAACAGGCAGTAGCCCTTCTGTAGAATAAATATTTTCTGAGTTAGTGTGGCTATATAGTCTGGTTTCTGCTGTATGTAACAGGAAAGAGTAATTGTTTTGGTTTTTGGGTGTATTGACTTATATAATTTTTTATGTTTCAGGCAGAGGCTGCAGTAGATGTACTAAATGCAGAGGTAATAGAACACTGTAAAGAAAAACTTCCTACGGGTAATAAAGAACTTTTTAGTGAATGCATGGTGGCTGTGAAATCTTTCCTAGCTAGGGATCCATTTCATCAGTTTGAAAACTCCATGTTTTTCCATCGTTATCTGCAATGGAAATGGTTGGAAAGGTAATTGTGTAACATATTTAATTTAGTTGCAAGGAATTAAAAGCGATAAACATTCATTTTAACTATTTGTGGGATATAGTAGCTGTGTGGTGGTATTTCTTGTGTTTGTCATATATTCAAAAATTATTTTAAAATGTTGCAACTTGTTAGACAGCCTTAAAGTTTATAACCTAGTTGGGGCCGCAAATGGCAAGAGAGCAAACTTGTAGTGTCACACCATTATTCAATCAATACTTTTCTTTAAAGCCACAATGCAAGGAAATTATATCTATATAATAGCTAGGCCTTACCATTTGAAAGGTGACGACTAAAAACTATAATACAATTCCATATAATACAAAACTTCCAATACAATTTAATATCATAGTCGTATTTTGTTAATTCTTCAGAATTTGATTTTTTTGCCTATAAAATTGCTAATCTTAACATTAAAATATTGTGAGGAAAATAATAATTAACTGATAGACTATTATCTTTTTTGGCCAGACTGCATAAAATTTGTCTTTAGGTACAAAAGGCAATCAGACTCACCACTTTCCAAATGTGGACGATGATCGTTCATAGCTATGATCCTTCATTTGGATTCAGACGGTTAGTTAAGTTACTAGTTAGATCTTTTTTTGGGTGGTTTAAGCTGTGAACTTTCAATTAAACCTGAGTTACGGAAATAATTTTATATATATTATATGGTAGCCTACTTCACTTTTATCCTTTTGAAGAGCTCTTTTATCAGGAATCCTGGTGTGTTTCATTGGATTAGCATTATTCTGACCTCAAAAAGTACATATATATCGTAACAAATCTATTTAATTGTTATCAATTAGTAACTAGCCAAAATAACTGCATCCAAGCAGTCTAGAATATACAAGATTAAATGTCAAAGTTATAGTTAAGTGCATGTGGACATTAAAAACATTACAGAAGTAAGATAAGAAAACGTGGGAGACACAGAATTTACAGTTTAGAAAATGAGAGGTTTAGCTCTCACTTCATTCAAGATCCATAAGATAATAATGCAGTCTCGTCTGCCGTCCGATGGTCTGTTATAATTTCTAGGTATGGCAACACTGAACTGTCCTGTGAGCATGGAGCTAATTGTTCATATATATGCCTTTTTTGCCTGCAAAACTTATACCCTATGCATTAAATCATTCAAATGATCATTTGAATACCTTCATATGGTTCTGGATATATCGAGAACTTTCAGGAATCAAATAATTCCGATTTTTTCATTCGAGAACTCCCCTCACTAGCAGTTACATTGAGTCAATCCACATCTGAAAATGTCAAGGATTCTACAAAAGTGCTTTGGAAAATGATGATAATTAAAGTGAAGTATTTAATCAATTTAGTTGATGTGTTGCAATATGAAATTTAAATACCTATTGCTTATTAATGCCTTAAAGCAGCGTTTCTCAATCTATTTAAACCCGAGGACTTCTAAAATGTCTAAAAAAAATTCGGACCCCTATATTCTTAAGAAGGCCTATATTCTTAATATTTGGGGTATTAATATTTTATTTCTTTACTTTTAATTTGCTTTATGATATTTTTAAATTATGTCTGCGGACCATCTGCACCATCAACCATAGGTTGAGAAACGCTGCCTTAAAGCATATATTCAATGGCACTGCATCCCTGAAGGGATTAGGATAACCAACTGTCTGCTATAGGCAGATGGCAGGATTGAGGACATGTGTCATCATATCAACACCCACATGCGTTAATAATGAAGGGCTACTTCTTAATCAAGTAGTTCCTCGGTTTGAATCACAAGGCTGTGTGCACCCTGTTCCAGACCTCCCTATTTATGAAAAATCCGAGGAGGTGCCAGGAATTAAACTGGCCTCCAGATCTTAATTAAATCGGTGCTATACACAGCATGGTGGTTGTTTGGTAGTTAATACTTCTTAAACTTTTACTATATTTCATAACTTATTGTATTATATTTTGGAGATGTCACTTCAAGTAATGATTTCCAAAATTATATTTCAGTCAACCTGTTACGTACAAAACCTTCCGCATGTACCGTGTCCTAGGTAAAGGAGGATTTGGTGAAGTGTGTGCTTGTCAGGTACGAGCCACAGGGAAAATGTATGCTTGCAAGAAATTAGAGAAGAAACGAATAAAGAAAAGAAAAGGAGAAGCTATGGTGCTTATTGAAAAACAAATTCTTCAAAAAATTAATTCCAGATTTGTGGTAAGTATTCATACTTAAAATGTTACAGTAGGAAGAAATAAAATTAAATAAAAAGTGTTATAATCATCTGTACAAGCTGAATATTTTGTTTGTAATTCTGTATGGTTAAGCAAAGGTAAACAACGACAGCTTCAGTTAGTCTTATGTTTAGTATGGTGAGGTTATTAATTCATCCATTTTATGAATGATGGATTCCATTGATGGTTCGATTATATTATATATTTTCTCATGGACTCAGAATTACTGATGGATAAAATAATTGGGCAAAATTGAATGATTTTAGGAATTAAATAATCTGTTCTCAAGCAATATAAAGAATCGAATGATAATTCAAATGAAAAAATTCTCGGATGAAAGCAGAATCCATGTACTTGTGTTGCGAGATTTGGAGCTCTATTCGGTAACTGAGAAGTGAGAACTACGGTACTAAAAACGGACTCAATTGATACCTCAAAACGTTACTCGAATGTTCAACTCAGCAATTTCATCTTGTATTCCTGTTGGTTCCCGCAATGGGTATGCCTCAATGTCTCGGAATGTTAGTTTCATTTCATTGTACTATTAGCATTCATAGAGTAAAGATCCATAAGATTAGTACACTGTCTCATCTGGCTTAGGATCATTTGTAAAGAATCAGCAGTTTGGCAACACTGTGCACATTGTGTTCATACATATGCCTTTCTTGCCTTCAAAACTTATACCAAGGTAACCGAAGTGATACGACTGCATGGGCAGTGGTGATGTTCTCGAGAACTTCATACTTCTAGCATTAAATCATTCAAATGATTTTTCGATACTTTTCATATGATTCATGATATCTTGAAAACTTTCAAGAATCAAATTATTCCGATTTTTTCAAATGACTTGTTACCTAAATAATTCATCCAAGTTAGCCAACTGATAAATATACTGTCTACTTTTTTGCTATTGGTCATTGGAACAACGTCCTAGTAAGAAGTTTGAAAACTGTAAAATCTGTGGTATCATGGTGTATTTTTTTAATTATTGCTTTTGATAATTTGCTCATGCTTTATCGTTATTGTCATTTGCTATTTTACTACTGTAGGCTTCAGACATTGAAAGGAGAAATACACCGATGGATGTGCTACAAGTGGTGAAAATCAGAAATGCTCTTGATAGATGATTTTTCACCATGGCTTTTGTCATAATTATCAAATCAAATCAAATCAAAACTCTTTATTTCCATAAACAATACTTTACAAAAGTAAAGACTATATAAGCGTCATAAAAAAAAAAAAATTAAAAAAAATAAATAAAAATAATAGTAATAATAATAATAATAATAAATAAATAAATAAATAAATAATAATAATAATAAAAAATAAAATAAAAATTAAATCTAAGAATATATAATACTATAGTAGAAAGAGTATAAATTTCACATATACAAAGTTTTACAACTAATTTTATATAAGACCAATTAATTTACTGTGGGATTTAGAAGTATAGGAATAATGCAGCCAAATTCCTACAAAAAAAGTTTACTGACAAAAGTGGCCAAGTATTAAATTTAGTAGAAAACAGTTTGTAGAAACATGTTAAAGTGAAATAATTGCTGGTGGAATATGAAAAATTTCAGTCAGCCTGAAGCTTTACCTTGTAAACATAGCTGTAATGTAACAAGTTATTCATTAACTGATTGGGGTGAATTTGATTCTTAACCCCTAGAAAGTGAAAGTATTATGTCCATTTGTATATTTTCTTTGCCTCTATGTGATTTTATAAGCTGGATTTACCTTATTCACATTAGTACAGAAAATGTAACATAGCTAGTAAACAATGATTTTGAAACTGAAAGAATACACGCTGTTGTTCATAATATGTTTTTTTGAAAATTTCTATTTACAGGTTAGTCTGGCCTATGCATATGAAACAAAAGATGCATTATGTCTTGTGCTAACAATAATGAATGGTGGTGATCTCAAGTTCCATATATACAACATGGGTGGAGAACCTGGCTTTGATATCATTCGGTCAAGGTTTTATGCAGCGGAGGTGAGTAAAATTCTCATATGCTTGTCCACAAGCTTAGAGTTGGTATCCAAAATATACGAGGGAGATTCAAAAAGTAACAGCAAACTAATTTTTGCAAAATATATATTTCAATTACAGATACAAACAAGATGTCATTTTTCAACATAATCACCCTTCGCTTCGATACATGTCTCACACCTTTGTACCAACTTTTTATTCCATCAGAAAATGTTTTTTGTTTATGTCCGCAACCAAGAATGCACCACTTCTTTAACCTCATCATCACTTCCAAATCACATGGTAATCCAGAGGAGCGAAATCAGGGCTGTATGGGGAATTAATCAAGACCTGACATCTTAATCACTGAGTGATGTCAAAAATGCAGGGGCAGTGTGGGAGCACGCGTTGTCATGAAGGATAAAAATGCCTCTAGACAAAAATCCTCTGCGAGAGCTCTGTATTTCTGGCTTTAACTCATTCTCCAACATTCTGCTGTATCAGGCACTATTCACTGTTTCACCCCTTTGCTGATAGTGCTCCAAAAGAGTGTGTTAGTTTGCTGTTACTTTTTGAACCACCCTCATATTGTAATTCATGAATTAGTGTACCTATAAACAGAATGCTGTTCACATCAAGTATTTTAAAAGACAGCATACTGAAAGATTTTCTTTAGCAGCTAGACTGCTTGTAGTTGTCTTTTCATATTGCTGAATGGAACTGTAACAAAATCCTCGTTGACTTCCATACATGACAGCAGTGGTGTGGCATGGGTAATTCATAAGTGTTGCCAGTTGCTTCAGAGTTAATTTGGGGAGTGCCAGTTGCGAATTCCAAGGGTTTCCAAGTTAATATTATATAAGTTGTACGCAGTTGTAAGTCCCATGGCATACAACTCTTGGTGAACTTTGTAGACTGCTTTGTTTCGAAATTCAGGGGAAGATTACAAATAACAGAGTTTGTTTCTTAATCACACTGTGTTGAAGTATTGTCCATAATAAGTAAGGAAGGTCTTAAACGCACTCTCTGGGAAAGTCTTGTCATATTCGGCGAATGATAGGAACTGTAGTTGGTGTTATTTCCGAAAATCTGTTGGTTATTTGGCCAAGTATCATATCTATGATATCATAAAATATTCGTTGATACGATGATTTTATGTCATCGATGTGGGGACAAGTGATTTAGTTTCTTGTAGAGCAGCTAGTAGATCATTTATGTAATTAATAATAATTCAAAATGTGAATACTGTTTCTCCAAGATTTTATGTGGATTGCATTTTTAAAATTTTTTATTATTGATTACAGCTCTTAAAGAAGTACCTTATTTGGCCAATTTCTATCCCCTTACATTTCTATTATAAATTCAGGAGTGAGGGTTCTCCAGTTCCCCATTCTCTTCCGCAAGTGTGAAAATCTCCAAAAGCCAATGGTTTGATAGATGAAATGTAGACAAACTTAACAACAGATTTGTTATTAATTTTGATGATTCTGATGGCGAAGATAACTAGAAGGATCGAAACTATATTATCTTTCCCTGATGTGAAGAGGAACTAAAATCAGAGGAGGAAGAATGTGCTGCTGCTGTTGGTAAATTCAAAATAGTGGGAGTGTCTCGTATCTGCATCATAACTGATACACATAGGGAGTGGTGAATACCTTTTATATCTCCTTTTCTGTCTGTTGCCTAGTTTTCTTTCTCTAAAAGGGGTATGACAAGCAGAACTTTTGCACTGTGTTCACCAGAAGGACTTTTCTATACCATTAAAAGTTGTCTGAGAATCTAAAAGATTTCTCTTAGTTTTGAACCAATGTCTCGCTCTTTTATTTTGTAAGACCCAGATCTTGTAGAAGCATTTAGTTGGGGATGGCTCTAAAGAAGTGGTATAAACTTACATTATAATTAAAATTAAGAATTAGTCGAACAATAAAAATACTTCTTGCTCCACTTCTCTTTGTAAGTGGAGCAAGAAGTGTTTTTATTGTTTGACTAATTCTTAATTTTAATTGAACATGCTCTACTGTATAAAAGACTTCACACTGATTTTTTATTACATTATAATCTCCTGTTTTAGGCACAGTAATACAGTTCTTGTTGTTGAGTGTTGAATACATAATAGTCTGCGTGCTTTTCTAGTTGAGCACATCCTGTAGCACACCTGCCATCTTGCACTGGCTGCTGTAGTTCACTAACCATTCACAATACTGATTAATTATTGGCGAAATTCTATTCTGGCATTTGAGACTTATTTTTTGACTTGCCCTTGTATAACTCGGAATTTTTCATTAAACCAGTAAAGTCTTGGCATAACTGAAAACCCACAAAAATTAGTATCTATTTAGATCCATTATAATCTTTGAAAGAAAGAAAAGTGTAAATTGGTCATTCATGAACTAGTAGATATTGGGATCCAAAACTATTTTTATGTGCATCTTAATGTTCTTGATTTATTTGTAGGTGCTATGTGGTCTTGAGCATCTCCATGTTCAAGGTATTGTTTATCGTGACTGCAAACCAGAGAACATCCTTCTAGATGATCATGGACACGTGCGTATCTCAGACTTAGGCCTTGCTGTGGAAATACCAGAAGGAGAAATGGTGCGTGGCAGGGTAGGAACTGTAGGCTATATGGGTGAGTTATAGAAAACTCTTTTCTTCTGTGGTAGTGCGTATTAACACTTTAAACCCGGCCCCATTTAAATACGGTATGTCTTACCCATGTGCCGGCAGGTTTTAAAAAGTTAAAAAAATTTGTTATCTACAGTAGAACTTCAGCTATCCAGATTAATGGGACTGGACCCGATCTGAATAATCAAATATCCAAATAATTGGATAAATCTTGAAAAAAGGTCATTTCTTTTTAAAAAAACTAAATTGTACAGTACCATATGCGCCACCCCTTCCAAGACGCACAGCACCCCAGGTCCATCAATCGTTAGGATTCTCCAAATTTTCAAAATCAGTGAATTACGACTGAGCTTGTTATTATTATGCATGTATCAAAATAGCAAAAAGGTATTTATAAGCCTGACGAAGGAGAGAAAGGGGATTCATGAAAATGTTATTTCGGCTTTCAAAACAATTTATTATATAAATACAATGTGTGAATAAATTCATTAAAAAGAATTACCAGAAACAGATTCTATTTAGTTTAAAGAGCATGAACGTTATGTTATTACTTAGGGCTCCCAAAGTCGTAGGCCTAATGTGCAGATCCTTTCATGACGAAAATAACATGGAAATTCCCCAGATGAGCCGCAAACAGTATAGTAGTAAGTACCAGCAAGACTAAACTAACCCAGAACTGAACTTGAAACCCACCCAAGAAAACATATTGATAAACCCCAAACAGCGGACAGAATTTCAAATGCCAGAACCAGAATTTCAAATCCTCGAAAAAAATATTAAAAATCAAAATGCGAAACCAGAACAGAATTTTGATGTCCAAAACAGGTGAGCACTGAATTTACTTTTACTAAACAAAAGCATGAATAAAACTAATATATAAATACATATCTATAGCTCACCTGAAAACCAAATCTCTTCGGCTACTGCCCACCGAAATAAACTGAACTACACGACATGCTGGTAACTCGCAACAGCACGACCGATGGGTCGTTCAACCTTCGCAATAACTCCGGACAATCAGGATCTCATCTCTGAACTGCTGGCAGGAACAGAATGCCTAGAGCTTACGAAAACACCCCCTAAGCTAGACAAGATCAGTGGCGCTAGTCTCGCGGGAAAATAAACTAAGCGCGACATCTATACAAAGAAAGAAACTTGCGCGCGGAAGAATATGGAAATGTCTGCACACTAGGCTTATGAACCTATCACGGTTCACATACTTACCTAAACTGTCACATCTTGATCGAGTCAGTTAGAGTCATTTGTTTTTCTAACAAACTGCCTATTTTATCGACTAAAAGTTTTTCATTTTTGCAAAAAATAATTGGCCCTGAAAGAGAGTTTCCCAATGCTCAGTGCTGCAAAATCCACTTGAATACAACCTCAAAGTGATCCGTATAATTGGAGTTCTACTGTATACATTTTCTAGGACAAAATCTGAAATTTTGTCAAGTGAAAAATAATAAACCATAAATTCTATTGAAAAGTATGAGGTATTTACATAGAAGGCCTTGTGGTGAAAAGGTGGATTCAGCTAGATATGTCAGTGTTTTTACACTACATACACTGAATTTAATAAGATGAATCTTATAGACAACTTATTTACAAAATCTCTAATTCCGCACACTCAAACCTGTTAGAGGTCTCGAGAAAGGACACAAATATATATATATATATATATATATTAAAAACGTAGCACTATAATGCTTTAGTCACTACCAATATTATAAGAAATTAGCAGTGGGCTTACTAAGTTATAGGCCTAAAAAAAAAAAAAAAAAAAAAAAAAGTTATAGGCCTAGTGATCAATCCTGAAGGAGAGTTTTGCTCTATTACGCGGCACAGTTTTTCACTACCATGATGAAGTTTCACCACAAGAGACATTGTCCATACTAATGGCATTGTATTGTCCTTTAGTATTACCAATTCTCTTTCCTTGAGATTATGTTTCTTAGTTTGCCACTTGTTCCTCTGCTGCAACCATTTTAGTACAATATACGCTTAGACCTAGAATATTCTCGATTTTAAATAACATGGACCCCGAACTCTTTCTCAATAGGCCTACCACAAGAAAAACACGGAAGAGACTAGAAAAAATAGAAATTACTAGAAAACATATAATCAGAATAATGACACACACAAGGAAAAATAAAAGCTAGAAAAATCCACAATATATTCACGTTGCAAATGCGAACACATGTTTATCATCTAACAACTGAGTTGTTACAGTGCTTTCTTGTAGGTAGCTTAACACTGCAGCATGCTACCATACTGCACTCTATTTTTTAGAGGCTAATCTATAAGTGTTGATCTTTGAATGCCACAACCCCCATGTTGATAATTTATATACTTTTCTTACAATAAATTCTTAAACTCAGGCGTGCATGGGTTGGTAACCCACCTTACCTAAAGGGTTAATTTTAATTATAACTGATTGTGATAATTATTGTAATTAATATGAAAATATTAAGCAAATGTTCATTCATACGTTACTTATTTATCCATGGTAATCATGAACATTATCTTCTGCAGCTATATGCTGAGCTTGGCCTTCTGTGTATGATGTGATAAATGAGTTGAGAGGCCTTGTCTTTCAGTAGTTACGGCAGAGCTTGGATGTTATTAATCCTTTCACCTGACTGGAAACCTGGGAAACATTTATGTACTACTAATTTCAGATGAACCTTAGAATAACTCATCTATCTGATTTTGTGATGTAAATTTGAAGGCTAATGGGTATGAAATAATTTTTTTGTTCGACCATATTTTATGCAGCGGAGGTGAGTAAAATTGTCATATGCTTGTCCACAAGCTTAGAGTTGGCATCCAAAATATACGAGGGAGATTCAAAAAGTAACAGCAAACTATACATAACGGTAGCATAATGATATTCATTATGAAACTGATTTTCATTATAACATTGGTGTGGTATTGATTATTATCGAACATGGAAAAATCTTGAAATTGTGAATAGCAACTGAATCTGCGTAATAAACATCCAGTATTTAAAATTAAATAAATTCTGTTTGTGTTAATTTTAATATTATACTAAATTGAATTCAGTTTGTATTGTCAAAATCCGCTGTTTGAGTGAATCTAAAATTTCAAAACTTCAACATTTAATTATGGTTGAACAAAAACACTCCTATGCAACTTGCCCATAATGGTAATTAAGATACTCATTTGAAGAAAAATGGTATCTTAATAAGTGCTATTGTAGGCTCCATGCATAATGTACTATAAGGACACAGTTCATCTTTCCAGTGAGCACTGATTTTCTCATTAACTTTTGTTTACAGCTCCTGAAGTAATAGATAATGAAAAATACACATTTAGCCCTGACTGGTTCAGTTTTGGCTGTTTAATATATGAGATGATAGAAGGGCAGGCCCCTTTTAGAGCGAGAAAAGAAAAGGTGAGTAAATTAATATTATTGTATCCAGAAAAAAAGAACTGTACGACATCAACCTTCTGTTGTTGGTTTAAAATCAGACTCGGAAGTTTGGTAGGAAAGTATGTTTTATACTTCAAGAATCTCATACATCTGGAAAGTAATAATAGAGATATATAAGTTTCTCGAAGGGATATTCTTAGGGATTGTATTTTTTGGTAACAGCAACAAACATGAAATTTTACAAAACAGCTTTCCTTAGCTTTTTACATGCGTGAAATACCAATATTAAGCAAACTGAAATAATTTTTTTTTTCCCTCCCCGATTGTGTGAAATGTCTAAATAAGTGCAAAATAGGCATGAAAGACACTCATTCCATACATAAAATGAGATATGTGTGCAAAAATTTGATTTGAATCGTAATACTTTGTTTTAGTGTGATTTTTTTCCCTTAATTTCTTATAGCATACTTCCTTTTCTGCTATTTCTATGGCTGCCAAGAAATTATCAATACTTGTGATCTGTGATCTGACTGAGTAATGTACGCTATCCAGTGTTCATGATACACTTCTTTTCTGCTAACTCTGTGCCAAGTTTTTGGATTGCCTTTGTTAGAGTGCAGAAAAGAGTGTAGATTATTTTATCCACAGTAGTTGACACATTGTGCATATAAGTTATACCATTTTATGTTATACGAGGCCTGTCTAAAAAGTATCCGACCTTTAATTTTCACGTGCGTTATTAATGCTAGGGTGGCGCCACTGTGCACAATGGAAGAAGAGAGCTTAGTGAGCATCCTTGAATTTTTTCTCTGCCTTTGAAAGTGCCAGTCACGGCCTGCTAGTCTCAGTGTGAGGTCCTGTGATAAGCACTCGGCGCATTTTGATATCTCTGCACAATATGGCAACAAAGAGCAGGAAATCCAAAATCTTGCACTATTTGATTCAAAGTTTTGTATTATCAGCGTTTTTTTTATTATTCATGCATGTCAAGGTCCCAATTAACATGGATAATTGGGATTTTGCTATATTGGAAAAATCTTAGGTTGTTTAAATTTATGGATTTCATGTTTTTTGTGTAGTTATAGGTATAAAATAACATGTAAAACCGTGGCCTTCACCCCTTTGAAAGTTCTATGATATTATTGTCCCTTAGGCAAACTGACCCTACGTTATTGCAAGTGTAATTTTATATTTAATTTTTGTTTTACTGTAACAAAATTATTAGAATGTAAATTAAAGTTCTCAAATAGTGAAGTTCCTTCATCCTCTGATTTTTACTTAGATGCAATTTGAGCGTTTACAATGGAGACATTATACACTTTTTATTTCACTCTGGAAGGTCCTCTTCCATTTGAGGCATAGTATACGACTTACCGTAACATTAATGAAATTTATTATGGTTAAGTTTTTAAATGTATATTTTTATGGCATACATTGGGCAATCATTAGTAATATTTCAAAGATTTGAATTTTCTAAAAAGTGTTAATATAAATGAAATAACTTCCAACAGGCCTAATTTTGAACACACAAAATAATTGTGTTCATTTTCTTGTTCCCATACTCCTAGTTTCAAGAACTCCAGATACCCAAATATATGCAATGAAATTAGATGAGTTTGCCTTACGAAAGCTGGCTGAAAGCATGGTACTACTTAGACTGTGGTACGGATAGCTGTATTTTGCACTGTGGTGCATGGATTGTTTATTTTCGACATTCTGTGGTATTACCTCTAACTGACTAATTTAGAAATTCTCCCGTTTTATTGTCATGATCTTTATTAAAAATGTGTCCAGATGGGATCTAGTAAATCATTTCTGGAATGACAGTGATAAGATGGATGTTCTGGAGTGTCCACAGCTGAAAAAATGCATTTCAGATAATTCAATTTTTTTTCTAGGTAAAACGGGAAGAAGTAGATCGGCGAGTAAAAGATGACCAAGAAAAGTATTCACATAAGTTCAGTGAAGAAGCAAAGTCATTATGCCAACAAGTAAGAAATTATTTATCATTTATTTATTTAAGGTAAGCAGTTCAGTGGCTACCCATTGCATCTTGTATGAATTTATTTGCATTTTCCTCCCCCTGCTTCCCAGTTAGTCACTGTTTACTGCATGATAATGGTTTGTAACATTGATTATGCTAACCAAAATAAAATACTGTATTTGTAGTAACGGTACATCAGATATTGAGAACACATGGAATAACTGGAGTGAATGTACAGAGATACAGTGTAATTTCTGTGGACCTTGGTTTATTGTACCTGTAGAACAGCCCTGTCCAACTGGCGGCCCACAGGTTGCAAGTGGTCCTTAGAAATTATTGTGACCTGCAGAACAAAAAAAGAAGGAAACTGTGAGATATTGATGAATTATGCAATCTTCAAGCTGATCCATCAGGGTTGGTTCCTTTCTGCAGAATGTGGTTCAATTATAAAATCTGACTCATGAGAAATCAACCTCTTGTGTCAACATAAAAATCTCCATGGCCACTCGCGTACTTCCGATACATAGATCTCCATTGCCCGTTACCATTGTGTTTGCGAATGTTGAAACCTTTGTTGTTTATTTAACTGCTATATTAACGAATGTGATACATACACATCATATTATCTTCCTTCAAGTGCTGCGCCTGTTCTGCTAAATTCAACACAAAATCTCAATTTTGCACATTCGTGGTTATAGCAGATAGGCGACAATATAATTGAAACCATTTGTGAATATGTGACAATATATTATACTAGGAGGCAATCTTTTATTTGGGTAGAGGAAGTTAAGTGAGATTCACATCAATTTAAAAAAAAATATATATTTTTAGTTATTGTTATATGCAGTTGAAGTTGATATCAACCAGCAGTCCTAAAATAATGAGTGCTCATATGCATTCATACAGTGTGTAACATCTTTAATATTCTGAAGTTTACAATGAACTACTCTTACTTAAAAATGAAATCCAAACGTATCCCAGGAATAGTTTTCTGTGCTAATAAAACTTCCATTCTGATTCCATGTTCAAAATATCTCATTATCTTCCCAACTATGCATGTACTGTTCTTGTCAGTTAACTGGTGAAAACTTCCTTTGCTAATGAAATGTAATTTTTCTATTCATTCTGTGTTGTTTGTTGATACAATTTTAAAATCGCATTACAAACGTTTGGTTGGGAAATTCGATCAGATTTACTTATACCAACATACACCTCTACCCTCTATCCCTCGAGAATGTTAAGCGGGCATTCATCCCGTACACTGGCCCTCTCTCCGGGAAGATCTCTCGACTGCTCGGCCGCCACGGGATCAAGACGATACACCTACCTCCTACCAAAACCCGGCAACTACTAAGACCTGTGAAAGATGACCTTGGATTACAGAGACCCGGGGTTTATGGAATTTCTTGTAGTTGTGGCAAGATTTATATTGGTCAGACAGGACGCCACATTTCCACCAGAATTGAGGAGCACAAACGGCACTGCCGTCTGGGACAACCTGAAAAGTCCGCCATCGCCGAACATTGTCTCGACATGGGCCACGAGATGGACTACCTCAACACAGCGGTACTGGCTTCTACCACGGGATTATGGGACCGTCTCATCAAAGAAGCCTTTCACATCAAACTGAACCCCAATAACATCAATAGAGACGGAGGGTTCCAATTGGCCGCTTCCTGGCAACCTGCTATTTCTCTGCTCCAATCACGGAGGGAGAGATTGTTTACTTCCACCGACCAATCAGGATCCACGACTGCATCTGACTAGTCCTGCCATGGGTATATATACAACACCACAACCTCTGGTTCTCACTTCTCCGAAGATGACGACGCAGACAGTCGCCGAAAGCTCAGAATGTACTTCAATAACTACCCGACTGGAAACCCGAGAACAGTTTTTACATTGTATTCGTCGGGAGAACCTTCAAAGTTTTACATTTTAATTATTAACATGTTTTTGCTAATAATATTATTGTGAGCATTCTATGAAAGAAGGTACATCCTTGGGAACAGCTGAGTAGTAGATTTCTTATTCCAGTAGCTTACTTTTTATTTCCATGAAGTTCTTGCGTGTATGAGAGAGAATCAAATGAAAACCGCAATTAATTTTTTTCCACTATTTTACTGCAGGAAGAATGCTTGCTTGTACATTATTTTTCCACCTAGTCCCCTTCCAGTTCAATGCATGTACGCCATCTGATAGGAAGTGCTTCAATACCACGAGAGAAAAATTATTTTGGTTGACTCTGTAGTCACTCGTGCACAGCCGATTGGACATTCTTCATCAGACTTAAGTTTATGCCCTCCTAGGTGCTCCTTTAATGGACCCAAGATGTGAAAGTCTTATAGTGCCAAAGCGAAGGGCATTGCTGAGTGCAGGTGTTTTGCTTCTACATGATAATGCCCGTCTTCATGCTGCTCATGCAACCGTGAAAACCATCGATGACATTCGCTTGAAGTGCTTCCCACATCCGCCATACTCGCCAGATTTGTCACTATCAGATTTCCACATCTTTGGTCGTCCACATCCTTGGAGGGCAGAAGTTCAAGTCTGATGAAGACGTCCAATAGGCGGTGCACGAATGGTTACAGCGTCAACCGAAAGAATTTTTCTCCCACGGTATCAAAGCACTTCCTATCCGATGGCACAAGTGCACTGAACTGGGAGGGGACTATGTGGAAAAATAATGTACAAGCCAACATTCTTCCTGCAGTAAAATAGTGGAAAAAAATTAATTGCGGTTTTCATTTGATTCTCCCTCATATATTTGTTTTGAGAAATAATATTTTCAGAATTACTTTTTAAGTGCACACGTGTGATTTTATGGTGAATAATTAAATGCATAGTGAACTGTTTTCTTACTTATTTAGTGTTTTCTTACTTATTTAATAAACATAACTTTCAGTTTATGAACAGTAGATATATTTAAATTATGCGTGACATATTCCCTCACAAAATCTATTCATTTACAGGGCTGTGTTGCCATGTGATATATGGATGCCCATCCTTAGCACAAACACAGTACCTGCAGAGACATAACCAAGCAAGTAGAATCATACGTAAAAACTAGCAATAAAGACCCTTCTAACGTCGGATGCCAAATTATATTGCAAATTTGACCTCATAAAGAAAAACCAAGAACGCTAATTTAGTCCATGGTGTAGCATGATTAAAACAAGGTACATTAAAATTCACGAGATGAATAGTAATGTAAGTAATACTTCAAACTTACGTTCTCTTCTTTCTTTGAGTGTTCATTTGACTTTGTGATGGGACAAGGTTTAATGAAAGTGCTTTTTACTTTTGTAAAGGAACACACTGAACTGACTGAACTTAAATTCAAAGGATGTTATCTTTGTGTGACTTGAGGCTTTCCCGGTGTTGAGAGTATATTATGGTTTCTCGAGCTTCCAACCGAGCGAGTTCGAGGATTGGTTCCAACCTTTTGGCAGCTTACTTCTGGGAGAAGTATCTTTTTTGTTATATAGAAAAGACAGGATATGCTAGAACGGGTTATCCTGTCTTTCGTATATGAAACAGATATTTCCCAATCCAGCTCACGTCTCCCAGAAAAGGGCAGCAGAGATGGATGCCAAAAGCTTGGAACCAGTCCTCCAATTCACCTGGTTGGAAG
Organism: Ectobius pallidus; assembly: GCA_964059195.1. Lineage (NCBI taxonomy): Eukaryota > Metazoa > Arthropoda > Insecta > Blattodea > Ectobiidae > Ectobius > Ectobius pallidus. The sequence continues at coordinate 97,468,605 of CAXKWD010000007.1, forward strand.
CCCGAAAAAAATAATATATAGATGTTATCATTTTTGTTTATTTTCTACTTCACAGCTCCTGAAGAAGTCTGCGAAACAAAGGTTAGGCTGCCACTCAGGTCGAAATGGGGCACATGAAGTAAAGCAACACGACTTCTTCAAATGTCTCAATTGGAAACGGCTTGAAGCTGGCATGTGGGATCCTCCTTTCTTGCCTGATGTATGTATAACCGAATTTTATATCTTTACTTTCATGGTGACTTGTTATTAAAGCTGCATTATTGTAGCTACATGTTGTATCTATATGATTACTTCTTTGATTGATGACTTGATCAATTAGTCATTTCATTCTTCTTCTGATAGCACACTTGATTATAAAATGTCCGATGTGTGAAATGCAGATAGTGAATTAATACTACATGATTATTATCCTTAATGGAATTTAAAATATATTTAAATAGAGGGGTTTATAAGATTTATTTACCCTGTGTGATCATAGTGAAATATCTGCCTTTTTATTTTTCCACAAATGCCCACCTATATAGGATTGTTTTAGCTCTGATTAGGTGATTCAGAGAAGGCTTGTTCCTTTCCTGTGCCTTCTGCCTTACCTTAATCGTTTAGCTCTCCAGTTTGTATCATGAGGCTGAATGCACCTTGTTCCAGAACTCTCTACCTAAGCAAAGTCCGAGGAGGTACTGAGAATCTAGAGCCTATTCCTAAAATTGAATTTTAGCGACCTAAAAGTCTGAAGTCTAGTTATAAAACTTATGAGGTAATCTTGCTTTCCAGAATGTTCTCACTGTAGACTTAAAAAGTTGGTTGTTTCCCCCACTATATAAAAAGCGTTTCATCTGAGGAAAGAAAAGGGCTTTGTGCTGTTAAAACTGTGCATAGATTTGAAATACATTTCTCTTGAGGTTGTACTGAATGTTACTTCATTAAATTACGAATAACTCTAAAACGGACTAACTAATGGTGGTACAAGTTTTTTATGGTTGTAAAATTCACTTTAAAAAATCGCACCAGAATTCTAGTTCATCTTGATCTGTATGTTCTGTTGTAGTTGATTGAATATGTCACTTTTTATTTAACAGCCTCATGCTGTGTACGCTAAAGATGTATTGGACATTGAGCAGTTCTCTACAGTGAAAGGTGTGAATCTGGATGCTACAGATGATACCTTCTATAGCAAATTTAACACAGGCTCAGTATCAATACCCTGGCAACAAGAGGTATGTAATTTTGTAAAGACAGTATGTGCCAAAACAAACAGTTCTCAAAGTAGTGACACATTCGCAATGAAGAGCATATAATGTTATAATGTTTCACAGTCAAAATCCAAGAAAATGAGTATGGTTGTCTGTTTAATAAAATAGCCATTGAAATGAATGTGACATTCTTTGAGGTCTGTGAAAGTGGCTTTATATATATATATATATTAAAAAAAAAATCTTTAAAATGTTAATATTCTGATGTTGTTATTAATTTGGTGGTGTTATTTTAAAAATTATATTTATAATAAAAATAACTTTGTTATCACTTTATGTTTAAATCATTGAGCAATGCTCGTAAACTGGTGATTCATCAGGATTACTTAATATTACTTAAAACTAAATACAGTAAAAATAACTTAAAACTAAATACAATAAACATTATTTAAAACTAAATGCAATAAACACATTCAACTTATTTGAACACATGAACATTTAAGTAAACAAGAAGGTTTGAAAACTAAAGCCAGTCACCATATTTTTCAATAATTCTATAGATCGCAAAAACATCTAGAAGATAATCACATGTACAGTGCACGCCGCTTATTGTGATCATTTCGAGATGCAGCTAGTCTGATAATATTAACTGATTGATAAGAGTAGCTGAAGGAATTACAATGAAACCCCGGCAAGACGCTCTTCAATGGGCCGCGCAAAAATAGCGTATTACACAGGAGCACGTATTAGTGAGATTGGGTCATTTTTACATTTTAAACATTTTAACGCCACTCAAGGGAATGGAAGCATCTCGTGACTGGTGTAGCCATTCCACAAGAACTTTTTCCATGTCTTCATATTTTCCTGGATTTCACCATCATTCGCTTGCAGCTTCCCATTGCAGCCTCGTAATCTGTTTCACGATTTTTCACTATTGTTCTAAGCATCGAAGAAGGGATTCGTAATGATTCTGCCAAGTGTTTCTGATTCATACTGGTGTTTTCATCATATTTACGGAGAATTTCTAATTTCTCTGATATCGACAAAGCTTTTTGTTTCACCACGATTTAAAACTGGCAACAAGGAGGACCGTGGAGGACTGAATCCGTGCTATGAATAGTCTTGCAGGTACTCAAGAGTTGCATTCCATTCTATTGATCGTGTGGGCGGTAACGGTAAATGTAGAACTCTGTAAAAGCACGATATTTCAGTATTTTTGGCAGACGAAAGAGTGTATTAAACGGGATGACGAGCATATTAAAAAGTGGATTTTATATAGTTTTACATAATGATGTCAAAGGACCGGATGAAAAGAGTGTATAACGTTTGATAACGTAACGAACAGACGTGTATTGTCAGGGTTTCACTGTAATTGAAGGTTATTTATTCATACATGAGATAATACACTACAAAAACAGAATTAAAAGGTATTTATTCATACATACAAGATATCTGATCTTAGTCTAGTTTCATAATTATTTATGCTATCATTAATGCTGAAGAGTTCATTCTCATTATTACAGATATTTTTAAATATTTTACACATTTATAAAATATGTACATAGGCCTACAGGGTATTGTCAGGATTTTCAATTTTTTGAAATATATATGCAGGGTGTTTCAAAAACACTTTTACAAACTTCGGCCATAGGTTCCCTACACCAAAAGAAGGAAAAAAGTTCATATGAACATAGGTCCCATAATCCTTTGTTTTCTCATTAGGAACTGTTCAACACATTGGTACACTCATAACACGTCAACACACAAAACTCATAACAAATGCTCGAAATGTCCTCCTCTTGCTTCTAGACATGTATGCATTCGTTGAATCATGGACTGTCACATCCCAGATGAAGAAACTTTTCATTGACATGTCATGGAAGCCTGCAAAACCATTCGACACCATCCTGGAGTATTTGAAAGGGTGCTACAGTCCATGATTCGACGACTGCATGCATGTCTAGAAGCAAGAGGACATTTTGAGCATTTGTTATGAGTTTTGTGTGTTGACGTGTTATGAGTGTACCAATGTGTTGAACAGTTCCTAACGAGAAAATAAAGGATTATGGGACTAGTGTTCATATGAAATTTTGTCCTTCGTTTGGTGTAAGGAACCTATGGCCGAAGTTTGTACAAGTATTTTTGAAACACTCTGTATAAACATATGTATGTGTATATATATATATATAAATATATAAAATATAATATAATATAATATATATATACATACACACACACTCACACTTAATGTGTAGCGTAGGGTCGAGGACGATTGATAGAATTTAAAAACTCTCTGGTTACAATGGACTGCAAAGCCTGGCAACCCCACTACCTTTCGAAAATGAAAGAACAAATAAGTAAACTTATTCTTTCATTGGCTTGGTAGCCTGTTATTGAAGTCTTCCACAAATACAAATAATAAATTCTTCAACAACACTAGGACAAAAGTTACACTTGCTGTAATTATGTATGAATATATACATATGAGCCCCTTAAAGCCCAAGTGGTGTAACTCACATTACTGTTCTGAGATATTTAAGGTTTTAGCTGTCACCAAATAGATGGCTTTATTGACAGCATAAAATTGTGCTCCTACCTACAGGGTTGCTATGCAAGTTATGAATTACACCATTTGCGCTATTAATAGAAGAACACTTTCTGAATAGGATCCTGACCATAACTAAAAAAATCCAAAAACTGGAGTTACACCATTTGGGCTTTAAGGGGTTCATATATACAAATGTTTTCTTTTTTTCAGATGATTGAAACTGAGTGCTATAAAGAGCTTAATGTGTTCGGACCTAACAACACTCCTACAATAGATCTAGTTATTGATGCCATCCCTGAGCCAGAGAAAAAAGGATGTTTTCCTTTTAGGAGAAAGGTAACTAATAGTTCAGTGAATCACTATCTACTTTGGCATTTTAGATGGCCAAAGAAAACAACTTTATACCTCGGTATGTTCATAAAATACTTGATATAATATGATCTGTAAAGCCCAGATTTTCATGCACTATCAAACTTAAAAACATGCATGCATTCATGCACTATCGTATCTCCAAATATGCACAATGAAGGGCGAAACATGCACTATCAAAAATCCGCACTGTACTGCAATATATTTCAATTTCTCTTAAAACAATATACGAGTTTTTCCAAATTCTCCTCACTTAAACTCGTGCGTTTATCAGTTTAGGACATTCTTGAACGCAGAAATGGATCTTTCAACTTCACAAGAAGTAACAGGTGCATACTTAAGGGAAGAAATTTGACTGAGGGTGATATCGAATTCCATGTCTTTTACATTTTTTCCACATAATACGTCTTTCACTGTTTTCAGAAGTTTAAGATCAGGATTTGAACTAAGTACCTTCTAAGTTTTTTCCCGACTTAACTGTCACACTCATTTCTCCACAACACGATTCTATTATTAATTATTCAACGTCTTCAACAATGGCTAGTGACTGACAAATTCAAGGAGAGAACATTCTGTTATAGCAGTTTTCTTTCAATGGAAGGTGGGGGGGGGGGGGTAAGCGAGTCAGCATTTTCTTTTGTAGCCTGGTGTATTATATTACTGTTTATTTAGGGTAAACAGTCTCAAATTCATGCAGGTGGCAGACTCTGTTGCCAAGTCAATCAAATAACAATGGTAATACAATACAACATTTTTTACGTTTCTTTGAAAAGCCGAGATTTTAGGGAGGCACATTCATAATAATATGCACAGTTATGCATGGTAACTTGATATTATGCACTAAAACCAGATAATGAGGGGTTATATGCATTAAAAACGTCTGAATATGCTATATTAAACCAAAAAAATCCAAAACATGCATTATGCATGAATTTTGCCATAAAAAGGCCGAAATATGCAAACAAGCACGGAAAAAATATGGTTATTTGGAATCCATAAGTCATGTAATGAGTAACTACAAAGTTTGAGAAGTGTAACCGAAGTATATAAAAACATGCATTTGCATGGAAATCCGGGCTCTAATGATCTGTAAGCAGGGTGACCAACTCTCCCATATTTCCTGGGAACTCCTGCATTTTAGGGTAATTTTTTTAATCATTACGGCTCCTGTATTGATCTTCAAATACTCCCGTATATTTGATATTCATTCTTAGTTGTCAATTTTTCAGTGTTGTATACAGTATACTTATAACCAGATATTTAATTTTTATACCAATATTGATAGTTTTGGTAAGTTTTAGGCTTTGTGTTAACACATTCGCTACCACACACATCATATGGCATGTAAGAAATGTCAGCACTTGCCTCCCATACATGCCATCTGGCGTTTAAGTGCCCACGCCAGCAGATCTTTGAATATTTCCACAAGGAAGAGGCTGAATATGGTAGTTCCCATTTTCAGTAATAGATGGTGGTTGAATACACTTGTTGGATTTATCAAAACCCTAAAAATTATGTCATTGACCACCTGAGAGCACATGAATTCCATGTGGTTCTGAAGACCACTTTTACACTCTGGGTCAGTAATGTGAAAAATGGCGATTAGTAGGCTTGGTGGTGATTCCGTGTGCAGTGACTCTTTATAGGGATAGGCCATTGCTAGATGATGAAATATATAATATTATATTCAATGAAGATTCGGGAGATGAATTAATTCCGTCTGATAATGAAAGTGAGTTAGAGAATGAAATTGTGGTGGGAAATGAAACAGCAGGTTGTGTTACAGAATTTTTCATTCTACCCACCTGGAATCTCCATATTTTGCACTTCCAACTCCAGTTATTTATTTATTTTTTATTTTTATTTTTTTTGTTTGTTTGTTGAAATGTTGGTGTGAAAGAAGTTGTAAATATTTCAGATGAAGTTATGACATTTGTAGAAGTGTTTTTAGACTGTGATTTTTTTTGTTTTTCTGTGTGAGCAGACCAGACTGAGAAAGTTTCCTCAGTGATGAATCGTGAATGGACAGATGAAATAAAGTAGCTTTCAGTTAATTTAATCAAAACTAATGGTAGTAGTCAATTTTGATTATGACTCTGCATAGCAAGACAAGAAATTCAAAGCTGCTGCAGCATCTGTAGATAAATATAAGTAAGTTTAACCTAAGCAAATCAAATCTGCAGCAGAATCTGTTGTTAAATGTATTACTTGGTAACTTAAGAATACCGGTTCTTTAAATCTGGAAAAGTAATTCACTATTGTCACACAACAAGGGCCGTCCACAAAGTAAGTTTCCCTAGGGCCGTTTACACAAAAAAAATAACATTTCATGGAAATATTTATTGCAACAGATATAGCAAGTGTTCAGCTATTTTTCAACATTATTGCCACAGGAATGGAGATATTTGTCATACCATGGGACCAACTTTTGAACACTTGTGTCGTAGAAGTCTGCCACCTGGGATTTGAACCATTGTGTGATAACCTTCTCCGTTTCTCTGTCAATCTCTACCATTCTCTGTCATTCACTGTCATTTCTTGAGAGGTAGGAAAAAATTAAAATCTCTGGGTGCGCGATCCGTGCTGTAGGGTGGAGACTTCAACAGCTCCCTGCAAGTCTCCTGCAAAAGTTTGGCTAGGAGATGTTTCAGCATCCACCCTACAGCCCGGACCTCACACCCAGTGATTTCCATATTTTCCTACACCTCAATAAATGACAGAGAATGACAGAGAAGTGGAGATAGTTGTCTCACAGTGGTTCAAATTCCAGGCAGCAGACTTCTACGACACGAGTGTTCAAAAGTTGGTCCCACGGTATGACAAATGTCTCAATTCCTGTGGCAAACATGTTGGAAAATAGCTGAAAACTTGCTATATTTGTTGCAATAAATATTTCCATGAAATGTTGTTTTGTTTGTGTAAACAGCCCTAGGGAAACTTACTTTATGCATGTGCCTCATATTAAATGGTTTTATGTGCAGTAATTTAAATGAATATGTTGATATTTTAAATATGAACCATCTGACCGATTAATGTAGGATTTACGTCCGAAAATTCTGCTAAAATTTTCCATGATCCAATCTCCCTTGTGTTCGTGTTCAAATGTTGGTCACAGTTTTATTAAAACCAATTTACAAAATAAATTATGTCTTTGTATAATTAAAAGATTATTTAAAAATGTAAAATTTTTATGTCAAACCTGGAAGGACTTTATCCACAGTGTAGTGTGAATTTGTTTTAGAAGAAGCAGAGTGCCCGTATGCGACCTGTACCAGTTTCAGAGCAGTATTTGCAACAAGGCGAAGCACAAACATGGTGACAGCCAACGAATACTGTGAGCAGTGGCAGCAGTCAAGAATTGCTCTCAGGTAGTAGAGCTGATTATTCAGGCCCTAGAGATTCGGCGGAAATGGAGCGGGCATCCATTTCTGCTTCCATGCCATTGGACACACATGGTGAAAACGCAACAGGCTGTATCATTAACAGGATCAAAATAACCAATGATGAGGTAATGTATCCTGTTCCTAGAGATAAGTCTGCAGCCGTTGTATCATCAAGCACACAACAGATGGATTATTCCTCGGAGCTAGGAGATGGTGAGTGCAAACATAGCAATTATCATCATGATATTTCACCTAAACCTCCTAATTGCAAAGATATTGAGAAAGGTGAAGATGATGTTGAACCTGCTTTAAGTACAATTATAGAAGTAAAAGCTGATATTAATGGTGTCAAATCAGGAAATGAAGTGGGATCTTCAGATATTCCTGCGTACAATATGTATATATCTTAGCAGACGGCCACATAATAAGCGAAATAAAAGAGCATCTAAGATGCTATTTAATTTAAATGTATTTAATGTAGCACAATGTTTCTACCAGTAAAAAAATTGTTGTTGTCGGGTATATTTGAATGTAAGTGACGAAAGTTTGAAATACCAATAATAGGTATAACGTATCCAATATTAAAATTTTTATAGTACCAAAAAAAAACGTGAACCAGTATTGTACAGCTGACTGTTCGTAAGAAGTTGTCATTGATAAATCATTCATGGATGTGTTGAATGAATACCTGACTGCTATTTCATATATAAATATAGTTTTATATTTTTTGAATGTCTTGTTATGTCTTTGAATATTACTAACACTGGCCAAAAGGACACAACTTAGCACTGTGTTTTCAGTGGTCTAATACGAGAACAACTTCAGCATTGGTCAACAACTGTGATATCTAATATATTTTATATATTTTTTTGTGGAGTTCCATATCTTTTATAGTCATACATCCCTTCTCTACATATTGACCATAATACACAAAACCATAATTCACTAGATAACACACTATCACACCGATTCAGAGACACAGTCTCGTTAATTAAATCATAACAATGGTGGAAAATCATAAAATCATTTGCAAAAATGAATAATTTATTAGGTTAAAGATAATATTTTGCACTTTTACTAAGATGGCAAGATTTTAGCATTTTGATCTCGAAATTGAGCATTTTATAGCATTTACACTTTTAGCAAGAAGCTGTTCGTGTTAATTGTTAGACAGATTTTTTATATGAACCCAAGTAGGCCTAAGTGGATATTGTTACCGGAAAGATTTCATAAGTACCAGAGTCTATTATGTGCAAATAAACACAGATTTTATTTGCTATTATCATTACAAATATTTAAAATACTAACTTTAAATTTCTTGCCTATACTAATGTAATTATTACCTCCTGTTTTGTGAAATCAAAGAGAATTTTTTAATACGTCTTGTTAGTGAAAGTAAGCTGACATGTTTGCACCTATGTGTTCAGGACAATTTACTCAGTGCAGATGGGAGGAAAACTTTGAGTTACCAGTACAAAAATATAACATTACAAACTAGATTTCAGATTTTGCTCCTTATACCCAAGCAAGTATGATTGAAGAGTGAAGCAAAGTGTAACTAATTTAGTCAGGAAGCAGTGACGTAAGGTATACCAAGGAGGTAACTTCATCAAATGGGTTTTCCAATTTTAACAGAAACCTAATTGAAATATTTCCCGTAATGAATAGAAAGAATTATATTATTATGCCCAAGAAAAAGTTGAATAATTTGTGAACTGTTGTTAGTAGACGTAAGATGACATATTTTCATGTACATGTTCGGGACAATTTATAAAGTGTAAAAGTGGTAAATTGGTTCCAAATTTGCCTTTAAAAAATGTGGTATAGAGTGTCCACATGATCACTCTCAAACAAGAAAAGTACCTAGTGTGATCACCACATATATTTCCTATTTTTCATCACCAGAATTTCACTTTGTGTAAGCTTATTTGCTAAACTCATAGAAACTGTTACTTAATATTTTATACTATTTAGAGTAAAAGCCCAACACAATTTTTATTGATATGTGCAGTGCTTTTTTTCTGGGGGTACGTGGGAGTATGCATACCCCTTAAAGATTTTTCCAGTTTCATATAGGATAATATTATTATTTTCCACAATTTTGAAATCTGGAGAAATTTGTGCCAAACAAAATAACTAAAGTGATTATATGTACTTTCATTATCTGTCCAATGATGATTGAGAGGTGGAGCCTGACGTTAGCACTCGATTGGGAAAACCGGCAATAGTAACCATGACTATGTTGCTGATGTTACTGATTCAACAATAGCACGTGCAGCAGTGTGTGTTGTATCCCTTGCCTCTTGGCTTGGTATTACATTTATTTGCATTAATGCTGCTGCACATGTCGCTCTGTCTCTGGTTATTCTGAAGTTGTTTTTCATGTATTAAATTATATGTACCCTTTTGAAAATGACTATGCTTATATACATGTCAGACGATCTGCAATATCTCACAGCAGTTCAGAGGTTGGTCGCACACCTTTCAGGCCCCAACTCTCGAAAATAGAGGTATAACTGCTTTTCATTTTAAATTTAGTGTCTTCTGGTGAAAGGTGTAAGAAACCCTGTGAGCATATCATAGCCTAAATTACAACACATAGGTAGAATTGATATGTACGAACTGAATCCACCTCAGAGGACTTCATATAAGGTTAAATTCATATAACCTTATGCATATTGTGTAATTCCACTTTCATTCTAAATATGTGGGTAAGTCTTGCAATGTTCCGTCAAGACAAAAGCAAGAGAATCCCTTAAATCTTGTCTAGAAAAAAAGCACTGGGTATGTGTATAATACATATTATCTTATGTATGCGCTTGTTTGTAGATATAAACACATTTTGGAAAAGGGAAATATACTACACTGTGCCAAAATACTACAGGTTGTGGTAAACAATGATAATGAAAGAAGTAAAATAATTTCACCAAATGCACACTGCAGCAAATAGGCTTTAATACTACTGTTTAAAGACATGCTGTTTCATACCATTTAGCTTTGATCAATGAAATAATTAATTGATACCTTTTCTCAACTTGAATCTTTATTTAGATTTGGCTAGCCTTTCTGCTATTATTGCACTATCTTCATGGCATCTTATTCTGACATTCTGCTGATTAGTCGTTATTTAACAACAATGTTAACTCTATATTATAACATGGGTTCTACTTGGACACCTTTGCTTCACTTATCAACATTTTTTGGTAGAGCATGTTTCAAGAACCACCCGAGAATGGGAACGATGGTCCTTTGAACATGTTCTACCAAACAAATTTGTAAATGAAGCACAGGTGTCAAAGTTCAACTCATGTTATTATTAGGTATATTATAGCAGGTTCACTGTATAAGTTCCTTCTATTTTATTATTGTAAAACATCGCTAAAATCTAAGAAATAATGTGTCCTCAAGGTGGTACATGTAACTCTGAAAGGAAGAGGCAAAGAAAAATGAAGATGGAAGTTGGGAAAAAGGTATCATTTGATTATTTTATTTTTATTAGTACTAGTTTTTAAAGGCAGATGTTTGCTAGATCATACAAGGAATACCGCTTGCTTCCCTTGCCTCATTCTTGCCATTACAGTCAGGTATCCATCTTCTTAAAACATCCATGAATTTAGTAGAAACCATAACTGTAGTGATTTCCTTGACCCTTCAGTATGGAGAAATTTTATTGCCCCAACTAAACTCGGCAGTATAAGTAGTGAGTATGCAGGGTAAATGAGGGGAATTCAGAACACTAACTTTTATATGTATTTTTATTAATTTATTGAACAGCTCCCTAACATTTAAGGGCTGCCGTGATATGATAAACAGAATTTGACTATGAAACATGTTTAAACATAAAAGTGCTAGAACAAACAAAAGAATAATTCTAGAAAATAAAGGAAATATGAATAACAAAAACAGAATGAACAGTTGTGGGTGAATTGCACACTCGAAAGTGATTTGGAGAATTGTTACTGAGAAAATATTTAAGTTTTATGGTACAGTTGAAGGTTTTTATAGCCTTTTTCTTGTCATTTAGCTCTTTCAGGTTGAACCTATGTGTTTTTTCAAAACCTATGTATGTAACATAGTACTATTGTTTTGCAGTATGGCAGTCATGATAATCCTCCTTATTTCTACATTATTGATGGCATTCATGGCAATCCTTCTTATTTCTACATTACTGACCAATCCATGTACTTACTGGTAATTTATAGATCTCAAAGTGATTCTGATAATAGAGATTAGTCTAGTTTCAGTTATAGGGCCTGAAAAAAATTCGAAAGTTTTGTACATTGTAATTAAATTATATTTATAAATTTGTTTGAAAAGTGTGGACAGTTTTTAGCAAAAAGAATTGGAACAGCTCAACAACACCACAGCCTGTAAACAGTGAGATATGTTCCACGACTACCGTCTATTCTGAGGAAATATCTCAGTAGTGAAATTTCCCAGTGCAGGAAGAGATCCAATATGGCACATAATGGAACGCACACTATTCAGTTTGCTGCTGCTCAACTAATATCACTCCTCCTAATCTAACTATCACTGGGAGTATATGTCACTGATTTATGCCCGAGTGCACCATTCTCTGGTTTTCTCAGTTGTTTCGTAACGAGGGTAAAAGTAATATCGGGGTATTCTAAGTAAACCGGTGCACCATTGCTACAATACCACCGTCCAAACGCTCAAGTATATTGTGGTTACTCTGCTACGAAGCCATTCCCATGGAGCAAAACCGAAGTCTCACCTAGGCATGTTCGAAGTGTTGAAAAAAAATGAAAATACTCTGGTCATAAGGACAGAAAGTATAACAATAAAAGGGGTGTACTTCAACCCTGGCTGTCACGGTGGCTCATGCTTAGCGCGTGGGCCTGGCATGCTAGCGGTCCCGGGTTCAATCCCTGGGCCTGCCGGGCGTGTCGTTCATGGTGGACGAAGCCGTGACCTTTGGGGGGTTTTCTCGGGGATCCTCCCGGTTCCCCCTCTCATTCCACCAACACACTCCATTTCATCTTCAAACTCCCCCTCATAATCATCCTGCTTCCTTTCCCGGTTTCTGGTTTACCCTCGCCCCAGCACCTGCTGTGGGCCTCTCCCGTCCTACCCGTGGCTTGTGGTCCTGAAGTTGCTGGCTGGTGTGCTGCCAACCTGGGGGCTCTATAAGAGGTACCGAGGCAGCGGCACATGTGGCATGGTAGCGGTATCTGTTGGATGTAGGGGGAGTTCCGTGGGGGCTTGCGGTGGGGTCTGTTGTCGAGGGACCGTTGGGCTTGCAGATCATTACATTCCGGAGGTTGGCACAATGGGCCACAAGGCTGAAGTGCTTAGGGGTCCCAACCCGCCTTCCCCCTTAAGGGGCGAAATACAATACAATACAATACAATACAATACAATACAATACAATACAATACTTCAACCCTGAGTGCAGTGCAGCAGATGTTGTATATGGACTATCAGAAGTATTAAATTTTACTTGCAGGAGACTTCAACTTTCTGATACACAAGCCCTGCAGGAAGTCAGAACAGATACTAAGTTTCCTAATAGAAGAAGGCCTAAAGCTTACTAATGATAAACACCTGAGAACATATATCTGTCTCAAGGAATGAGTGCAATGGATATAGTGTTTACTCACAATCTGCAAACCAAACAACAAAAGCAGCTGTGGAAAAATGATGCAGCATTAATCAGAAAACACATTCCAATAGCAACGGAGATCTTACTAGAATCATCTTTGAAAATCATGGTGTGAGAACTATGCATTAAGGTTTCCATGGAGAAGTGTTTTAACCCTGCAGTGCTCGCGTGGTGTCTGACAGACGCCAGACCAGATTCATTTCACCATATCTAGAATACCTATGAGGCCATTGTGCTGACCTGCCATCTACCTTTCGGTCAACTACTCTTAAATAACATATCCAAGCGGCAACCCTCCAATTTTCGCCTAGCAAGGGTGGAGTGAAGTTATTGTTGCGAAAATGTAGATGGCGTCTGTGAGACGCCGTGCGAGCTTTACTGTTACAAGGTAAGTTACCGTTTTAAAACAAATTTCTTGCAGAAACTAGTGATCATAAACCTACAATACCAATATCTTCTTATGGAAATTATTTATCTTTAGGCTTGGCAATGAGTGGAAAGGAGAAGAAATTTCATAATCTTTCTGATCCAAATGATTGGAAGATAGTGCAAAGTTGCTAGAAGAAGATGATAATGATGTTGAACTTGATTGAGATAGTGATCCTGAAGAAGACATTGCAGAGACTTGAAGTGAGTCTACGGACACTGAACAAGAAGCAGATGATGATAATGATTATAGTGAATGTGATAAATATTTAGTAGGGCGGGACAAAGTTTCTAAATGGAATAAGAAGAGATCAGTAACTAGTAGTAAAAGTTATTATACCTACACAGTCTTAGGACAATAATATTTGAAAATTATTTAAAAATGGATACATGCCTAACAACGTTGTTTTATTGTTAATTAATTAAAGTCATAATGTACTAATATTGATTTGTGTCCAATAAGATTAGTTAAATGCTCATTTTCAATAAATTGACTTAATACACATATTTTTAACTAAGCAATGTATGCAAAACATGTTCAATAATATTAAATAAACTATGACAACCCTCAATAAACAAAATGAACACTCAAAACAACATCAAACAATAGAAACAACGTAAAATATGAACGGCTCCTCTCAGACACCGTGCGAGCTTCTATGTCCTAAAGTAGCGCGCGAGCATTGCAGGGTTAATTATGAATAGAAGACCACTCAGGAGGTTAAACTATATTAATTAGAATAAGAATTATCCTGTCACACACGTATTGTATAATACCATTCAATGTAAAAAAGCCTTATAGTTTGAAGACACGGGACCTTGCTTTACCAATCACACCATAGCATTTACTAAGTACAAACCTAGCTTTCTTTTATATAACTATTCATAAGCTAGGGATCTTATGTGAAATTACAAAACGAATCAGATTGGATATTCATGCATATGATAAAACCAAAATCATTCTTGATACAAAAAAAAGCAAGCCGGGAACTTAATTTTCTGGAATGAGCAGAAGAGCACTTCTCTCCTGTACTTTGTACCCCCAGGATGAGCATTTAAAGTATTTTTCAAATGAGAAGCGTTTTCCTTCACCGCCAATCATGTGTACGAGCTTACAAAGTGCCACTAGCAGTGAGAGTCTTCCTTCCCTCTTGCCGACTCTGATTGGACCGCGTATCTTAGCAAGGAGAAAGACAAACTGTTTGTCATCTGCAAAACACTGTAAGGATATGTAGGAAATAACAGACCTTCTTCTTCTTGTTTAGCTCTACAACCCTGGGTGGGTTTTGGCCGCTCGGACAACAGCTCTCCATTTTGTTCTATGAGCTTTTAATTCCCTCCAACCTCTTACTTTCATAATTTCCAGGTCCTTAATAACTCCATCTAGCCACCTCAATTTCGGCCTTCCCACTCTCCTCCTATTATGTATTCTTCCCTGTAGCATTCTTTTAGGGATCCTATTTTCTGGCATTCTATATAGATGTCCAAGCCACCTCAGTCTTTGGGATTTTACAAATCTAACTATGTTTTGTCCTCTAATAATGTCGTCTAATTCTCTGTTATTGAGAATTCGCCATCCTTCTCCTTCTCTAATGGGTCCATATATTCTTCTTAGGATTTCCCTCTCAAAAGATCCTAGAAGCTTCTCCACTGCGCTTGTCAAGGTCCATGACTCTGCTCCATACGTTACTACTGGTCGAATCATAGTATTATATATTTTCATTTTCGTTGCTCTAGTAATTTGCCGATTTGTAATCATTTTAATGTTTGCAAAATATGCTCTATTTCCTGCCAGTATCCTATCTGTAATGGTTTCTTGCATATTACACTTGCTATCAATTATAGTGCCCAAATACCTAAATTGATTGACTCCTTCAAATCTCACATCATCTACAACTATATGATGAGGAGTCTCTTTGGAGGTGGACATTAACATATATTTAGTTTTCTGTTGATTTATTATTAATCCCATCCTTTTGGCCGCCTGAGATAGCTTGACTATACATTCTTTTAGAGCTAGGAGATTTCTTGAGATTATGGTAATATCGTCTGCATAGGCACATAATTGGGTGGATTTATTAAAGATTGTACCTTTTTGATCGATCTCTTCAATTGCTTGATGTATTGCAAAGTTGAATAGTGTGGCTGACAGGCCATCTCCCTGCCTCACTCCTGTATTTAGATTAATAGGCTCACTTAATCTATTCCCACATATAATTTGAGCTTCAGTATTTTCCATAGTCATTTGTACCAAGTTTATGAGCTTTCTCGGGATGTTTAGTTTTCCCAGTGTGTTACATAAAGCATTTCTTGATACACTATCAAATGCTTGTTTGAAGTCTATGTAAATCATATGCAGATCAACATCCCATTCATAAAACTTTTCCATCATATTCCTAATAGTGAATATTTGATCAATAGTGCCCCTTTGTGGTCGAAATCCACACTGACATTCTGTTAGAACTTGTTCTGCATATATTTTCATTCTTTCATTTAAAATGCCTGACAGCACTTATAGGTCACATTAAGTAGTGTTATTCCTCTATAGTTCTCGCACTTTGTTCTATCCCCTTTCTTGAATATTGGGCATATTATCCCATTTTTCCATTCCTTGGGCATTACTTCCTTTTCCCATATTTCGATTAGTAGATCATGTATTGCTGTGAGTAGGTCTTGTCCTCCATTTACGATGAGCTCGCTGTTAATATTGTCTGCTCCTGGTGCTTTGTTATTCTTCATTTTACTTATTATGCGTTTTACTTCTTCTAGCGAAGGACTTCTTACATTTTCAATGTCCTGTTGCGATGGTACGTTGTAGGAAATAACAGACCTACGGCGTTTTATTTTAGGAGTATAAGGGTAGGACTTAAGGTCTACCTTAAAAAAAGTCAATGTATAGGAAATTATAATGATAACACACAAAAATCACCCTTGTTTTATTTCATTTTAATTAAGGTAATAAAATATTAAATTCAGTGATTCGGAAATATGGGAGACGTGCCTCTGCACTAATTAGGTAGGCCCACCTATTAAGTTCTGTGGGAGAACAGATGTGACAAATCTCGCCTGATGGGAGTAGGACTTTTTATAGCCTATAAAGCCAAGCCTCAGCTCTGCAGTAGGATAAATACAGATAGGATAGATGATAAGTGCCAATTTTGTACTAACTGTAAGGTTTCTAAAACTTGGGAAGAATATAAATCCATCCTACCAAAACCGACTCGTGTGAGTGGTTCCTGCCGTGCCAAAATTCCATTTCCTAGCCCTGAGGGGAGAGGATGTCTTTGTTCTACTTATTTAACTGAAGCCTGGGGACCGAAGATATATGTAAGTACTGCTGTGATGATGACTGATGATAATATTTGACCCTGAGAAAACTATGATGCAACCCATCTAATTAGTCATCGATCTTGATATATGCATATTACCTAGCCACAGTCTTGCAATATACATACATACAACTCAACTTGGTTTCAAAATATACGCCCTCCAGGCTAGTGTATGAACTAGCAAGAGAGACTTTCTGCATGGAAGACCTGATGCTGTGGCACTTGTTACCATCTACAATGAACTCGAAGAAAATCTTGGAGGAAAGAAAGGAAAAAAGAGCAGAGATTGATCCAGCCTTCTATGCTACAGCTGCGAAGGTGGTGGAAAGAAGCTGGACGGGAGCTAACTTCGACCTGAGGCATGCAGTGGTACGCCTGGCTGTTCATTGATTTCATGGGAAACTATGCACAGAGAAGAGGTGGCACCTCCCCAGGCAAGATTGTGTTTGCTAGTAGACCTACCACTTCGAGTCTTGCACAAAAAGAACTAGATCTCTAAGAGATTTTGCAACGGACATAATATAATTAAATACCTTTGCCCATTGGGTGCTATTTCCAATATTATAGTTCTCACACCAAACCACTTAGCCCTTTCAACTTTGAAGAAATATGTTTCCCCAGATCTTAAATTTAATCCACTTCTAATCTTTTAAAAAACTATGTCTGACTGTCTTACACACTATTTATTTTTAAAAGAAATGAGATCCTCATTTAATCAGATAATAATAATTAATCACCAATTTGCTATATGTAACAATCTAGACCTGTATTATGTTAAAATAAGATTACTTCTAAAATCCACCCTGAGTCAGAAAATAACTAAATTTTTTGTAATAGAACACTAGAGCGGTTCTGCTCTTAAGATGATAGTAGATGTGTATTTTTGTTGTTACTTAAAGCAATAAAATTGAAGTGTTTGTTATGTTAGGTAAAGTATAGACACTGTATTATTCTCATTAAATAGAAACGGTAGCTAATATTAAATCATATTCATGTCGCCTATATCATTAAGCAGCAAACTGTCTTACAATTTTCAGCTGAGTTAGTGTTCTGAATTTCCTGGTATTATCCTACATGTTTCTGACAAATAGGCAGCAACATTGTTTACACACTGAATTAATGAATTTGGTGCAGATATAGAAGCCATTAGAATTTTTAAATTAAAATGTCTTTTCCTGAACTTGATGTGGTAAATAACCTTTAAAAAAAACTTAATTGTTTATTCTTTCTTTCATTTGCCAGCAAGCCAAAGTATAATTTCTTCTACCTTTATGTTAAGGAGGACTAAAAGAAAATTTCTGTAATGTATTTTATATAGTCTCTATTTTCTTTCTTATTTTAGATTTGAGGTGTGTGACTAGTGCAATATTATTTTTGTGATATAGTTTAGCATACCTTCCTTTCAAAGATATACTAACTTATATTTTGTATCACTCACGTTAAACTAACAACAGATGGAAAAGTATTTTGTAGCAGAAGCCCATGTTGATTGCCATCTTATGCTTGACTATTGAAATAATTCAGTATTTGGGTGTTTCTCTCCAAGAAGCCCACACAGTGTTTTTTTTTAGTTTATCTCTTGTTGAACTAGATAAAAATATTTAAGAAAGTATGTTGTATGAGCATAAGGATGTATTTGTTTTATTCCTATAAACTAAAATACATAAAAGTTTTGTACAAATGAATTTATTCTATTCATCTGATCACAGATAAGGGAAAACTATTTTTATTACTGAATTATTGCCATATAGATGTTCCGATCACAAAAGTTCTCAAACTTCTTGAGCTAATCTTGGTCTTTATTGCCCTTATATTTGGCTGCTTGGGTTGTAATCCTTCAAGATAAGTTTTTTAAGTGCAAGTGCAGAAATATGTAGACAAATACTCTTTCTTGTTTTCCTTTTCTGCTGATACACAACACACATAACATAAAAGAGATAAATTATTGAGTTCCATTAAAATATTTACATACATTCTAAGTGCTTGTGTTGATCTTCACTTTCCAAATCTGAAATAACTATTTGTTTTTGTACTACAGCAGAATTAGAACTCTGAGATTACTATCTGGAAGATATAGTAAGTTAACATTTTAATCATGTTTGCAATTAAAAAGTTATTGAAAATCTAGTGGAGTTCTGTATTTTGGTAAACTTTTCTTTTTGTTGTAGCTATTGTTTTACATATCACTGCAAGTTGTTACTTAGAAAATGCTTGTATTTTCGTTTTTGTTAGATAATAATTTATGTTGTAACATATAAGTATATAAATATATTTAACAAAGAAGCGGCTAAAATTTAATATATTATATGATGATTCATGTATAGCGTAGAGCTTTATCACTGGTACTCACTACTAAATTGCGGTATTTTGTTACCTGTTGGAGCGCTTTCAACCACATGGAGCGGCCATCTTCAGCAACATTGCTGTTGATGGCAACATTGTGTTGCTGAAGATGGCCGCTCCATGCGGTTGAAAGCGCTCCAACAGGTAACAAAATACCGCAATTTAGTAGTGAGTACCAGTGATAAAGCTCTACGCTATACATAAATCATTAAGATTATCGCTACAGAATGGACAAAACTCAAGAATATTATATGAGTTGACTACACACACTTGGTGCTTCACTTACCATTATTTTGGTATGACATGTTTCAAGGATCCCCATCCTCCATTTCAAGTCATTGTCAACTGCCGAATCTTTCCTAGGAAGTCCATAATGCACAATTAGTGGGATTTTTTATTAACTTCTTTATCAGATTGTCTTCTTCCAGTGTATCAGAATTTGAGTTTTCAAATTTTTTAGGATAAATGTTCTTCCAAATTTCCAGATCTTTGTGTTACAGATCTGGAAATTTGAAAACTCTGTGAACTTTGATTTACTGGAAGAAGACAATTTGATCAAAAGTTCATAAGAAATCCACCATGTGCGCATTAAGGTCTTTCTGTAAAAGATTTGGCAGTTCACAATGTAGTTGAAAATGAGGATGAGGATCCTTGAAACATGTCCTACCAAAATAATGGCAATGTGAACAGCCAACTCATGTAACACAATTAATTTATAATCATCTTTGTTCTTATCAGTCTTTGTTTTAGTACCACAACAGCCATATGATCTTCCAGATAGCTATATGAAAGGATATTCTTACACGTTTTCTGTAAAAGGAAGTAGTATTACAGTACTTGTTTTTTTTTTTCCTAATAAATATACTTTCTGCTGGAGAGATTTATCTGGCCGTTTAAGTACAGGCCTTGAATTTTAAGATTTCACATTCTATCATGGCTGGTAGCAACATTAGCATCTTGTGATTCATTAAAGACCAATCGTATAAAGTCTGATCTGAGATCAGAGGCAAAACTGATCTCAGTTCATGCTGAACTCGGAAATTTTTGTTGTATAAACGTTAATCTGAGATCAATTCGCACTGAACTAGGATCAATTATGACTGGAGAAATTTCTCCAATCAAACTTGTTGATCTCAGTTCAAGAAGTTGTTTTCTTATTTGAGACACAAGATCAGCTCATTATAAACATAATAGTATATGATTATGTATGGTTATGATAAATATCAAGAAAATTCACCAAAGACAACTCATACGTTTCTTTATGCCATAGTTGAGCGTATATAGGCTACGTTAGGTTTCTTGTAATGCAGTGTAACATAACTCTACAACATAACCTCTATAAATTGCTTACATTTATTATCAACTCGTTCCAATTTTACAGATATCCCAAGATGATAAAAATAATGAATTTTGGAGTAAGGGAGGCATCAGGTAAAAACATCAAGGGCTCATAAGTTTAAAATCGATAAGGAACTTTTGAGTGGAATAGCTGGTTTCCATGAATGAAAAACATACTGTAACAAATGAACAAAAATCCTCATGTTTTACGTAAAGCATTACCCTATTAATCTTACACCTCCGCTTTTGTACAGTTCTTGAAACTAAGTATTTATATGGCAGTAGCAGTGAAAATGTTCAGCCAATTTATATTGCCAGAACTGAAATTACCAGAACATTTTTCAACACATTTTGCTTTTGCTCGGGTGTTATCACATCCATCTTTTTGGATTCTATAATGTCTCTATATTTTCCAAGACAAGCAAAATCAGGACATCCTTATTCTCCTTGGAAAATTAGGGTAGCGATCCTTTTTCTGCTAATTTCAATTATATTTTCCGTTCCTTTTGCACAACATACAGTCTGAATACAAAGGAAAACAGAGTAATAATGCTCTTGCCTCGCGATACTCAGCTGTTTCTGAGATTTTGCCAAGTGCTCGTATAGGAACTGGGATCAAAATTGTACTTCAGTTGACTGATCTTAGACCAGTGTTATAGGCTACAACATGACTCTGGTCAGAACGTAGATAATTTTCTGAACTTAGATCATAATTGATCTCCAATCAGTAATGTTTATACAAAGGCCCTAAGAAACATACTGGTATTAAAATTTGATTATTTTTCAAGTGTCATTTAACTGATTTTATTTCCAGTTATAGTATTAACTTATATATATAATACCTACCTCTAAAGTACAGGCCTGTATAGTCTTCTCAACTGAAGAGTTTTCTGCAGTCTTGAGCTGTACTTGCTGTACTTGCTAAGTTCTGTATATTTATCCACCTACTTCAAGACAGTAAACTAGGAATTTCCATGGCCTTCATGAATAAGATGTGTAATTATAATTCTATGTTTCTTTTTAAATGCAGGGCTACTTAATAAGTTTTAAAAATAGTTCAATTCAGAACACAAATTATAATTTAGAGAAAAACTAACGTCATTGTATGAAGAATATATCGTCGCTTTACTGCCATAAGATCATATGTGCATTTCTGCCAGAAAGTTGAATATGCAACTTACGACCTTTTGGTTCCTGAACTATTGGAAAAAAATAACATTCAACCATATGGAATACACATCTACATTAAGTGAGAGTGGTTTTCAACATTACAACCTTTTGGTACAAGATATTTTGCATATGTGTGAAGTGAATGAGCACATAAACTCATATTTAGTGGAAACTCGACATATGACCTTCTGGCAGTAAAATCGATGAAATCAGATTCAAGACCGTGTTCAGAATACACAAGAGTGGCTTTTAGAATAGAAAAATCTATCAGTTCAGAGTAGAATTCTTAGATCGTGAAAAACATATTACCTTTCTTTCCCTTATCTTTTATTATTTCTTCCCAAAACTGCTTTCTTTGACCTATTAATCTACCAAAGAGGTTAGTGCTCTTTGATTTTTTCTTCTTCAGAATGAATTTACGGTGCCAGTAATGCTGTATGTGGTAGCAACAGCAAATTCAGATGCATAGTGATTTAAACCAGAATCAGAATTAAACTCCGAGTGTTAATAGATTTCACAGTTTAACAATAACATATTATAAATAAGTTGGCCTATTTGGAGAGAATAGCCCATTTAAAAAAAAGTCACACAAACTATTTTCTATCCTCGAGTGTTTTATTAACACTGTAAATGTGATGTATCTGTCCACTTTGTTCAGTTTATTATACAGTCTGGTTTCTGATAGCTTCATGTGATGGTGCTTCCTTATTTATTTTCTTTGACCTGCTCTTTTTTTAGTAACACTTGGACGATGATTGTATGGTGAATGATTTATATATTTGTATACACATGTTCACACCAATTTAACACAACTGCCAAAAATGAATGTTTTGTATGTTCCAAAACCCTCCCATTGATAAGTGGACTGTATTTGTAAGATATTTAATTCTTCAGGAGGTCATTAGGGATGACTGTCATTTGTTTATTTTCTAAAAGTTTGTATGGATCTTGGGTAACATTTAAAAATCCTAATTAGCATTACATAAGCTTACGTGTAACATTTTTCCACTGCTGTATTAATAGCATTTTATCTTATACATAAAACATGTTTTGCTTATATTATAATTATATTATCCATGCCCAAATTAAAGCACAGTTGTAGGCTTAGTATTTTGGTTGCATAACAGGGAATTGCCTATTACTACTGCCTAATAAGGAAGTGATTCAAATCCATGCTGTGACTGTGCACAGGCATGAGGTTATGGTTTATTTAAATAAAATAATGGAAGATTATGGGTCCCATTTGTCCTGTTTCTTCCTGGGACAGTCCCGTTTTTTTTTGGTGGAATATCCTGGTGTCTTAACTTCTTTTTCCAAATGTCCTGCTTTTTCTTCTGTAAACATTCTTCCTAAAAGAAGTGTGTTAGGCTTATGGAATTTATTCCTTTTTAAATGTGCAGCACTTGTGGTGGCGAATTCATGAAACTTTGACGAGGTATATTAAGAAGTTTGTAATTCTAAAAACACTTAATGCTCTTTTTTCTCTATGCTTCTGCTGGCACTGTTAATACACACGGTTCCTGGTTGCATATGACTCATATAATACAGGTGTATGCATGGTGAATTTAATCATATTTTTCTTCTGCTTTTTTGGCAAAATGTCCCCAGTTTTTTCACGTGAAAAATGCAAAATTCCTTCCTTTTTTTTCAAAAATACTTTATGGGACCTCTAAGGAAGAGAAACTTATCTTTGTAAACTGCAAAGTAACTAAATTTGAAACAAATATGTCTTCTAAAAATTTCAAAGCATAATTATGTTCTAATGTTCAACAGAAAATAGAAGACATTTTTAGAAAATCAATCCTACAGTGGTAAGATACAGGGTACTGTAAAATAGTTGCAGTAACCACCAGTTTGTTTCTTTGGTTTATGGTTTTGCAAAGTAACTTCATGTCTTTTAGGTGGTCAAAGTGCTAAGCCTACTTGTTAATTCTTATAAGGTTAGCTTAATAAAATTATCCACTGAGTTTTATATTATGCTTTTCCATGCTGAAAATGCACATAAATATAGAGCTACTGATTTTATATTCAGGAATGTTCAATTGAGATTAAGTATTTGAGTGACAGCTGCCCCTATGCACCCCTAGACATGTTACGAATAAATAATGGGCCTAAAACAAGTGAATTCCATTTAAAATCAAAATGAAAATGTATTTAATCTTTTTTGTTTGTTTTCAAGGCTTGTTGAGATATATTTCTTACTGAAGTCTTTACCTAAAAATGTCCTTTTTTGGAAGTGGTATTTGTTGTGCCCTTTGTCATGATATCTTGCTTAACTAATGATTTGAATGGAAATGAATGAGAAGTAGCACAAAACAAATTATTATATTAAATGATACATTATATTTCTGTGTGTTTTATTTTTAATATTCCACTGGCAACTTTTCATCTATCAGTCCTGTGCATGGTAATCACTACATGTGATTGTGGAACAAATGGTTTAGTTTGGTATATATAATGATTATTTTGTTGTTGTTAATAATTATTCATTTTTGATAGTGGACCTGTTTCCCCCCTCCCCCCATATTTGTATATTGTAGATAGTTCATATAATTTAGTTTTTCGTTTTAAATGTTGAACTGCATTACTTTATTTGGCCTAGTGGAATTCATAATGGGTCAATCCATATCAACTCAACCAATGATGTTCGCTGATGAAATTTATTTATTTTTTATTTTTTAAATCTATGTTTGTACTACATTCAGAGAGTTGAAAACAGGTATGCATTAATTTTTTAGATGTTCAGTTTCTTCTTGAGCGGCCATTTTGTATTGGTGCATCAGCCTATTTTGCATTTTACAAAGGTTTGCATTAAACTCTATAGCTTCTTTGGTTTTTAAGATATTTAAACATAAAATGTACATTATTTTCTGTTTAGTATAATTATATAGGAATACTAAATTGTAAATAAACGAAAAAAATAGGTAAATGTTAACATTTTCAAAATAAAA
This sequence comes from Ectobius pallidus, assembly GCA_964059195.1. Taxonomy (NCBI): domain Eukaryota; kingdom Metazoa; phylum Arthropoda; class Insecta; order Blattodea; family Ectobiidae; genus Ectobius; species Ectobius pallidus. Next base: position 97,493,275 of record CAXKWD010000007.1, read on the forward strand.
ACCTTCACTTTTAAAATTTAAAATGTCAAAGATAAAACTAAGACTCACCCTCAATTTTTTATGAATATGGTATTTATAGTATACTACTTCCCTAAAAAGTTTCAGACTTGAGAGTTACATCCTTTTTTAATGGGTCTTCAAATATTGCGCTTTTTCTAAAAACAGGTATTTTCAATCAGAAATATCTCAGAAGGGCCACACTTTAAAATTCCAAAGTTTTCAGAAAACATTCTTTTATGATGTTGTAATAAGTGGTTAAAATTTCATCACTGAGACTTTATTAGTTTTTTTAGTTAGAAATGTATAATAATAGAAGGAAGTGTTTGTCTTTCTATCTTTGTGCGATGCCCAGTGAAATCTACTGAACGCAGAGATCTGAAATTTTAAACATAGCTGGACTGAAGGGTGGGTGAATGCACTTCTAACCCGGATTTTTAATTTTCGTTTTCATTCACGAGTAATAAGTAAAAAATGAAGATCCATTTACCTATTTTTTTCGTTTATTTACAATTTAGTATTCCTATATACGAGTATATCAGACAGAAAATAATGTGCATTTTATGCTCTCTAACATGGTTTTTGTTTGAACCAAATATCTTAAAAACTGAAGAAGCTGTAGAGTTTAATGCAAACCTCTGTAAAATGCAAACTAGGCTGATGCACCAATACAAAATGGCCGCTCAAGAAGAAACTGAACATAGTACAAACATAGGTAAAAAAAATAAAAAATAAATATATTTTTTCAGCTACCTTTTCAATTGGTTGATTTGATATGGATTGACCCTTATCCAGGCTGTAGTGTATGTTGTTCTGATGGCGCAGTTTTCCATTATAAATATCAAGAGTGGTTTTAGTAGTTCCGTATATAACTATATATAGCTTCAGAATCAGACTGGCAACCTGAAGAGGGCAATAAAAAAGGTCAGAGGGTGCTATTGCCAATACAGAAATAATAAGTATGGCTTCACTTCCACATTTTAATAATACAACGTAAGATTTATTAGCAGAGGTACTAAAGGGACAGCAAAGTTACTAGCAATAGCTTTTGTAACGACTACAGGGAGACCCAATCAACTATAAAATGGTTGTGCGACGTTTCTCTGGTATTCAATGGTGGCATGCATTGCCACCTGTGGCTAACATAGAGTGGTGTTGATGCAACCATACAACAATTTCCTTAAAATACGTTTAAAGGCTTTATTTACCAACAGTATGAAACTGGACACCGTCATTGTCCATGACCATTGTCATCTAATGTTTCTTTGGTATGAACCCTACTCTACACTACCTGTGGCCTGAAATTTATTATACAGATTATGGATTGTTGTATGACCTGGAACCTTGACACTTGGGAACCATTCTGCAAATCGTATTTGCACTTGACGTGCTGAGTGCATTAACTCATACAAATCATACATAGGTTAAATATACTCTGCGTAATAGTAAACATATACTGATCCATAATTGTGACTAAATACTGGACACAATAATAAATAACTTGTAACTGCTGCACAACACCGATACACTGAACTACACTGTGTCATGGTCAACGCAATACTGCAGAGCAGAGCAAAGCGTGATCTTGATTGCAGCGCCAGCAGGAAACACATGTCCACATGCCCAGTGGAAAAACACCGCGCAGCTGGTTCATAGTTCATTGGGTTTTCCAGTATAATTTAATAGAATATACCCTATTATAAGTATCTCATAGATTGAAATGTCTCTAAAGTCACCTCATTTTATGCTGTTTTCACCTAGTTTGTTAATATTTGTGTCACTGATTATGGTTACAAGAGTATCCTCCTCACGGTGCTTGAGAAATAGACTAAATTTTCTTCGGTGAGGCAGAAACAAAATCTTCAATTTTGAAAATGCTCTTTTACAATTGACCTGTGTTAGTGGAATCATCAACAGGTACGTCTCAAACAAAATAATGCCATACCATTATCTTGCAAGTCCTAGAAAGGAGGCACTGCTCATAATCAGACTGGTTTAAACGTGTATGGAACTGTGTTAATTAAGTGAGATGGTTGACATTTGAACACTTTAGACTTCACTTTTACTTACATTTTTGCATTTATGAACCTGTATGATCATACACACATGCCTCCTTTCTAGGACTTATCTGAATAGAAGGTACTGGTGTGCCATTATTTTTGTCTGAGATGGTACTTGTACACTTTGAAGAGCTCTGTAGAAGTTCCTAGTTGTGGTTCAGTAATCTTAGCTGGGGTGTTATTGAGATTAGGGTTATATGGATTATTACGTATTTAATATATTATTATTGATAGGAATAAAATTGAATTATTTGTGAATTTCTATTAAGGTAGATGCTCCAGTTAGGCCACACTCCCCATAAGGCCACTAATACTCTAACAAAGAAGTATCACACTTTGGCAGTAGATGACAGCGCATACTTGAAGCTTGTCCTTCCAGGGTCAACTGATCGGAATTTCAGTGTTCCCTCGCCGTTCCTCAAGGAAAGACAGAAGCTTTTGTGTAATATGCGCTTCAGAAATAAAGACAAGGTAAGAAATAAAATACATTTAACTATTTAAATAATATATCACCATAAGAGCTATTTATGTAACAAGTACGCAAAGCAAGGCTTTAGTGGACGAATCTAGTATTCGGACGGGCCGTAGTGCACCTGTTAAGGCTCATACAATACATAATTTTCAAGTTCTGTTTGTAAATGTGTACTCAATTCATAACATTTAAACAATAGTATATTAGTCACACCTTTCATACGAATCTGGGTTTGAGCCCAAACACATACACAATTTACTTCATTCATTTTTTGTAATAATTAATTTACTTTTTTATTATTTTTATTTTGATACTACATAAAACGTGTTAATGTGCCTTTACATACAATTTATTTCAGATGGATAAAAAAATGAAGCAAAAAGCACAGAGCTCGACAGAAGAAAACATGGAACAAGAACTGAAGGCTCTTTAGGAAGGAATGGCTGCACAAACAGCGGCAAAGGAATTAATATTCCTCATCACACATTAAGGAATCACATATTGAGTGGAAAAACCATAAAGAAACTGGGTGGACCTATTTTAACAGGGGATGATGAGTCTGAACTCTGCAAAAGGATTATTTGTCTTGCAGATGTTGGGATGCCCTTAACACCGAAAATACTTTAAAGAAGTGTTTTCATATTCTGCAGTGAGAAAAACATCCCATACCCCTTCAATCACGGTATTGTTTCCCGCAAGTGGCTTCCACTTGACCTTTGCAGACAACCTGAAATTGCAAAGAGGAAGACCCAAAATGTTAATCCTGCCAGGCCTATGAAACTTAAAAAGTTCATAGTTTCAGATTACTTTGAGAAGCTGAGATCTGGAATCAGCATGACCTTTTGGACAAACCAGAGAGGATCTACAATATCGATGAAAAGGAGTGTCGTCTTACTAACCATCACCAGCAAATGTATTAGCTCAAAAGAGGTGCTAAAAGAGTAAGAATAATAGCTAATGAACATGCAGAAAGTGTTCGCATTGTCGGTTGTGGCAGTGCAATTGGGAACAGTATTACACCAATGATTTTCTTGGAGGGAAAGAGATGTAAGGCAGAATGGAGTGATCATTTTCTTAGAGGGAAAGAGATGTAAGGCAGAATGGAGTGATCATTTGCCATATGGGTCAGTTGTTGATATGACTCCAAAGGGAACAATGACTGCTGGGGTTTTCACTAAGTGGGTAGAGTACAAACCTTCATGAAAAGTGCTGCTCATTTTTTATGAAGCCAAATCGCATCTTGATGTGAACATTTGTGAAGCTGCTAACAAGCACGATATCCTATTCTGCCTGCCTAGCGACTATACACATGAATTGCAGCCGATGGACTCATTTGAGACTTATTGGGATGAAGGCGTCGTTTTGTATTGGATCCGAAATCCAGAAAGTCAATTATAAGAATATTTTGTGAAATACTGTGCAGGATATGGCCAAAATGCATGATACCCTCAAATATTGTCTCTGAGTTTAGTGCCTCCCTTTAATCCCAATACTATTCCTGAAGTTGTTTTCACCCCATCCGCCTTGACAGAAATTTCAACCCCCTCCAAATTAGACATCAAATTCTTCCCTTCCCCCGGGACCATCTGAACACTTGAGCAAGAGAATGGCCAAAATCCTACTTCTTCTGATCCACATAATGATGAAGATTCATCATCTGAGAACTCTGAATCTGGATTTGGTTCTCACAATGAAATTATGACCCAGAGTCAAAAGAGACGTTCTCTGCTTTATTGTTGACTTCTTAGCTTAAGCAGAAGGACCAGACACTCTAGCATAAGTCTGTGAACTACAGACCTCAACATATAACTGCTTTGCTTTCTCCAACCTGAAGAGAAAATAGAGAACTCTCCCAGAACAAAACAAAGCGACTTCCACAGAATAACTGTTATAAACAGTGTAAGATTGTTATATAGAACTTAACAGGCAAGCATGAATATGTAATATCTAAAATGTTCATGGATAGCAGCTTTTCTCCTAATTATGAAGGGTTGGTCTTTAAATTTGTTATATGTCTACTCTAGCATGCAGATTTATATAGAGGACTTGTTAATGACTATAGGTGATAAAAATAAGGGTATAAATGGTTTGTGGTAATTTTAAGATAGCTTAAGTTCTTCTGAAATTGAAGGGTCGGCCAAAGCATTAGATCTAAATTTGCATAGAGAGTTTGTTCATAACTAATACAAAGTTAAAACATTGAGTTTGATTGTTCCAATAATTAAAGCAGCATAGTATTTTCTTAGTTATGAAGAACCGGTCTGAAAATTTAGTAAATTTTGGATAAATCTTATAAATTTGTAAAGAGGACTTATTTATAACCAATATGGAATGAAAAGAGATGAGTTATGGTCAACTAAATTTTAATGTTGCCTCCATGTTTCTTCTGGTTATAGAGGGTTTTTGTGATAACTGGTTAAGCATCAAACAAAGATGTATGGTAAATTTATATAGAAAACAATTAACTATAGGGGATAAAACAGGGTGTTGTATGGATTTTAATGTTGCTTAGATTTTTCTCCCGATTGAGAAAGGTATGTGTGCGATTGTTAGTAAACATCAATGAAAGCATATAAATTTTGTTTATAACCTTAAAGGATATATTTTATGAATTGTAATATTAATTAGATTTTTCTCCTGGTTTTGAAGGGTTGGTCTGCAAATTTTGGTAAATATCGGTGGAAGTTTTTGAATTTATAAAATGAACTTGATTGACAACTACTGGGGTATGATATTCGAGTGGTTAGGGTCAATTTTAATGTTGCAATGTTGCCTGGGTTTTGTAGAGGGTCTGGGTGTAAAAATTTCTAAAGTCATTGACAGCTTGAATATTAAGGTACCCTGTAAAATATGGGATTGTGCCTCTTTTTCCAAATCCTGCCCCATTGTCTCGAGAAACTTTGTCAGAATACCAAAATGCAATTTTAAAATCTTGACAAGAACTTGGATGTCTGGAATTGCTTGGATTCAATTTCTTCCCCCGCCCCTACAAATTTTTAAAGGGAAGCATTACTGGAACTAAGCTCCATCACTTAGTCTTTTTCTCGTTCCGAAATATGTGATAGCATTAACTTTTGGAAAGTACACATCACATTTGTTGTAAAAACATGAATTGACTTAAAATTAATTTAAATTTTTTTTCTGTGTTCTTTCATAATCAATTTTATATAAAGCGAGAGTCGGCCAAAGAGTAAGCCTGCATTTTTCTGGGTGGGTCAGGCCTCCTTTGGCGCCACCCCTGGATGTTGAGTTGTTTATAATAGTGACTGTGGCCATAGCAGCACATTATTATAACTTAAGGCATGTCGTAAAAGTGTTCAAAAAGTTTATGAACTGACGAAAAGAATATAGACTGTGTCAACGCAATGAAGGAAGTTTGTAGCCTATATAATTAATGGATACCCGGCGACCCTCAGAAGATAAAAAAGAGAAACATTGACGATGCTGTAGAAACGTAGCGTACCGGTAGCAGATTATTTTTAGATTTTAGTAAGCCTAAAGAAAATTCAAAAATTTGACAGTGGCCCGTTCGTCACATACAAATAATATCTCTGGGGCAGCCCTACAAGTATTGTTGAAGATACCAAAACAGAAGATAAAATTTTACCTCCAACTACATGACATTTTTTAGGTGCGTCTTCCCACTTATATTAGGAAATAAGCACCGCACCAACTCCCGACACTAAACAAGGCAAACATGCCTCAGTATCCATTGCGTGTGTCAGAGCTTATGGAGATTGCTAAATATGGGCGTCACCAGCTATAATTTACTATGCGGATTCGGATATAAAACAGGAAGTAATTGTTTCTTTTGACGCATTGTCGCTAAGACTTAACTTGAGTGAAAGCAATGTCCTCACGCACTGCCTCTTTTAAGAATTCGCGCTCAGATTACTAGCGCAATAACGGCTGAATCTGGCTCCGTTAGGCTGTATATTTGTTATGCAGTACAAGTTACATGATATCGGGAAAGGTTACGGTAGCTGTTCATTATTATGGGTGTGGTCCCGTGTTCTGGTCCAAGGCGTGGTAAGCGAAGACCTCTCAAGGTCGCCATCACAACCTTGGATGCTGTTAGTTGTCGACCTTGCCATTCGCCGAGGGGTTTATACAGTATGTGGATGGTTTCCTCAAACACACATTCTCTCGTCTTGGTCAGTTTTTTCGTTCGTTTCGTTCAGTCTTCCCTTTTAAGGTAAAAATTCCTGTATAAATTGACACTTCGTAGACAAATTTGTCCTATTAGTTTCAATTTATAATTTTCAATACAAACTGTGTCCTAGATCTTTTTTCTACACTACAGTCTCGATAGTTCCATATTTCCATAAATCCGAGCTGAACATTTTGAATTAGAAATTAATTAAAAAAAAGAAAATAAATTGGTAAACTTTCAGAGCGCGAGTGCCTTATATAAGAGGCTAGACTCTGACAAGGATGTGACTGGGCTAAAAAAATAAACATATCTCCGAAATTAGCGTCACTTGAAAATTTCTTATACTACGCAATGTGTTTGTTTTGTTTTCCAAACTACTGTGCTATAACAATTAGCAGAAGTAATTTTTTTTCGTTATACAAGCTTTTTCGTGTAAAGTAATTTCGTAAGTCCTAGTTTTCTTCTACTTCGAGGTAATATCGGTCCTGTCTACCCCTAATTATCGAGAGACTACTGTATTCTTTGCAACTACAGTATATGATACAAAAAAGAGAATTGCCATGAAATACATTTCTTTTCTATCCTAACATAGAACTCACGATTTTCCCCCTTCATATTCCTGTGGAGTAATCGGTCATCTTATTGGGGTGTGCATGACTCTGTTTACCCATATACAATAAGCTCGAGGTGCTTCAGAACAGGGATTTGGTATTATGTGAAAGATGGCTAGCTTTTAACTCATATTCATACAATTTGTAACAAGAATGTTTCAAGTAAGATCAAAATGCAAACATTAAAGTAGTTTAAAACCATTTTCGCGAAAATTGTCAAACTAATATTAAAGGAAAACGGTATGAAAAGAAAGAGAAAATCTTCAATATGCTTCATGTCGTCCTTGGGGGGATGTCTAACTTGAAATTATAATTTTGTTTGGATACGATATTTAGTTCTCTTCTAACTGTTTTGCTCTTGGAAACGCAGACACACACAATTTTCTGAAAGGTGACAAGGAGTCTCAAAACTGGTGAAATTTCGATATTATAATTTCAGAGTTCGATACATTATTCTCTATGTTCATTATCTATGGGACTGGTAAACAAAGTAAAAGTATGTAACACTGACTCCAACAACATAGGTTTGTCGATTTCATCAAACTCTAAGTATAGATTTTTCAATCTATTTCGATACAGATTGGTCAAAATTTCTGCTCGTAGACTAAGGACGCGAGAAGTGTCCACGTGATACAGTCGTGCTATGTTAATTAACTGAATTTTAAGCTTGAGCATTTTTTTATAAGCGTCTCCACTTTAGTTCACGACTTCTTCTGTCCCCAGCCTCACCTCTCGATTCATATTTTAGATGCTATACAACACACAAGCCGCCCAACATAGTTGAAAAATCTTACTGTCCACTTATACTTGTTTTCAATTTTTACAGGCTTGCTATAGAGTTATTAAGTGCCAGTATGGTACTTTATGAGATTGTGTGGGGGACGAAAAATGTCTGTCCGTCTGTCTGTCCGTCCGTCCGTGTGTCTGTACGCGCTCTAACTCAAATACGCTTTTTCGGATTTTCATGAAACTTGGAAAACACATTTATAATGTCAATGGGAAGAACCCTATTGATATTGAACCAAATCGGTTCACCGGTACCGGAGTAATGCCCAATTTAGTGCCTATTTTAATAGATTATGGCGCCTTTCTAATAGAAAGGCGCCATAATTCAAATACGCTGTATCGGATTTCCATTAAACTTGGTATACACATTTATGACATCCATGAAAAGTACTCTGTTAAATTTGAACCTAATCTGTTGACCGGTACCGGAGTAAAACCCAATTTAGTGTATATTTTAAAGGCGCAATAGCTCAAATACGCCTTATCGGATATTTATGAAACTTCGTATACGCATTTATACTACCCATGGAAAGACGTCTGTTGATGTTCAACCAAATCGGTTGGCCAGTACCGGAATAATGCCCAATTTATTGCCTTTTATGTTAATATATGAGAAGTCGCGATAACTCAAATATGCTTTATTGGATTTTCCTGAAACTTTGTATACCCATTTATAATGTGCATGGGAAGACGTCTACCGATATTGGACCAAATCGGTTGTCCGGTACCGGAGTAAAACCCAATTTAGTGTCTATTTTAAAAACGCGGTAACTCAAATACGCTTTACCGGATTTTTATGGAATTTGGTATACACATTTATAGTGTTCATGGGAAGAGGTCTACTGATACTGGATGAAATCGGTTCACCTGTTTCGGAGTAATACTCAATTTGGTGCCCATTTTATGATAATATACGTATTCGAAAGAATTTATATATAAAAAAAGCAAATCATTTATCATGACAACATAGTCAATTGTTTTACTGTGATATTTTACGGCTTTGGAAATTAAAATAGAGATAGCTATGACCAAAAACACTATTGTTTTACATGCGCTTATAACTTACAACTAGACCGTTAAACTGACCCAGGTGACCGAGATGGTAACGTTTTGGCCTCACGTTATGGAGTTCCATGGTTCAAATCCCGAAACCAGCCAATTTCACTTTCTTTTTCGTATTTTTATGTGAGTGTGCGATTGTCAAGATATCAAAAATCTGTACAGTTCAGCTGATGCTGGAAGATTTTAATCTGATTAAAAAGAAAACTAGACCTTTGTTCTTCCCTAAGCCCTGCTTAATGAATAAATCTGGAGCTTAACTTGTAAATCAATTAAAAAAACATATTCTGCATATCATAATTGCAGTCATAACTGATTAAAAAAAACATACTGGCACTTTTTTACATCAGTTTACCTGATTTTATTTTCTTTCATATTGCACATTCGGTAACTTAAACCATCGTCATTTAACAATTCTGTACAAACTTATAACCATTCAAAGTATATGTAATTATTTTGGAAGCTACAAAGTCTCGCGTTTAGAGGTAAATGTGCCTAATACGGCCATTATAATCACACGCCGAATTAGAGAATTTCGTTAGGAGATACCCAACCCCTCTGGTCACTACTATTACCTTACTATTATATGAAATTACAGTGGAACTACAATGAAAACAGTTGACTATTATTTTTACAATTTGGTAAGCCAAATATATTTTCAATAGATATAACATTATCAGCATCCATATTAAAATCCCTTTAGGCAGGCCTACAGGCTGAGGTAGATTTCGAAGTGCTTTTGGTTTAATTTATTGTCGCTGCGCAGCAGTTGTTTATTATGTTTTAAATTGTTATATTTTATTTTGTCATGCATTATTGTTCTAAAGGTGTTTTAAATATTTCAAACTCTATTACATTAGTAATTTTATCCTTACTCGGCAAGCCTTCAGGCTGAGGCATATATTTATATGTTATTGTTTTTCAAACATTCAAATTTCGCCTTATATGAGAGCTATCGAGAAACTAGTTATTGATTTGTAGAGTACTCATCAAGAGCTTTTCAACGATAATCCACAAGACGTGGTTTCAGAAACTTCGAATTTCCATCCCCCCACCCCCACTCGTACCCCCCCCCCCAAACCCCCGAATCGTTGATGTCACTGTGAACTCCGTAGGGAGTACTCTAATTTATTCAAACAAAGTTTCCCTCTAAACTTCATAGGGGCCGAGATATAAATTTTTCAAAATTTCAACCCCTTCTCCGACCCCCCCCTTTGGCCAATTTTGCTCATTAACGAACTTGTCCGAACTATTGGGCCTAGAATTAGCGGAGGTTTCGTACTTAGGGAGGCATGAACGTAAAGATATGAAAGAATTTTTCGAAAGCCGTGACATGGTAGCGATCCCAATAGGTATAAGTGCATTTTTCACCTTACTGTATTTCTTTCAATCTAGGTTCTTGATGTATAAAATTAATAATAGAATCTGGCACAAATCAATTCTGCGGGAAAACTAAGAACTAAGGAACGAAATAAAAAAAAAATATATATACAAGGTTATAAGCTGGACAGCAAACTTTTTATAATTATTTTGCTACCTCAAGTTGATATCATAGCCTATAACGATAATCCACTTTGGATAAGAACCACATTCTTAAATGAAATATAATTAAATTCTTCTGCAATGATGAACGACATACTTTAAAAACCAGAATCATAAAAAGAAAGATTTGGCAAGGAATATTTTGTTTATATTTTTAGGATTTTCAAGACATTTCGACTATGAATAAACAGGTAAACTGATGTAACAAATTGTCAGATGGAGTTAATAGGCCAATATCTTAAAACTTGTACTTTATATTTATAATCTTTAGATTAACTTTTGTATTCTTTACTTTATATGTCATGCTTTTGTTTGATCAGTGACAATTGTAATATGATTCAGAAAACAAATTATTTTTGAAATCGATAGACTTTCCTGCAGAATTGATTTGTGCCAGGTTCAATTATTAATTTTATACATCAAGAATCTTAGATTGAAAGAAATACAGTAAGCTGAAAAATGCACAGTTTAATATAGATGCTGATAATGTTATATGTATTGAAAATATATATTTTGCTTACCAAGTTGGAAAAATAATAGCCGTGTAATCGATCTCAGAGTTAAGTTCCAGACCGATTCAGTGGGCGTACAGAAAAACAAAGGCATAACGTTTAATAAGCTTATGTGAAGGAATATGTGGGTAGTGCTACTTGTCAAAGCCCAGTGTAATACAACTTCCAAAGCCGTATATGAACACTGCAAACAATATTGTCATGGGAACCGAATTGCATTTTATGAATATTTTCACAAATTAGGCCCCTAATTGGGCATTAATCCGGTGCGGGTCAACCGATTTGGTCCAAAGTCAGTAAGCGTTGTCCCATGGATGTTATAAATGAGTATACCAAGTTTCGTAAAAATCCGATGAAGCCTATTCGAATTATCGCGCATACAGATACACGGATAGACGGACAGACATTTCCCGTCCACCATACAATTTGGCATCGACTCGCCTTTAACAGAAATGAGTAACTAAGAACAATCCTCGAGGTAAAGGGGCTTACCGTCTTCATGTAAGATTGTCTAAAATCCTGTAGGTTTCAACTTCCAGAAACCCTAAAGGCCTTCAAGGACTGTAATAAAAGGAGCATTCTCTTCCACACAAATTTGCACTTTTTATGTAATGGCCAATTTGTGTGAAAAATACTTTTTATGTAGGCCAATTTGTGTGGGGGAGAGATACCTTTTACTTTGGTATATCCGTCAGTACATAAACATGTGCAGTCCTAAGCATCATGTCTCAAATATTGCAATTCGGCAATCTCACAAGTTTTATCCTGCTTAAGATTTTAAAGTTACTTGTTGGATGCTTTTAAACACATCTAAATTTATACAGAGGCTACTTATTGCAACATAAAATGACTGCTGAATTTCAAAAGAAACCAGAAATGAAATACGGTACCGTATCGATGGAAATCTCAGTGCTAAGAGGAATATTAATGGAAATGTTCGCTTTAAAAAGTCCTGTTCTATGTTTTTTTTTTTGGGGGGGGGGCACCGCATTGAGCCGATCATCCATCCGGGGAGGCTCTCCACGTCCTTATGTGCTAAAAAATTATGTCAGTTATACAAAAGGTAATCCTTCTGAAGGTCGCAGTCCTGCAAGGCCCGGGCAGCGTGTGCCGCCGCTGGACGTGCCTAAAACGGGAGAGGTTAAACTAAGAAAAAAAGTAGACTCAGAGAAATTGGAGAATGTGCATTATAATTATGTGAGCTTCAGGTGTCTAAAACTCAATGAACTAAACGTTTTGTAGAATAAAAGAGACATATTCTTGAAAGATTTATAATTTTGAGTGATGACGTAGACACCTCAAAATGTAATTTTTGAAGGAAAAATTTTCATTGGGGTATAGACCTATGCGTAGCCTACTATAAGCAGTGTTACTGTTTTCGAATCATTCCATATAGGATTGCACTTATTTAAACGTATCAAACTTGAAAGGGAAAGACAAATTTTTAAGAACGATATGATAAGTAAACATGGAAAGTGGACAATTGACAAAATCAAATTAATGCGCTATTATACACAAGAGCTAATTTCATTAATTCGATAGATTTAGATAAGCTGTAGAAGAATGAGGTAGTAATACAAGTGGTTAACTAATATACTAATAGAGTATACCTACATGTCAAGTAAAATTGTAAAGGATAGTAAGAAAATTTAGTTTTAATAAGGTAATGAATAAGTTCCACAATAACCAGCCATAGAATAAGGAAGATAAAAGACAGTATATTATATGCATAAAAAATGTAATATTAGTTATTAGTGCATGTAGTATTACTCTCATTGTAATGGGACATGCAGTTAATAAATAAATTAAACAAAATATATATATAGGATTGCAAACTCTCCCATATTTCCCGGGAAATTTAGAAAAAAATCCCGTATTTTTTAAGATGTATCCCGTATTTTCAGGATTCCCGCCATTCATTCGTTTAAATTTGATTTGATATGATATTTTCATAATGATAGAATATATCATGTATTTTTGTATTGGCAAGAATGTTTTAATAGAGAATGTTAATACAGTGTTAAGTGGCCATTCGTTATGCTGTACGAGTAGTAAACTTCGGGCCCCTTATTTTTGGCATTTATTCCTTATTTGGCAACCCTAACCCCATAGCACCTGGCCGTAGCGCTTAGTGATATTCTTCTGTTCACTCTGACGTAGACCACGGCCTATTAGAAACATTGCTCGTTGCCTGCGGACGTAGACTCATCGCTCACGTTGAAAAAAAAAAAAAAACACGATTACGTTAGTTCCGTTTTGCCTCCGGCAAGTGTTACGCGGAGTGCTTGTGATGAATACATTAGTGTTAATAAGTGTATAATTGTAGTGTTTTTAGAATTTGTATGTGTCGTGTGCTAGAAGAGAAACTATTGGGACATGTGCTTGCCTGCTAGCGACTCAAGATATCTGCAGAAAAGGTATGAATTGCATTGATAACTCATGGCGACATGGGAGGGTGGTTGGATACAACATGGCTAGGGATTGTGCCTAGGAAAGTACTATGTTGCTGGATGAGACAGATCGCACTGAAGTTTAGCAGAAACCCCAATCAGACATAAGAATACATTGACTGCATTCCTTTTACTGAAACATTGCTGTTAAAGCTATATTTAATTTATCATTATCAGATGTCGCGAACTGTGTGCAAAGCAATCGGAGGCACGGACTGATCCATCAGCGTTGTCGCTCTCGGGCTATCGCTATAAAGTGCACTTTTTATTTGTTCCTGAAGTGAACAACCAATAATGCAGAAAGGTTATATTGTCCTAAATGCTAGAGTTCAATCTTATTAATTCAGTGGATACTATAGTGTAGTATTCAGAACATGCGCGATTATTAAGTGAACCGTGTAAAAACTTTCCTAACTAGGCCTATATACTTTCCTAACCTAAAAATTGGTAAAACAGTTAAATATTATTGTGTTAAAACAGTTATTCCTAACCTAACAAAATATGCGATAAAACTGTACAGTTGTGCTAAAAACGTGTTATGTGAGAGAGTACGAAAAACGCTCTGGAACGGAGGTCAATTCGGCACGGCACGATAAGTAGCCTGCTTCGGTTTAGCTAAAGTTAGGGAGTAAACCATGTGCCGAATATATAATTCCGAAGTAGCTTAGGTTTTAAATATTGAATCACACAAGAAGAAGCCAAGAATTAACGTAGCTTATTTAATAATTATATTATTTCTGTTATTTTTATCCTTTTTCACTAAGTGAAAACTACTGGTGTCATTCCAGGCTTGCAATGTTTGTACGGCGAACAATTCGGCTGACTAAACATGGACTATAGGAGGAGAGGGGTGGGTGAATGTATCACGTGATGATAGTAAGGACGGGCTCGCATATAAATTGCTACTGCTTTTGGAATGAAAGCAGTGGCGCCAACTTTTGAAAAACATTGGGTGAGCTCATACTCCCGTCCATTGGTTCATGAAATATATATATAAGCGGGTTTGTCCTGACTGAATGAATGAATGAATGACTTACTGAAAGAGAATCAACGTAGAGCCTAAACTATAATAGTTAGAGACTTGGAATTTTGCTGGTACCTTCGTTTCATAATATAGGCCAAAGTGAAAACTATGAAAGGATTTTGCAAAATTTTGATTTTAAATGCTAAAAATCAAATGTTTTCGAGGAGACGAAATACCTTATTATAAAATCTATGCAAATACAAGTCACATTGAACATACACTTCTCATGACAACAGTGTATTGTTGGCAGGCAGCTTTGGAAGTGCATGATACGGGACTTCGACAAATTAGATTAATTAGATTAATTTATTGATGTAAATAAATATTGAAATCCACGAAAATAATGCACAATATGATCCAGTCTACCCTGGACATAGATAATACCATTTTCTCATTTCATATTTTGATGTACTGTACAATAAGAGTTCGTATTGCATGGACAGCATTTTCAGTTGTCTCAGCCTGGGCGTGCCAACGAGTATGCCATATCAGAAGTTGGTAAAAGATTCTATCCCACTGATACGTTATTCATACCTGTAGGCTTTGTATTTTTAGTTGAGAAATATGGATGTTTATCATAGGCCCTAAGCATGTAAAAGGATACAAAATAAGATGGAACATTTTTAGTCCTATGCGCACAGTATATTATTATGTCCTAGGTTTTGGGGGAGGAAAGTATGAAAGTGATATTGAATTTCTTTTTGATTTCATCCCCGAAAAGGTTGTATGGTAACACGAGGATGAGAATTAAAATATTCCGTCAAATTGCATGTTATCGGAATTTCTATTTCTTATTTCAAACCCTTCCAGGCATGGTGTGTAGAAACAATGGAGTGCAAAATTCTACATCCTCTATGAGCCATAAAAACTACATCTAGCGTTTTCTGAGGGAATAGTTTGAGTGGGGTAAGTCGTTCTTCCTCATTTCAAATTCTAATTACCTATATAAGGACCTAGAGTTTGAAAATCGAAAGTCCTTCATAAGTTAATTTCGAATTACAAAATACAAAACCCGAGCGAAGCTGGGCCTTTTAAGTTAGTGAAATGTAAGACACATAAAATGCAGAATAGGAAGCGCATGGGAAAGCTCATGAATTCATTCTGTTCAAAACATCTCATTTCACAACAACACACTCATTGGAATTCTGTGTTAATTACAGGCCTATTGATACGGTTCCAGATATTTAAGTATTATGTTATGCGGTGGGAATTGTTACATTATGTTTGGTAACGTAGAACTTTCTTTGCTTAAACAATAAATTGTACAGAAAAATAATACTAAAAAACTCGCGAACGAAATTCTCCGAAATAATGTATAAATCAACCAGTCGTTATACTATTGCTAAAGCAATACTGAAAGTATCCTGCGTTTTCTAAATGCTTCTTACTTTTCCAAAATACGTAATGTTGAGGAAGACTGATCATAAACTTTTAAAATGTTTCATATGCCTAGAAGTTATAGGCCTATATATCTATATATATATAGATATATATATATATATATATATACACTGTATATATATTCGAATCGTCTTTGTATGAGTTATCTGTTCACCTGGTGACCCTAGCCTGTTTAAACAACCCATTGCGGATAAACCGTGTACTGCATTCTAATTACTTTATTCGATTATATGATACACAAAATACAGAATTTAAGTCTAACACCCAAATGAGTTTTGCCTTTGTTTGGGTGCCGTTCAGTATTAATCTATATATATAAAAATGAATGTATGTCTGTCTGTCCTTTATGCATTACTAAACCATTCAACCGATCGCCATGAAACTTGGGGAAGTTGTTGAGTACATTCCCGGGAAGGTTTCTGGCATATTACATTTTTAATTTTAGCTTTCGTTCGCGGGAATGAGACGTGCAATTTTCAGCACTGCCTTCTAAACTGTATTATTCTCGAGAGGCGGTGCATTTCAGTTGTCAAATCAATTGCAGAAGGCTTTGTATATTTTTGTCATACCTTGGGAGAAAAAAAAAGCATCGCGATCGCTATGGAAGGCAATGGATATCGCAAGTTATTGTAAACGCCAGAGAAGTTTATAATAAGGTAATATTAAATATTTATTTAAGATGGAATATGCTTCTTATGAAAGATGGTTTACAGAAAATTCCGGGGAAGTTGCTTAGTTCGGGGTCCTGATTACAACATTTCTATATGTAATCGTAATTAAAATCTCTTATGTAGAGTCGTTAAATCTGCCTGAAATGTAACGGAATTATAAGTCTGGACAAATGAATATTGAAACCACGGCCTCAATTTCTTATTCCATTTTTCATCTATATAAATAAAAACGAATAAGTTATATGTCTGTCTGTCACATAGTACATTTACACACTTTTTCATCGTGAGTTTAATCGATTTCAATTCTCATAATCTTTCGAATACTGAATTTTTCCACTTATTTATTTATTATTATTTTTTGCGAATTTGCGAGCATCGACGACAATTATGCCCTCCAAACGGAAATCGATTGGTCGATCTACATCTCAAGCACAAAATAAAAATGCATTACGAGCTTCAGAAACAGACGAGCAACGGGAAGCAAGATTAGAAGCCGATCGAATACAAACTGCTCAAGCCCGTTCTTTCCAAACGAACGCTTTTGCGGTTTCGAAGCATCAGTTTTCAGTAATACATTTCAGTTGTCAAATCAATTGCAGATGGCTTTCCTACTTTCGTCATATCTTGGAAATAAAAGCATCGCGATCGTTTGAATTTTGTAAGCCCACTCTGGCCGATTCATTTGTTTATAATGTTAAGGCACGCAGACAGATGAAATTTTCATCCTAGACGGAAGAAGAATAATGAATATAGGCCAAAATGGGCAAACATTGTTCGATTTGGACGAAACTCATTATGCAGGGTTTTTTGGGCCAGGGAACTCGAGTCTGAGGTTATTTTCCCCATGCTGCGCTTTCTAATCGTGGAATTTACTTCAAAGCCGGATTTAGGCCTAGGGCCTATAGCTGTTTCATTAATTAGGCCTATAAATCGTTTAGTTTAGACCTATGAATGTTTCGTGTGCAAAGTGTTAATAAATATAATAGTTTAATTATTTTGCTCTTAATTGTTAATCTTTCGATTAATTATCTTGGGCGAAGCCGCGGGGATCTGCTATAAGCTATAATAAGCTATAGCCTATCTAGCGTTTTCTGAGGGAATAGTTTGTGTGTGATAAGTCGTTCTTCCCCATTTCAAATTCTAAATACCTATATAAAGACCTTAAAGACCTAGCGTTTGAAAATCGAAAGTCCTTCATAAGTTTTTTCGCATTTACAAAATACAAAACCCGAGCGACGCCGGGCCTTTTCAGCTAGTTGTAAATAAATACCATTAACAGCCAATAATATGGTAAGTAATTATTAAGAAAAATTATGTTTAGTTTACAAAACAACTTGAGATAAAGACAGAAATTTACAAATTCACCTAGAACTAGAAAAAAGAACCGTGAATAATTCAATTAAATGTAAAACTCAAATTAAAATTAATAGAGAACGTGTAAATAATACAAGAAAGAGGCCTGGATCTTTATATGGATGTGAGACATGGCCCCTTACTCTTCGGAAAGAATATAATCTGAGAATGTTCGAAAACAGGGCGTTCAGAAAAATATTCAGATCTAAGAGAGATGAAAACTGGGACTGGAGAAAAGTGCATAATGACGATCTTTATAACTTGTACTCTTCGCGGAACATAATAAAGTTAATTAAATCACTGAATATGAAATGGGCTGGACATGGGAAGGAAAGACATATCCCAAAACTATTTTGAATTGAGGTCCGAAGGGAAAATACCACTTGGAAGACCTAGGCGTAGGTGGGAGGACAGTAGTAGAATAGATTTAAGGGAAGTAGGACTTGCGAGGGATGGTTGGATGAAGTTAGCACAGAATAGGGTTGAACGGCGTGCTGTAACCGCGCCAGTGATCCTCCGGGTTTAATAAAACAGACTAGCAGATGCCCGCGATTATTTACTTACTAGATGTTTTATTTAAATCATTTAGCTATCGTGGAGTGCACTCCAAAGCCGGATTTTTAGCTGTTTTATTATAATTATTAATCGTTTAGTTTAGAATGATTCGTGTGTAAGTGTTAATAAACGTGTTTTATTTGTTTTGCTCTTAATCTTTTTTGTTTTTGAATTAATTATCGCGGGCACCTGCTAGTAGACTTATGAAATATTGATATGACTATGGTACAAATATAGTACTGTAGGCCTACATGAAATGATTTCATTGTTTCTGAAGACAAACTTTGTAATAATTGTCTTGTACTCCACACTCTTGTCTTGTATCACAATTCCTTGCTTTGCCCATTAAATTCACCACAAGCATAATCTAACTTCTGAATTTAACTTTTCCGCACTCTCCTTAGCCTATCCATTTTATGCGGAAACTTTTTAACAGCGTTGCCCCTGCTCACACTTTCCCCGCTGTTGCGCTTGCACCGACCGGGACCGTGTTCCGTTCCTACCGGCAAATCGGCAAATCAAGACTTTAGAAACACTACAAAATAGAATAACTCAACCAATTTATTATCAAATTAGGCCTACATGTAGAGGCTTATTACTCACCATTTTGTACGGATGGTACAGTCAGGATATTTACGAGAAAATCTCCGAACGCGCCTTCTATGGTTATTTCTCAATAAGTAACATTCCACCAAATAAATTCGCTGTTCAACCGTATACATTTTCGATTATTGTCTTACGTAACACACAACAATAGACAAGCGTCTCACTACAAGACACCGAAGCAACTAACCGCTTGTAGAGTCTATGCTTTGTACAATGCTAGCGCGGCAATGCGGCAGTGATGCGAGGTTTCCTCATAAAATGGACTCACTGTATATTTTGAAAAGCAATGTGATTAAGTTTTTTATGAATGCATAAAAAGCATAAAGATATGGCGGTGGATGTGGAAACTGCGTTAACAGATTGACTGTAACCCCTATGGTGGTGCATAGGGTCTACAAGTGGAGGTTTCATTACCTATACTAATTTTGTTACGCTTATTTTCCGAGAGAGAGCAGAGGGGCAAGTGGTAAGTCCATCGCCTCTCAAGCGTTAACAGATTAAGACGTAAAAATTTACTGAACTGAGAAACGACTTCAGACAATCGTGAGTGAATTGGAACAAGAGGAGATAGTATTATTATGTCAACAATAGCCTGATTTTAGCTTTCCAGCGATTCTATGTACAAGAAAACATATTTTTGTATGGTAATAAATAATTTAACAAAATAGGCCTACGGCAAATTATTGGGTGGGCTTCAGCCCCACGGGCCCATATAAGTTGGCGCCTCTGAATGAAAGCATGATAAAATAAATCAGTATGGATTTAAAGCATTTTCAAGAAGTTTCTTGTAGGCCTAATCTACGTGTTTAAAGAGTGTCTCAGTAGAATTGTTCAAACACTCCTGGAATCTCCCCTACTTAGCTCCACTTTATGCGTACCTTGTAAATTATAAATAACAAGTAATTAAAACTTACTGGAGAATTTTCAATGCACCCCCTTTATCTAGCATTGAGTTGAATACTTTTTCACTTAACCACTAGAACTCTCTTCATTATTTATTAAAGTTGTAAGATCTCTCGCAAGCGAAGAGTCAGTTGGGCCTATTTTAATTCATGGAACAATTTATTCTAGTGGAGAGCAAATAAATTCAAATATGGCATCAACTTTTATTATACTGTATTAAAGTTACAAAAGTTTGGGTCATGAGTAGACCTGGAATTTTAGGCACCTAAAATAGGCTTTTAAAGGAGAAAATAGGCACTTGAAATATGCTTTAAAAATGTGTAAATAGAAAATAGACTTAAAAATATTACAATATACACTAAAACTGTAACATGGTCTTTTTTTACTACAAGAAACGTGGTATACTTATTCTTAACAGAATTAACTGCAAAATTAGGCATCACGAACTATATTCACTTAAACAGATGTTCTTTCATTGGTGACTTGACACAGAAGGCTTCCCCATTAATCCTCCCGTTCCCCCGTCAGTCAGCATTCCTTTAACGACAATTGTTTCTGTGAAAAACCCACCTCTGCTGTTCTGCTTTTCATTGAGGGGTGTCCATTATAAGATTGTAAAAATCACAGAAGTTGAGTTTTATTTTAAACGTACAAAATAGGCATTTTAGGCACTAATATAGTAAAATAGGCTCTAGAGGTCCAAATAGGCATATTAGGGCACTATAAAACTATATAAATGTAGGCCTAAGTGATTTATCATGAAACGTCCACATATTTAAAAATTTTCATGTTATTTCACAAAGAACAAAATAGGCATTTACCTTAAAATCCCAGGTCTAGTCATGAGCGCTGTATATTCCATACGTCAATGGCTATCATTTTACTTTGTTATAACTTTTACGTTATTTTGAATCGTAAACATTGTTAAACAGAACTCTTTCCGTCTGCGTCAAGTTCCATTTTACGGGCTGAGCTGTAAAAGATGTGCAAGCCCGTAAGGGGTAAAGAAAGAGATGCTAGCACGTATTAGCAATTAATTATTTAGGGCTAGCATGTGCCCGCGGCTTCGCCCGCGATAATTATTTAAAAAATTAAAAATTAAGAGCATAATAGTTAAATCATTATATTTATTAACACCTAAATCACGTGGACTACATATCACGATTAGATAGCGTCGACTGGTAAAAGCGACCTCAGATTCGAGTTCCTTGGCCCAGAATACCCCTGTACAGTGAGTTTCGTCCAAATCGAACAATGTTTGACCATATTTAGGCCTATATTGATTATCCCTCTTCCGTGTAGGTTGAAAATTTCATATGTCTTCGGGCCTTGATATTCTAAACAAATGAATCGTCCAGGATGGACCTACAAAATCAAGCGATCGCCCGCGATAATTATTTCGAGAATTAAAAATTAAGAGCATAATAGTTAAATCATTATATTTATTAACACCTAAATCACGTGAATTACATACCACGATTAGATAACGTCGCCTGGTAAAAGCGATCTCAGATTCGAGTTCCTTGGCCCAGAAAATCCCTGTATAGTGAGTTTCGTCCAAATCGAACGATGTTTAACCATATTTAGGTCTATGTTGATTATCCCTCTTCCGTGTATGTTGAAAATTTCATATGTCTACGGGCCTTGACATTCTAAACAAATGAATCGACCAGCGTGGGCTTACAACATTCAATCGATCGCGATGCTTTTATTTCCACGGTATGACAACAATAGCCAAAGCCAACTGCAATTGATTTGACATTGAAATGTATTACTGAAATCTGATGCTTCGACAGCGCTAAAATCACGTTTTCTGCCAGTTTTTCACTCATACCTTGCGAACGAAAGCTAAAATTAAAAATTCTGCTTCGAGGTGCATTTTCCCACCTTTCAGTGCATATATGTTTAAAATTGCAGATCTCTGCGTTCAGTAGATTTCGATGGGCATCGTGGACAGACAGACAAACAGCATGTGCTCGCGGCTTCCCCCACGATAATTATTTCAAAAATTAAAAACTAAATATTAAGAGCATAATAGTTAAATCATTATATTTATTAACACCTAAATCACGTGGAGTGCATTCCACGATTAGGTAGAGTCCCCTGGTAAAAGCGACCTCAGATTCGAGTTCCTTGGCCCAGAAAACCCCTGTATAGTGAGTTTCGTTCAAATCGAACAATGTTTGACCATATTTGGGGTTGATTATCCTTCTTCCGTGTAGGTTGAAAATGTCATATGTCTATGGGCCTTGACACTCTAAACAAAAGAATCGTCTAGGATGGACTAACAAAATCAAGCGATCGCGTTGCTTTTATTTCCAAGGTATGAGGTATGATGACAAAAATAGCCAAAGCCAGCTGTAAGTGATTTGATATTGAAATTTATTACTGAAACTGATGCTTCGAAAACGCAAAAATTGCACGTTTTTTGCTCATTTTTCACTCATAACTCACGAACGAACGCGGAAATTAAAATTCCGGCTTCGAGGTGTACATTTCGACCCTTTAGTCCGCCTATGTATAAAATTTCAGATCTCTGCGTTGAGTAGATTTCGCTGGGCATCGCGGACAGACAGACGGAGGACAGACAGACGGAGGAGGACAGACACTTCCTTTTATTAATATAGATATCACCTTCTACTGTCGTACTCTTACCTTTCGCACAAATAAATAATTATCAATTTCCTTCATTTTAACAACTACAAATATTATTAGGCCTATTCGTACTACTATTAGGCCTATCGTGTATCTATTAATCACTTGGATTGAAAATAGCATAAATAACTTCAGCTTTGAGTATTTGGACCATAAACTAGACGGTTTTTGACAAAGCACAAACGTAGGCCAATACAATACTTTTAATTTCGCTCAAAACATTACGTTGGAACTTCATTTCTGTCCGTGCATTATGTCAGCAACTTTTTTTTTATTTAAAAAAAATATGAGTTCATTATTTGCCTTTTCTATATCTTCAAGAGAGATATAAATATCTTTACGAATAGATAATAATGTAGTGTTTTTAGCAAATGTTTTTGCCATGTTCAACTGTTTTAAAACAAATTGTTGCCAACCGAAGAACCTGAATTCCGCTACATATGGAATTAGCAAAACTTTTTATTACAGTACTATTCTAAGGACAAGCGAACTGAAATAATTTTCACCGCTGTGGCTCAGGGGATGGGTTCGCTCCTCGCAGCGGGCCCGGGTTCGATTCCTGGTCGGGACAAGTTACATAGATGAGGTTTTTCCGGGGTTTGCCCTCACCTGTGAGACAAATATCAGGTAGGCCTAACTTTAGGCCCTTGTGGTCCCCGGATATCATCTGGCCGTCATTATCATCTTCATCCCCATCTTGGCCTTGTTCTGAGAGTGTGTGTGTGAATGATGTGTCTCGTCCTATGTGTTAGTGTTGTCTCGGAGGTGGCCCCGGCATTGGGCTGATCACTCATCCAGGGAGGCCCTCAATGTCCTTGTCTGGTCAAAAAAGTATGTATGTGATCCAAAGACAATCCCTGTCTCGACAGGTCGCGGCCCTGTAAGGCCCGGGCGAATTGGGTTGCTTAGATCCTAAAAGGGAGGGTTAAAACGACTATTTGAAATAACATAAAACTTCGTACGATATTCGACCGTTATAAGAACTTAAACATGCTCACACGAATACAAAACAAAACTTCGTGCTTGCCTGTTAAGTTCTATGTTGGCTAATGGTATTACATCGTAAATAACCATCAAGCATGCAGTCATTTTAGAGAAACGCTCTTACAGATGTGAAGTGTCATTACTCATTAGTCACAACCGACGAGTCATGGGCCTCGGGACTATGGCTACGCATTGAAAGTAATGTTTTCTCTATGAAGTACGTACTATTCGATGTGGGCTTAGTTTTTAAATCAACGGTTGACCTGCCCACATGTATTAGATGCAACCTCGACCTTTGGGATTTGCTGAAGTACAAGGTTTAATTATTTCAGTGTACCATGAGCCTGCGGCATAATATTCAGAAGGTCATGGGTTCGTTTCCCTATAAGGCGTTAGACTATTTTTTTCGAACCAATCTTTCGGCCAACTGATTAACCTTGGTCTCCATTCACCCACTAAACTGAAAGTGAACCACAACTCTTGGAGAAGAATGCAATACGCATAAACAAAATCTGTTTGACGTTGCAGAAAGCTTAGACAAGACTCGTTAACGACTCTCTCAAGAAACGATATCCTTCTTTCAGGGCGTTGCAGCGATGTCATGACAAAACAGTATTCAAGTTGAAGTATAGTTTTTAGCTAAATCTGACGTGACCAGACCTGGTCTAGACAGATAGGCTGTTCCGCAAGATGAAATCCCATTAAATCAATACCCAAAATGGGCATGTTTTCTCGGTGTGCTCCCATTTCTCTGTCAAAGGCCTATAACGTTTACTCCAACATCACCTAAATAATTCACGAATGGGGAATTCCTCCTCAGTTATAATCTATCCTAAACCAATTCTATAAGCTAAACTGAAATTGAACTGGAAAATAATTCAGCTAAGCCTATATAAAATAGTTTTCGGCGATGGGGAAACCTTTAGGCTACTCGCCTCTCATCGTTGTTGCCCGACATTTTTGGTTGAAGGGTATCCTTTGTAAATCCATTTCAAGGGCGTCCGTTAAGTTTCCATTGATTATTGTACATTTTTGGGTTACTAAAATGTTTTGCAGCATATCTGAGAGACGGAATCCAACTAAAGTAATACGGATTCAACTATCCGGTTAGAGGATATAAGACTGCTTGATCGTTATTGAAATCGGTTACTACATTCTTCTACACTCTTTTGAGGGTTAGGTACTAGACTAAAGGCCTACACATGCTCAACATTAGTTCTGTGGGACAGCGTTAGGGATATATGAAATTTTCCTTTTAGGAAAACCCTTAATGCTTCGAGCTAATTAACGTCTTTCTAACCAATTAATCTTCGCCTATTCCGATTAGCGCTACTTGTTAAATTTTAGCAATTTAGGTCAAAACTAATCATTTCGTAAATAGTTTTCGCTTTGTTGTGTAGAATTCTACGTATTAATTTGGACGTTGCTGATTTTTGGGTTGTGGGGTCCGTTATATTAAAGCTTATAGTTCGATACAGGTTCTATTAGCAAATACTGGGTTACCGCTACCTCTCGACTTTGATGGTTCACGTGGAAATGTTTTATACCCACCACTTCTTTCAACGCTCTTTGGATTATAATCTAGATTCTAGTAACTAAAGAATCCATCGCTCTATGAAGGTAAAATTAAGTTCATGTGAAAAAATATAAATAACTTACTGTCATTAGTGCTCAATAGAAAATGGTTTTTATGTCAGCAGAAAAGCTTATCAGGGAACATAGGCTAGTAATGAAAATATATTTATAGACCAAAGTAGAGTCTGAAATACTCATATTACTGAAAGTAGGATGTCACCGAATACAGATTTGAGGGAAGATCCTTCAAGTTTTTGGCTCAATTAAATAATGTTAAATGGAAAACTGGTCGGGTGGCGCTTGATTCCTCATCGTTAGCCTATACCTGGTTATTAGCCTACAGACAATAGTTTCGCCGAGAACATACTCTATCAATTTCTTGCTATTCCTCACAACTCAATATTTCATCTTGCTCACCTTGTCCTGTCGTCACCGTACGAATTAAGTGTGAGGGTGGGCTACGTATATATATAGTATTGCTTCGGCCTTATTTTCTCGCTTCTTATCCACTACATTAGCATTTGGGTTATCGTTCATGCCGTCCACTACAATTTTGTCTAACTAGAGCAGAATAATTGCAAAGTCCACTGCATCCTTCATGCTGATATACCGTCTTCCGTGGAAGCAACGGTTATTCACATTGTGGATTAGTCTTCTCTACGTGTTCCTTCACTACAATTTCCACCGGACTCAGCGTTTGAAAATTTTAAATAAGTTATATAAAGTTTCTGACAAGTAGCCAAATATGGCTATAAGGTATAACTATAGTCCGCACTGTCTAGAAGGCATATGAGCTGAGCTAATGCTTGCATTAACATTACGAACTTTCATTAGTATTTTCGAGGGATTGAAAAATAAGAAACTCAGTTCCTCAGGCTTGTGCCGTGAGCGGCCGAACTAGGCAACATATCTTCTAAATAGTATTGGAAATGTGTCAAAGCATTCAGTAGTAAACCAATCAACAAGATTTTTTATTTTATTATTTCTTCATGGACAAATACTAGTGAAACACCTTTTCATAGTAACGTTTATGTAAATACGTTTAGGCTACTGAATTCATATTAGCTTGCAGTTATAAACTAAGTGTAATGATAGGTTAGGGATCATAGTGTTTTCTTGCGGTGGGTGGTAAGAAGTTAAGTAATAAATTAAATGTTTTCAAACTGTTGAGCTGCAAAAGGCCACAATGATTTTTCTTTGAATATAACCAGGCTATTATATGGCCTTTATAATTTATAAAACTTTATTATTACCTAATTGGTCCACATTTTTTAGTTGTCCAAATACTTCCTATAGAGAAACCTCTGAAGAAAATAAATTACATTTAGAAAATAAAAACCTACTAGCAGCAATTAAAGATAGTTCATATGAATAAGTTATAACATGATAGAAAATGAAATATCATTCAATACATTCGACAACTATTGGACTATTATTGGGAAATATGGTAGTAATACTGCTCAGAAATTGCTACGGAATTCTTTTTAGCAAGAGCTTAAGAATTAGTGTTTACTGTTTTGATAAAAAGCTTACAAATGTTGGAGGCCACAAAATCTCTGTAAATGTCTGTAAAATTTATTAAATTAGTGATATTCTTCAAAAAGTTTAGGGAAATGTTATGTTTTGATTCTATTTCTCAAAATGGTAATAATTATCTTGATGTTCTTCAATTTGACAATTTGCTGGAACAGTTAAAACGTTCACCGAAGAAGAAAAGTGCTTATCAGTAGCCTACGCCCTAAGTCCATGTTTCTAATACGTTTTACATTCTACAGTATTTTCGTATCGTCATATTTGTCTGTATTATACTGTCTATTGTCCTTCCGAGGAGACCATCTTGGATGGCGGCTCAAGCGTTGTACTGTATACATTTTAGCTATCTAGGACAGATGTTGATTGACTACTATTAATAGTCGTAAGTTATTTGTTGAATGATGCGGTACAATATCTCTTATTGAAATAGAGGAAATTGTTGGCGAAAGCCAAATACAAGGTGTACTTTAAGCTCCGCCCACTCGATATTCACATTTTGTTTCTCAGCGAAGCAGAGTGACAAACTATCCTTGTATATTGTCACCGACACTCCCGACCGTACCAAATATTAAAAATGCGAGAGTGCCCCTTGTACCAAATATTAAAACTGCGAGAGTGCCCCTTGTATCAAATATTAAAAATTCTAGAGTGCCCGTTGTACCAAATATTAAAAATGCGAGAGTAGGCTAAGTGCCTTGTAGCCACAGGGTTGCCTTGTACCCAACGGTTACCTTATATTTGGGTTTTTCCCCCAAATTGTTAACTTGGCGAGATTTAGATTGGACGAAAATAATTGGATAAATGTTCTGAAAGCCGAATTGGGAGATAGTCACGAATTGGATAGGACTTTAATGAATGAAGCTGTTGAAAGAAGACCTAGGAAGAAATGACAGCATGAAGGAATAAAATGAATCTACGTGGACATAGGCCTAGGAAGCTTGAATATTAAAAGATGCCGAAATCTTCTCACTGTTGTATTGAAAACACGGGCTATATTTTTATTGCCTTTGAACTTAGCTTCACAATATTGTAACAATAGTATATTGTGATACAAGTGCCGTAAGGCATGCATACGGATCGAGGAAATAGTTTGAAAAAACGACGAGTTTTTTTTTCAATTTCCGAGATCCGTTATGCGCTTACGGCACGAGCATTGCATGCTGTTTTTTTACACGATGATGATTTATATCAATTTAATTATATTAATTGTGATATTACCTGAAAATATTATGTATATACATTCTTGAAGATATATGTTTAATTCAGAAAGTGATTCGCACCGAATATTTGTGCTGCGGGGCCTTGTCCATAAAGGCTTGTATTATGAGGTGTGGCGTAATATTCATAACAGCACGGAAACTCTTACCGCACATAGCAACAAGATTGCGTGTGGGAATGTCAACTTACGATCCACGGCAACAATATTCGTAAGTACCACTAATTAGTTAAGTCGTGCAAAATATTAAGAAAGGCATACTTTAAATTCATTAGTGATTTTGATCGACGATGACAATTTTTTAGACGTAACAAGAAAGTCACCAATGATTACAAAAATAATTATCCATTAAAATACTTTTAATATCACATAGTCCTGCCGCTTCTGCCAATAAACGCTAAATAATA
This sequence comes from Ectobius pallidus, assembly GCA_964059195.1. NCBI lineage: Eukaryota > Metazoa > Arthropoda > Insecta > Blattodea > Ectobiidae > Ectobius > Ectobius pallidus. Next base: position 97,521,800 of record CAXKWD010000007.1, read on the forward strand.
CCATAATAATAATAATAATAATAATAATAATAATAATAATTTAATATTAACATAGGCTATTATATGAACGTAAATTTCTCAAAATACTCCTGGTCATTTTAAAAACACACCTCAGACAATTTAAATTATGACATTTAATAGGCCTACCATAGGATGTTCTTTTGTTTCTTTATTAAGTGCCAGTATGGTACTTTATGAGATTGTGTGGGGGACGAAAAAATGTCTGTCCGTCTGTCTGTCTGTCCGTCCGTCTGTCCGTTCGTCTGTACGCACCATAACTCAAGTACGCTTTTTCGGATTTTCATGAAACTTGGTATAAACATTCATAATGTCGATGGGAAGACCCTATTGATATTGAACCAAATCGGTTCACCGGTACCGGAGTAATGCCCAATTTAGTGCCTATTTTAATAGTATTATATTAGAAAGGCACCATAACTGAAATACGCTGTATCGGATTTTCATGAAAGTTCGTATACGCATTTATGACGTCCAAGAGAAGTATTCTATTGAATTTGAATTTAATCCGTTGACCGGCACCGGAGTAAAACCCAACTTAGTGTCTATTTTAAAGGCGCAATAACTCAAATACGCTTTATCGGATTTTTATGAAACTTGGTATACCCATTTATAATGCCCATGGAAAGACTTCTATTTATATTCGACCAAATCGGTAGGCCGGTAGCGGAATTATGCCCAATTTAGTGACAATTATGTTAATATAAAAGAAGTCGCGACAACTCAAATATGCTTTATTGGATTTTCATGAAGCTTTGTATAACCATTTATAATGTACATGAGAAGATGTCTACTGATTTTGGACCAAATCGGTAGACCGGTACCCGAGTAAAACCCAATTTAGTGTCTATTTTAAAGACGCGGTAACTCAAACATGCTTTACCGGATTTTCATGAAACTTGGTGTACACATTTATAATGTCCATGGGAACTTGTCTATTGATATTGGATGAAATCGGTTGAACGGTTTCGGAGTAATTCCCAATTTAGTGCCTATTTTATGTAAATATACGTATTCGAAAGAATTTATGAAAGTCAAATCAGTTATCATGACAACATAGTCAGTTGTTTTACTGTGATCTTATAAGGATTTGGAGATTAAAATGCAGTTGGCTATGACAAATAACATTCTTGCTTTACATACGCTTATCCAACTAGACTGTTAATCTGACCCTGGTGGACAAGACTTGGACTCACATTCTGCAGTTCAATGGTTCAAATCCCGAGCCTACAAATTTGACTTTTTAATTTTTTTATTTTTATGTGAGTGTGCGATTGTCAAGATATCACAAATCTGTACAGTACAGCTGATGCTGGACGATTTTAATCTGATTTTTAAAAAAACTAGACCTTTGTACTTCCGTAAGCCCTGCTTAATGAATAAATCTGGAGCTTAACTTGGAAATCAATTAAAAAAATACATATTGTGCATATCATAATTGCAATGATAACTGATTAAACAAAAACATACTGGAACTTTGTTACATCAGTTTACCTGATTTTTTAAATTATGACATTACTCGTTACTTTCTCCATTGGTGCTTGAGTTCATAAACTCAATGTTGTAGATAGAGTAGGATTACCTCCACAACGTCTCTGGGTTTTTACGTATATACCTTAGGAGCGAGTCTCACCGCTCGTAGAGTTCCTGGCTAGGGGAGGTAGCTGCACCCTGATTGGCTCAGCTCTCCTATCCCGCTCCACGTGTTGTCTGTCTCTCTCGCAGCGGCATCATCCCTTCACTCAACTATTATTGTATTTTCTACGACTGACGACATGGTGCATGATGTTCACTCTCTGCCCAGCGGTAGCTTACTGATTTACGCGCAGCGAATTCGCGCATCTTGGTAACGAGACGTAACGAGAAGCTCACTGGCTGGGTTTGTCTTCAAGGCCAGAGACTTTGTGGGAATAATCCAACTCTATTTTCATTAATGTTCCTGACACTCGAAGAGAATATAGCATACAATCAGTATCAGTTTTCTTATTGTGCCAACTCTTTTCTGGTGAGAAATTCTGAAAGGACGCTTGTCAGTAAGGAAGGCAAACATACGTATTATAATTAGCATAGCTCAATGTTTACGGAAGTCACTGTTTAGAAGAATAATGATTAATGAAATACCGCTACCGTAACAAATTCATTGCCTGGACATATTTTATTACCATCATATCGTTTTCAGCAATATTCTCCTTGTAGTAATGTAACCTTACAAACAATTTATGTTTATTTCCAGACACTGAACATTAAAATCAAAATACAAAAAATGTCGTAATGACATATTTGGTGCGAAAAGAACTCACTGAGAAGAATGCAGGAAATATTTGAGGCAGGAAAAAATCTGGCAGTTATATTTAGAATGCCCACAGCAAGGTGATTAAAATGGGCGTCTCAGTGTACACTTTTGGGTGAGGCTCGGAATGCATGTAGAATTCAGGTGGGCTTTTGTAATCATGCATCATAGGCCTATTGTACGACATTACATAGGTTTAAACTTTATTTAAAAAAATTAAACATGCGTGAATGTGTTAATAAACCAGTTTTCAAACGTTTTCCCTGGAGTACAAAAAATTCATTGTAAAAAGTCAGAAGTACCATTTCTTATTCTTCTTGCTCTTTTTCTTAGTTCTCTTACTTTAACCTCTTCCATCGTAGGAACGTTAATGCGGCCTTTCCGCCCTTGCCTTACAGGACAGCGACCTGTAGGGAGAGGAATTACCTTTGGGTCATATAGGCCTACATACTTTTTTGACCAGAAAAGGACATGTAGGGCCAGCCCAATGGGGATCAGCCCAATGCCGGGGCCACTTTCGACACAACACGAAACATAGGACAAGACACTCACTCATTCCGAAAAAGGCGCGGATGGAATGAAGATGATAATGACGGCCAGATGATATCTGGGGTCCACAAAGGCCAAAGTTACCCCAGATTCGTCTCACAGATGAGGAAAAACCCTAGGAAAACCCCACTTAGGTATCTTGTCCCGACCTGGAATCGAACTCTGGCCGGCTGCATGAAGGGAGCGAACGCATCCCCTGAGCCGCAGCGGTGGACCAATTACTACTTTAATGGGATAGTATTGACAATGGACCTATAACTTACCAAGATTTGGTGAAATGCATTATTAGCTTAGGCTACTTAAAGTGATATTAAATTGGCACTTATACTTAAGTACGGCTGAGTGTGAAAGAAACAGAAAGCACGTGAAAAATGATAATAATAATTGATTACAGAAACATAGAACAAAGTTACCCCAAAGTTGAATTATCTTAACAGAAATTAGAAATATCCAGTAACGAGGCTTGTCGAATCCAAGACTGAATTTGAACCAATTTGAACAATTAATTTTTCGTACTCCAGGGAAAACATTTAACTGATAGAGAATGCTGACTACAATATATTATTTCCTATGTCCCACTATGCAAATAAGCAGAAAACGCTAGGCACATCATTTTAGCATGCCAGGACTCTGAGGCATGGAGAAAATTATTCACAGATAGGAACTTATTAAAAATTTATAAAAATGTAGTGTCTAGAAAGCTATGCATAACAAAAAATTAAGATTTGTAAAAAATTGAACAATTTTATAATAAAAAATAACCGGTTAGCCAAAATAGGAAGAAATAGTGATAGGCTGTGCGTAGTTAATAGTCTGTTATAATAAGAATAAATGTTCTGTGTGTTTGTTATACCTTAATACGTTGTATGTTAAGTGAATGTTGGGGATTGTAGTTTGTGTTGTATTCTGTAATTTCAATGGACTATAACATGGTAAAGCAGAAATGTAACCATGAGTCCTTGTATATTTATGAAGATGAAATAAAGCTATATTTCCTATGTGAGAAAATTGATCTACAGAGGACAGCTTATTGCAGATCCATTACATAATACCACCAAGAATTACAAGAGTACAGTCTAACAATTATATGTTGCCAGTCAACCTTAAAATAAAAATGTTTACAATTATTACACATTGTGGTTAGGCTATAGCAATGCTTTACTCGCCCTGGCTATAGTAAGTGAAAGTATTGTTTTATTTAAATTATTATTTTGAAGTTTAAGTATAAGCCCGTTATGGATTATCCCTCTATTGTATATGATAAGCCGTATTTGTCACTTATTGCCAATGTAACAATGGACATAATAGACTGAGGTTAAATCATATAAAAAACGAAGTTTCTTCTGCTTTTCGTTATTCATGGCTCTTACCGTAAAGTTTCACGTTAATATTTCAAAAATAACGGGTCATCTTAGATATAGCATTATGGGAAATTGATTCCTGCACTGAATACCAGTCAAACTCAAAGTAAGTTGGCCAAAAACTTTATGTAAGGCACACCGGCTGAAATATACACCTAGGCTAACCACTAAGTTCAGTGCTAAACGAACTACAGACAATAAGTGTTAATAAATGGGAAGAAGAATGGAACAGTACAAAAAACGGTACAGTGACAAAGACGTTTCTCCCCAGTATAAAAGACAGGTTAAAAATAAACGTACCGCTAAGTGGAAAAATAACTAGCTTCTTAACAGGCCATGGGAAAATGAACTCATACTATTTCCGATTTAATATAACAACCAGTCCTATGTGTACGTGTGGAAACGAAGAACAAACAGTGGATCACCTACTATTTAAATGTATCAAACTTGAAAGGGAAAGACAAATTTTTAAGAACAATATGATAAGTAAACATGGAAAATGGACATTTGACAAAATCAAATTAATGCGCTATTATACACAAGAACTAATCTCATTCATTAATTCGATAGATTTAGATAAGATGTAAAAGAATGAAGTAGTAATACAAGTAGTACAGGAGATTAACTAATATTATATAAATAGAGTATACCTACATGTTAAATATTATTGTAAAGAATAGCATGAAAATTGAGTTTTAATAAGGTAATGAATAAGTTCCACAGTAACCAGCCATAGAATAAGGAAGATAAAAGACAGTATATTGTATGCATTAAAATGTAATATTAGTAATTAGTGCATGTAGTATTACTCTCATTGTAATGGGACATGCAGTTAAATAAACAAATTAAAAAAAAAAAAAAAAAAAAAATACACCTAGGCTCTACTGGATGTTGTTGCACAATGGGGTTGTTAGGTTGAGTTCGTATATTTATTTATTTATTTATTTATTTATTTATTTGAATGTTATAAACTATTCTTATCTTATTACAAATTCAATCCATATTCGTTGAAGTATAGATAAGGCTAATTTATTTAAAACTGTTCGATGTAAGTAAGTTAATAAGTTTCGTGCAGGAGTAAGCAATCAAATACATCAAGAATCCAATATAAAGCAAGCAAACCCACGCAGCCAAGAATAATGACAACGGAGGTTGTTCACTTCACAAGTTCCCCGTTCCACCTACAAGTGTATTGGGATATAAATGGAAATCCGGGTTCAACAAAGATATAACGATTACAAGTTTTACCCGTAACTAAGCATAGGCCTATGCTTTGCGAACAGGATCTATCAGAAGTAGTTGCTGTTTTCAAAGGAAGAAATTGCTACTAAAATCAGTGTGTCAAAATAAGTCAATATGATCATAAATATAAGTTAACCTTGATTAGAAAATAGTTTCGAGCAACGAATAATCCCTGTTGAAATTCGCATTTGACTGTGGGGTTTCTTCCCGATTGCCAATAGTCTCGATTGCTGACACCCCAATTATAATCTCGATTGAGAACACAAAATATTTGGGAAGATATATTAATACATATTTCATATACTATTTCATATAGTTGAGACTTCGTGAAATAAAACATCCTCCAATAGGTTTGGTTAGGATTAGATAGATTAGGTTAGATAAAGTTAGGTTAGCTTAGCTTGCACTAGTAATATAAATACAGTATAGATGCTTTATTTCACGAAGGCTTATCTGAAGGCAATAATGTTCGCTGAATGGCAGCATGTGACGTATTAATCACCCCACGTTGATACTTTACGTGTCCAGTAACTAGCTGACGTTTTATCAGATAAAATTGCATCCTTGCGATCCGAGGAAGGTTATAAGATAAACAATCGTGATTGGTCTAAATCTGAGGAATTGCTAAACGTTATAGGTCAATGATCAAACACGCGACGTATGAGTGGAATTGTCCAGAAAAACCGACTTTTTTTTTAAATTTAGCTACATATTTACAACCTGCGTTTTACCCTGAGGGTATATCGCAGGATATTTAGTCAAAAGAATACATAGTATTTACAAAATATTACATGTTGTCTGAGTTAGTGTTCTATGGAATTACATAAACTAATCATTTTAAATTTTTAAGGTAGTGTCTTGTAGATTTCATATAACTTATATACTTGATTGTTCGTGGAGATGAGATCACTTTTTGCAGAACTATGTTGGAAACTTTCATATAAGGTGGTCTATGTTTATCCTGTAGTTTGCAGTGGAGTAGAAGATGTATGGCTGTTTGGTTGTCTTCAGAACATAGGCACTTCGGTGATGGTGTTTTCCCAATCCTATGCAGGTACTGTAGGAATTTTCCGTGGTTTGAAAGGAATTGCGTGAGTATGAATGTTGGATTTAGGGTTGTTTTTTGTCTGGTAGGTACGTTCGGGAAGATTAGTTTTGTATGGGAGGCTTTAGGTGACGATATGTACCAAGCCTTCCAGATGTTTATGTAATATTGTTGGAGTTTTCGTTTGCAGATCGAGAGAGGCAGCTTGTCATATGCTATTGTTGTTTGGGACTTAGAGTCTATTTTTGCAAGAACGTCGGCTCTTTCATTCCCATAGTGACCTGTGTGTCCTCGGATCCAGTAGAAAATGACTTGATTGTTATTTTGTATATCTTGAAGGTCTGCCCTGATTTGGTTAACAATGGGATTAGTTGATTTATTAATTTTTATTGCATTTAGGGCTGCTTGTGAGTCGACATTTATTGCGTATCTACTTGTAGGTTTCAGACTGCCTTTTATCCACATTATTGCCATTTGTATACCCAGGAGCTCCGCTTGAAAGACTGTGCACTGCTGATGAAGTTTTTTTGATTGTGAGAAAACTTCTGTCCTTTCTCTATAGACTACCAGACCAGCCCCGACGTTCCCTTCTGTTTTTGATCCATCAGTGTATAGTGTGTGGAACCAAGTTCCAGTTGCGTTCATCTTCTATGACGACCTTTTGTAAAGACTAAAGAATTAGAATTCGAATCAAAACAAAACAACATCGCCTAAATTGTCATGTCATTACATGAATTATTGTTTCGTGACGTAAAACAATTAACGTCACATAACAGTATTATTACATCATTATAAAATCAATTGTCTTCAATGATAACAATACCCTTTATAAATTAGAATAACATTTCCGGAATATTCTTTTAGTTCTTACCTACATCTGATTGAATAGTCTTTATAAGAATAAAGTTGACTACATTTTTTCTTCTTCGCTTTTAAATTAATGAAATTCTTTCTTTCTTTATCTTAGTGTTACCTCTCACTTAAGCGACCCAAGCCGCCCGAGCCTTACAGGGCCGCGACCTGTCGGGAGCGGGAATATCTTTGGATCACATACAGTACATACTTTTTTTGACCAGACAAGGACATGGAGGGCCTCCCTGGATGAGTGATCAGCCCATTGCCGGGGCCACCTCTGAGACAACAAGAACACATAGGACGAGACACACCATTCACACACATACTCACTCCGAACAAGGAGAGGATGGGATGAAGATGATAATGACGGCCAGGTGATATCTGGGGACCACAAGGGCCTAAAGTTACCCGACATTTGTCTCACAGGTGAGGAAAAACCCCAGAAAAAAACCCACCTAGGTAACCGGTCCCGACCAGGAATCGAACCCGGGCCCGCTGCGTGAGAGGAGCGAACGCATCCCCAACGGTGGACAAATTAATGAAATTAATTTTCCTTATTAAATAATGTGGGAGATTAAATTTTCTTAACTAATAAATATCAGTGATTTTCCACACAGTACACCCTGGCGAGAGAATCCGGCGATAGTGCGCTGCGTGCGCTTGTTACCAACACTTTTTATCAGCTGTTTATTTTTTAGATTAAACTCCTTGTTAATAGGCTACTAATAATATCGTGTTAATAATATTACACTTATTAATGTACTTGTTTTAAAATGATTCATCACACATAAAATTATACATTATTTTCATGTCTCCTTTTGCCCATATGTAGCTTATATATAGCCGATCGCTGTGTCCAGTGTTTAATTATTGTTTAATTATTACAAGTATGGAGATATTTCAGTGTTCAATCTTTGTGAATTATCATACTTTTCGTGCCTTCGTGAAATGTGAAAACAAGTGCACATGGAAGCAATAAAATGAAAAGTGATAAACGAAAAAGATAAAATTATGACTATAGACACTTGCGATTGGTTGAAATTTCATATTTCTTATACTGGAGTAATCACAGATTCATGAGATAAATAGTCTTTGTAAAGGGCTTAAAGGGAGAGATTTAGGATTTAAAAGTTTATTACTTGTAGATAAATGGTATTCATCGTTATTATATATCACCATCATTATGGGAAATTGCCCCGGTACCGGTCAGGGCTCGTAGCCGGTCAACGAGGTTTCGTCTAAAATGGCGAGAGATAGCAGCAGAAAACAGTTTTCTTTCCATTAAATATTTAAAATATAATAGGCATTATCAAGTTCAAACTTCCTTGGAATGAGGCTTTTCATTGTCAGGCATTGTTTATATTAAAATACTCGTCAAAACTATAAACTGGATTATTCAAAGCCATTCAAAAATTTTAATTTTAAAATTCTTAATATCTAGGTTTCGATACTTGACAGGAACCTTGTCATAAAGTTTAAAACTTAATTGCTTATAATATGATTGAGTCTTGCTTAGTCTAACATACGGTACATAAAATTGTTTATCACATCTTGTGTCATAAGAGTGAATACTACTCCTTAATATAAAATCATCATGGTTCTTTCTTATATACATCAGTGCCTCAAAAATATATAGGTTATATACAGTTAAAATTGTCGAGTCAATGAATAAAGATCTGCAAGGTGTGTAGTACTCTGCTTTCGATATGATTCTGATAGTCTTTTTCTGTATTAGCAGAATATCTTTCACATTATATTTCACATATAGTTGCATGGCCATACATTATCAAACCATACCTAAAAACACTTTCAAAATACGAGAAGTACATGCATCTCATAAAATGTCTAGGTACTTTAAACACTAAGTTTCTCAATAAAAATATAATGGATGACAGCTTACTACAAACACTTCTTATATGCGTGTCCCAATTCAATTTGGAATCCAAGTGCATACCCAAATATTTAACCGTAGATACATAATTGAGATCATTATGAAGTGGTAGGCAGGAAAAAAGGAACTCTATTCCTGGCATAGAGTCCGTGTTTGTCTCGCTTTTTTAGAGGAAACCTTGTTGACCGGTACCGGGACAGTCTTCCCTAACATTCTTCTTTATCTTCTATTTCTTCGTCTTTTTATTATAATTATCCTCTTTACAATCAACTTCTGTTAATACCTTCATGGTAATGGTATCTATTGGGTCGACGTATATAACGTCCATATAGTTAGCTTGTCACGCAGATATATCCGAACCCCGGAGGTAGGCTACAGGCCACTATATCCATTGTGTACCAAAATGGGATAATTACACACCCATATGTACTTTTTTTTACCCTACCCAGAGTTATAGGACATTATTTCCTACATCAATAATTGGGGAAGTTACATGCTTTTAAAAGAACACAAAGTCCTCTTCTACTTAGAGGAATACAACACCATCTGGACGTGGATTTTAAAAGTTTCAGCTCACTGTACGACGAAAGAAACTCTGGAAACCCTCCTCTTGTTAATAGGAAAAAGGATGTTGACAAACCTCACCTTCTTTTATTAAAATTTGTATTATAAGTGCAGGAGGATGAAAATACTGTTCAAACTGCTCTCATGTAAAGCTTGCTAAATGTGACATAGTGTCCTTTACCTCTGAAGAACAGGTATTGTTGTATTACACAGTTTCCTGTGATATGGATTCCATTTCAGCATTTTTCAAATGTTTTCGCTATGGAATGTTGAAATCTCCTCTCCTGATATCCAAAGATGGACACCAGCCAATTGAAAAAATAATTGGATTTCTACAAGGTGCCAATTCTTTGTCCTTGTTAACAGGGAACTGATTTTTAAACAGCGTTTTTACTCATGAACACTCTTATACTTTTATTTATTTCATTTATGTAGGTGACCACAGGTCCCGGTTTTCCGGAACAATACCGCTATCAAGAACTTTGCCCCTTTGTCACTTAGAAATGCGTTTCCCAGCTTATCTTACCGATTAGAAAAGTTCTTTGGTGAACCTTATCAGGTATCTCCAACAATGTAAAGGAAATATTACCACGTAAGGCCTATCTAGGCCTACAGTTCTTAGAAGTACGCTACGCTGGAAGTATAAGAGGTAATAAGGTAGGCCTACATAGGCTATCCAACCATTCATTTGTAATAACTTTTTTCTGATGTATACTGTTCATTTTATAAGTTTTATTAATTTATGGGCTAAACTTCGTAATGTTATCATACTTATGGCTTAGATTAGTCGACTAAAGAATGGACTAGTTTGCATATTAATAATTGATTAAAATTGCAGTTATATGGACTCTTCCTTATAAATATATATTGAAAAGTCTCATTAACATCCTAGGCATCTAGAAAAGTTTAAGACGAACTTCGAAAGCTGAACAGAGCAGAGTCCCGATTCGACGCTCAGGATGAGTTCTCTCCTAAAATTATGGTTCTAATATCCTGTTAAAGCCATTAGTATATCCCAAATATATGGATATGCCTATGTATAAAAAGACACAGAAGTCAATTCAGCTCATTGATTAAATGCATTCAAACTTGGAGATATATTTTATTGAAACTTATCCTTTAATTTGTCTACAATAAATTTCCGACCCGGAAGCATATGCAATAAGGAAAGGGTCAAACTTCCAGTCATTTACTGCCGGACATGACATTTACAGTATAATATAATTTGCTCATACAGCACTGTAATTATCTACTCTCCCTCCTCTTGTCAGTTCTAAGGAAATCTGTTTTTCTACATAACTCCGATATAGGCTAGTTGCACAACTCACTTTATTCTTTAACTAAAGGCTTACCAATGAAATAGCATAGCGAACATAAGAAATGAGACACGTCTTGCAAGGCCACTGATTACCGGTAGGTGGGGTCATTGGAATATATCGATTATGCTAACGATTCCGGCCGCAATGTAACCTTGAATTTTACTCATGATCTTACTGATATGGGTTCCAGAGAATTCGAAGAGCCAGGCGACATTTAGTAATCAGGCAATTTAAAATTTAGATCCACTAGTCTGAGTGGTTTAACACACTCTCTTCTAATGATAGGCTATTTAATGCAGAAATTAAGTGAGGATAAAGATATTTTAAAGGTACCCCTAAAGAAGTAAATAATAAGTAAAAGTGATTTATGTAATTTTTATAGGTTGTTAAATTTAGGCGGCTTGCAAGGTCTAGTGGTTAGCTTTGCAGACTACAAATATGTTGGCCCGGATTCTATCTCCGGTATCCCCTAGGATTTTGCTCTGGAAGGGAGGCCTGAAACGGGGTAGAAAAAGAACTGAAGAGCTATTTGATAAAAAAAAATTTTAAAAAAGAAAAAAAAAGTAGCGACTTCTGTCGGGAGTCGGGAAGCACACCATATGTCCTATCTACCACCAATGAAGTCAAAAAATAGAGTTATATTTTCGGTCCTGTTCCAGCATTGTAATGTATTAAACTGCAGCAACGATGGTCTTATGTGTGCTATTGTCTATTTTACGATCATAAATTTCTCAATTTGTTGTTCAGACTTTTTCAACCAGTTTCTTCATCCCCTTAACTCAAAGTACCTTAAGGCTGTAATACAGCCAGTAAGCAAGTTGGATGAAAATGTCATGATCATGCTGTGTAATATGTTTTAAACCTATGCATTTCTTCTGACGAATTAGCAAACATTTTCATATAGAATTTATGGGATCAAAAATTCGAACACCTTAGCATTTAGCCTATATCTAAATTTTAGACAATATTCTTGTTATGAATGTGTAATTGCTAAGAAAGTCAGGAGATAGCGAACCGGGCCTGGAAAAGCAGACGACACTGTTATGTTTCTATCATTGGAACATACAGTCCCTTCTTTTGCCTTCTGCTGAGCTCTGTACTATAACTTTACTGCAAAATATATTTCAAGGAACATATTAACTGCCTTTTGACAGCGTAGAATAGATTCTCATCTTAAATTTGCTTTTAAAAATAATTTTGCTCGTTATTTTACCTGTAGCGTATATTCATAATAGGCCTATTTGAAAATTCAAATAAATATAAAAAATTGTGTTTCAGAGATATTTAATTGTTAATTCGAGGATTGGATCGTAACGAGTTTTATCAAGAATTTATGTTTAACATAATTTAATTTAATTTCTCTAAAGGTTTCTAAAAGCAAGCTTCATACACCCTCCACAAAAGAAACTAACAATTTTCGTGATTATTCTTAACAGTTCTCAAGCACAAAAATGGGAATTCCTGTTCATATTAAATTACGGTCAGTTCTGTTTAGAAAAAGAAGTGCAGTAGAAAATGTTAATTGCCCATTCTTTTTAACAACCCTGCGGATTAGGACAATAAATTACGGTACAAGTCGATTGATTCTATCGGATCGAAAAGAAATCCTGCTTAAGGCGTTTCCTTCCACGAGGACTGTGGATGCAGCTGGTGAAGCCAAATTTGGAAGCTGAATTGTTCCAGACTGCGAGGGAGTATTACCATTGATGGCATTTCTCAGCGAAACATTCAATAAACTTAAAACACAAAGAAATAAAACAGTGGAACTTGAACGTGGTTACCTCACAAATAAAGAAGAATATTCTTCCAAAATTGAGTTGTAGTTTTCTAGAAAATTTTGATTGTTAATACGGTTATTAGTTTTTCAATAAGTCTGTTACATTAAGGGGACAATCTATTAAAAAGCGGTCAAAAGTAACCATTTTGTTGTTGTTGCAAGATTTCCATCCTTAATATGTCTACTTTCATGTCCCAAAGTGGTTTTCTTATAGTCCAAGAAGCAAGTAGATGAAATTTGGATTTATTACATAGACTAGCTGCGATCAACTGAGTCAGTCATCTTTTGGGGGAAAAAAAAATCGAAATTATTGAATATAACCTGGCTTTCCTTAGTACATTTTGCTAGTTAGAAGCGAAGGAAAGATATATGGTGCAGGTGATTTTTAGATGGTGAGATAAGAAATAACTTCAAAAATAATATTTATTTTTTACTGAGATTTGCCGAAAGTTTGTTTTTCTAGCATTCAGGTATCATCTTTTATAAGTTAGTAAATAGCAACCAAATTTGTTGAAATTTCTACACAACATACATAATTATTATATAAATTAACCTATACATCAGTTTCAGGCTATCTATCTCCCAAAAGAATTTTACGATTTTCAAGTAATGAAAATTTTAATTAGATAAATTTAATTTCTGTTTTCTACTAATATTTTTATGGTACTAAAAATTCCATGCACAGGATTGTCCCCTACTCAAGATGAATAACACCCCAAAATAACAGATTGATAAAATTAGATTAAAGTATTAAAAATAATATTTGAATTAACGATTAATTAAACAAGCTTATTTTCAAAACTATCGCTGTTAATTAGTTGAAAATTCGTAGATTGTGTTCACTGAATATATCCCGTCTACCCTCAAATTGTGAAAAATATTAGTTCCACATAGGAGAAATGGAAATATTAAAAATTTTAAGATTGAGTTTTTAATGGATATACGAGTATAATTTGTTTAATCAAGGCCTTTCATTTTATTTCACCATTATTATTGCAGCAATGTACCAAATCCGTATGTGCCAAACAAAACAATCCAAAGAACATAGTTCCAAAATTAATCACATTAATTAGAAAAACAAATAATTAGATATGCTAGCGATAGGAATTATCCCATTTATTCCTTCACAAATTATGCTTATCAAACTTTCTCAAGTAACCGTGGTTTAAAACTCAATGGTTTCTGGCACTTTGTTGTATCAGTTTACCTGATTTTATTAATTTTTTTTACTTAAGGGTACATATGTGTGTTGAAAAAATCCTATGGCATTCAAGACTTTCTCTACCCTAAGACTTTCATGCCGAATTAGCAAGACGACCTTGGTAATGATGCTATTTATAGTTTAGTGGCCGCATTGCGGGGGTACAGCATTCAATTGTCTCATATGTATGGAGTTCGCGAGGCAAGTCTTAAAAACAAAGTTTTTAAAAATGTGACTAGCTTATAACTACTATCTAAGAAAAATATATTTCAAATAAACTTATTACATATGAAAAAAGCAGTTTTCGAGAACATTATTAAAAACCAAATGTTCATAACGTAAAATGGTAGTAAGAGTGAGGAAAAGTCATTGGTATTATTCATGTCACATCAACGAAAAGTACTTAAATAAAATACGAGGGTTGGGGCATAAGTCATGGCAATTTTTTTTTCTCGAAGTAAAATGATAGTACCATGAGATGTTGTATGTCATGGACTCACGGGAGAGTGTGGCATCTCTAATATAATATATAGACAGATCATTTGGTAGCATTGTGATGTACGGTTTTACGAATAGAGGCGATGGTAATTTAGTCGTGAGTCAGCCACCGTGCAGAATAGATGTAACAAGATGTGAACAGCATTCTTACTTCAAAATAGTCACTATCTGAGGAAGAAATGCCAGGGAGTACCACAAGCAGCTGATGGAAGCTTTGGGGAATAATTGCTATCCATACCGAACTTTAAAAGAGATCATGGCGTGGGTATGTGTGCTTTCATGCTTCCAAATACCGCAATACATTAGAAATTAACTATTGTATAGTCGCGTATGGTTGTTTATGGATATATGTTTCCTTCACTATCCTACATGTAGGATAATCTGCATTATCCATACATTGCATATCCTGCACTTTCATTTGTATATTTTAAAATTTTAAAATGTTCCCACATTTTCAAAAGGAAAAATAATTGCCATGACTTATGCCCCATCCCTCTTATAAGATTTTATTTTGATACAACTTTTCGTTTTCGGAAAGTAGAAATGTAGTACGCTGTTCACAAGCTAGTAATTATCTAATTACTCATTGAATTTCAAAATCTATTGGTTTTAATCACACCACTAGTGTAAAAGTAAAATTATCAACCGAATACAAAATTCACGACGGTAGAGGTAAACTAGAACTACTAACGAAAAATATTGAACACGGCCTTCGTTTTTTCCCCTGTCAATTATCTCACATGCACCGCCACAAAAAAGTTAGAACATTAAGTTGCGATTTCCTATCTTGAATTTTTCCGATAAGTTTTTTCCATCAATCAGTTCACCATCTGTCAGTGTCTAAATCGAAGCAAAAAATCAATAGCTAATTATGTCCAAGTTGCTTAAATGTCAAGAGGCCATATGTGTGATGTACACGCCCTGTCTTAACGACAGCCTGTTTTCTCAAAGAAAAAGGCGCGGATATTACAAACAATTTAGTAAGTTGATAAAAACTGGCATGACTTTCTTACCCTAAGCATGGATTTTTCTACTTTCGCGCTTCATATTGCTGCATAGAATAAGCGCCTAGCAGGAATGAACATTCCACTGCTTCCCTTTTGGCACATGGTACAAGCAGTTTTGCGCAAAATATTATAACAGTGTTACAGAAAATTACGCATAACATATATTTATTTCTAATTTGTTTTTTTATATAATTATATACAACTCCAAAGAGGAAAGCTAATGCTACGGATACATACACGCATTGATCCAAAATAACATTATATAATATAATAAAGCTTAAACCTATCATAATAACATCAAGGTTGTCAGGCTAACATTCAGACCGTCTTTATCCCCACGATTTCTCCACGTACTTATTTCTGTTGGAGGATGTGTCGACCCCAAGGCCATGGTCCCACCAGATGGATTATGCCAATAGAAAATTTCAATGACATCATCGGGTATCGAACCTGTACTAAGTTAGTAATAAGATCAAATTCTGTGTACGTTTACTTATTGACTCTTTTTATTTTATTGTGGTATTAAATTAAGTTGTAAACCAGATTCTTTGCTGTGCTATATAAAAAATAGATAAACAAGTATTTAGAGCAGTTACAAAAATAATAATCTTTGGTTGAAAAGTGTAACGCGAGAAAACATCGAAATTGTCAGAAAAGTTTAATGTAGGCTATCAGAGGGATTTGAGAGGTAGGCCTACCGACTTAAATAGATGGAATTAAAGAAATACAGCATTATATATAATTGTATTAATTAAAAGTTAATTTTCATCATTCCATGTTATACTTGTTCTATTAAAAACAAACCAAATTTACTAGTTTTAAATTAATTTGCTTAAGATTATCCTTTATCACTGAGCTGATTTATGTTATCATGAGTTGGCGATATGATTCAGCAGTTTTTCAGTATTAGGTCTACCTATTGCAATCGATACCATGTCATGATTTTCGAAAAATTCTTTCATATCTTTATGTTTCATGCCTCCCTAAGCACGAAACCACCGCCTGTTCAAGATTTTTTTTGTATATATATATATATATATCTTTACACGCTAGCGGTCGTAATTTTGAAGATATTTGAACCAAATTTATTATGTTATTTTTAGGCCCAATAGTTCGGACAAGTTCGTTAATGAGCAAAATTGGCCTAAGGGGGGTCGGGGGAGGGATTTTACATTTTGAAAAATTTATATCTCGGCCTCTTTGAAGTATAGAGGGAAACTTTGTTTGAATAAATTAGGGATTTTTTTTGATTGGGGAACAATATCAGTAAAAGTATTAGTGCTTTAACAATGATATCCTACTTTAAATGTAGGTTAGTTTTTTTGAAAATATTATAATCTACACATTTGTATTGTTAGTCTATCATAGAACTAAACATTCCTTTAACGAAGTATTTGTTGTGTACTAAAAATTGATGCAGACATATCATGGCTAAAAATTTCTGTGATAAATATAGGCCCAGTGGTGTAAAGTTATCTTTGTATATTGATATAATACTCTATGCATTCTGCATAACTGTTAATAATAGTACAGTGCACGCCGCATATTGTGATCACTTCGGGACGCAGCTAATCTGATATTATTAACCGATTGATAACAATAACCGAACGAATTAAATGAAGGCTATTTGTTCATCTATAAGATAATACACTACAAAACAGAATTAAAAATATTTATTCATAAAATAATACATAACTGTGAATCATTGAACCACTCATAGACTGCATTAATAGACTGCAAGCAACTATTTTTTAACCAGTAACAAAGTTTTTAATTGTTTTTACATTCCTTTAAGAGTCCATTAACCAATACTCCATACTCAGTTACGAGTTACGAGTGTTTTTGGAAGTCTACACTGATCTGTGGGGAACACCGCGTAGCAAAACATCTAATACCTGTCTGTCCAAGTCTTTTCATTTTACACTAGCCATCACTGCATGTCAACACCGTTATTTTCATAAATCAAAAGCTGCAGCTTAACTAAGATGTGAAACATGTTTTATTGCGTAAAATAGAAAGTTAGTAACGCAACCCCCTCGAATTGGTCATCCTGTGAGCTGGGAACAGTACAACACAATACAGTTGAGTTAGAAACGAAACCTTTAAAAACGAAATTTTGAATGGCGTACAGTACCTGGAAATAAAGCCGCAAAAAGGAAAATGTGATAACATAAACCGAGTCTTTGATCACAATAAACAGCATCTTTTCAATGTTTCAATATTAATCCGTACGGGACTCCATAAAAGTGATAACATTACCCGACTGATAACATTATCCGCGATTACATTAAGCGGTGTTCACTGTACTGGTGTCTTCCAGGTTATGAAAGTGTGTAGTGTTACAATAAGTTTCGAATCAGAGTCATTTAAATAAACTCCCTCATGAATACATTAATGGTTTTGTTTACTTCTTTACCATATTAGGGTTATGGTAATTTCACATTAAATACTACGGGATTTACTATACGTAATTATCAAGGTCGTCATCTTGCCAATTTGGCTTGTCACTCTTTTTCTTTTTGATATAGGTCTAATGATTTACTGCTTAACTTGTTTTCACGAACTGAAATATTATACACGCCAGGTTATATGCTGATGCTATTTTAAAGCTGTCTGTTTAATTAGTTTATTAATATACTAAAAACATAACTCGTTCTTCGTACTTGTGCTTATGTTTTACATGAAGATATTGAACCGATATATGTCAATTAATATTATATCAGATATAATTACTTGTAGCGGTACTTTTTTCTTTACTAATTTGATTCGGAAATATTTAATACATTTGCAGGCATTTGCTGGTGTCTATATTAAAATATACATTTAAGTTTGCACAAATAATTTACAAAACAAACCGGGTGATTAGACGAAAATAACAGCATGTATTGAAACAAGATTTCTATTCATTAATAAATCGTATAGAAGATGTAGGCCTAGGCTATGACTAGTTAAATATTAATTCTGTCGAAATTTTTCAAAGAATAAAACCTATCCATAAACAGGTCAAAATACCAACTCTTGTTAATTTACATACCCTACAAGATGCAGCCAATTCGGCTAAACGAAACCATGAGAAATAGACAACAGACAGAAAGACAGATAAATAGAGACAGAGATAGACAGACAGATATGTATACCCACAGGCAAACAAACAGACTTACATAAAAGCTGAAAATATTACAAACAGTCTTTATTCATTTAATCTAGAGTGATAACTATTTAATAATTTTTAAAAAGGCTAGATTTTCATGAAAATTCTAAAGATTTTATTTATAACCTTATATGTTACGGGTAGAGCTCGAAATTAGGTAAACCTAACTTTACCCGGGTAATCTTAGGTTTACCCAAACTCTACTGGGTAAAGATGATTTTAAACGAACAACACTTTCAAATTATTAAGTTATTAATGGAATTATAATCACTTTAAATGCTATTTAGTAAGGCTACTTGTTTGAACAGGATGCGATTGAATGACACCTGAAATAAGCTAACTTAACCTAACATAACCTAATCTAACTTAACATAACCTAACCATAGAGTGCATGTCAAACCCCCAACAAAATAAGAAACCATCTTTACCCAGTGGCATGAGGGTATATCGCGCTTTACCCTTACGACAAGTGAAACCCGAAGTGAAGGAAATTTGGCTTATAATTTGCACTTTACCCTAACTTTTTCGGTGAAGGGCGAATTACCCGCATATACCTAGGTTTATCCTGTTTTCTAGAATTATACGTGGCGTATACAAATAAATTTACCTTTGCCTAGAGTTGAAAACTGACTTTGAAATCTAAGAACTTGAAATTTAAATTAACATTAGGTCTATTTATTATTATTATTATTATTATTATTGTAGAATTTGTTTTTCATTAATTGCATGTTGCTAGTTTTTATATCTATTTTCTGAATTATTTCACTTCCTAGTGTATTAGACTAAATAATAATAATAATAATTTTTTATTATTATTAATCTGCCGAACTGTTCAGTTCATACTGCACGTTCTCAGTTTTCTTCAAATAAGTTGGGAGAATGTTCTGCTATAAAGCCTATGTTAAGCATTTGCCTTCCCCAACAAAGTAAATGACATGAACATATACAAATAAATGTATTAATTATTGTCAGACTATTTGTTTGGGAAAATTTTACTTACAGAAAATTTAAACAAAGTAATCTGTTGATTAGGCATTTTAACAAAAAAAAAAAAAAAAATATTTTGGAGCTTATAGAATATTCCCGAGAAGATAATTACGAAGAAGCAAATCTGTTGTAAGTCCTTTGCTTCACCACAATAAAGCAAGGAAAATAAAAATTAATTATAGGCCTATTCATTTACTGGTATTAATTTTTACATCTGTCACTACTGTATTGTAGACACTCATTAACTGAATATAATCCATGAGCTGGAAAATATTACCGGTATACTATCTCCGTGTTAAGATCAATGTCACCGAACGGCCTTCATAGGAATTCTTGGCTCAGTATTTTCTCGCATACAATCGTTACGTATAATGCTCTGATTTAATAGCTTCATGTCCATAAGGTTATGCATATGAATATATCGCTTTAAAATATGATTGTCTATATGTTTTTTTTGTCTTGAACTGCAATGAAAAATTTAAAAGAAAAAAATTAAAATTACATAAAATACCCCAGACAAGGTAGAAAATTACAAGGTTATTTTTTAACCTTTCACTTATCCGTTGATCATTATTGATATACGTCGTGATTTCTCCGGTGAAAAATTGTACTGGAAGCGTTACAGTTCCATAAGCTCGAATCACTATAGTGTTATATCTAATTTTATCCTTACAATATATAATTTTTCTAATTCTTGAGAAATTTACTTATGTTTTCCCTTTTATAGTTTTACGCATAATCCATTATAATCTTCCATCATAATGATAATAAATATTTCAAATGCTTATGAAAACTGGGTTTAAGAATTTGGCCTTCATCAAATTAATCTCCCACTTTCCGAAACCTCCAAATTGGTCTAGTAGACCTACTTTATAACTGTACTCTAGTTTAGGTAGAAAACTGGATGGTCGTTTTTTATAATCCATTTATGTGTCGAACTATAGGCCTATTTGACTATATGAACCTGATAGGCCTATATGTTTTTGGACTATGGTTGTTCTTTTACACCACCTCCTCTTTCAAAAACGTGTACGACAGAAGAAAAATATAAGTTTAGCTGTGATAGAACAAAAGTTAGAACATTGAATAGGCGTGACTATATGAGGTTGAGTCAAACGGTAGTTTAAATTTTTTTGTTGCAATTTAATAAAAAAATATGACCTTTGCATAATTAAATAGCATATTGCGTGTTGTATTGTGGGAAATTTTTTTTTCCAGATTTTTACCTACTTTTTTCATTGTCACGAAACCTTCAACAGTTTAAAGGTATAGGCTATGGCATCACAAATGTCTGGGTTACCTAGTTACAGAAATATTTGAACTTCCTATTCCAACTCCATTTGAAGAGCAATAAATATTATGAATACCACAATGAGTATTAATTCTCCAAATTCATTGACATGAAAGGCCAATCTTATAAAATAGGGTTGCCATTTTCGCACTAACATACGACGTGTTCTGTGACTGCAGCGTCCTACATTCTAAAATTAATTAAATTAAACAACTTTCTGAAGATGACTGCCACATGCAATTGAAATCATTCCAACAAGGCAATCCACTCTTAAAAAATAGGAATGAATATCGCTATAGAAGTATTAACAATAGTTCATAAATTAATTTCAAACATTACTTGCCAAGATGAAAGAATTAAAAATTTAAAGATATTATTATTATTTATTATTATTATTGTTATTATTATTATTGTTATTAACAATTTATGCACATAGTCTACAGAGCAGTGCCATAGTGTTACGACATTTTTTAAGGCACTCATTTATAATCCCTTTAACTTCTAGATTTTGTTGCGACTTACAAATAATTTATATTTTAATTTCAAACAAAATTTACAATCTTAATATAACAATTTAGAGTTACTATCAGCTACTTGGATATTCTTCCAATGAATGCTAAAACCCAGGACATCTTAGTTGGGCCAATTTAAAGGTTTGTGGAGAATATTTGGTACGTTGGATTTATGCCTTATTCTATCTTTTCTTCGTAATTTTTTCTCTGAGAAGATACTTATAGATTTGTCTTATATCATGTAGTTCTTTATCTTTTTCTTAACAGATTTACTTTCCTTTTCAAGGTTCTGATTATATTATCCATTGCTCTTAGGGAGGAACTAATCTTTGGATGACACATACATTCAGACAGGACATACAAAGACTCCCTGGTGTGTGCTTAGCACGATGCGAGTATCTGATGTATTCATATGCTATTTTTAAAAAAATACAAGTACAAAAGCAGCTATGTTTCCGTGTTGCTTGAAAAAAGATGCAGTTTAATCAAAATCCTAGTCTTATTTATGAGATATCTGGTTTTCAACTGACCCGTGTCTATTGTGCAGTTTGTAGTTTGCCACGCCTTTAACGCCCATCGTAAATTTAACGTTTAATGTTTTGGATTTAATGGTGAGTGCTGATTTTTCTTTCTGAGCAGAACCGGCTCATCGGTAGACTAACGGCTGTTGGTTTAGATTTGTTGTAAATGCCATTAGCGAATTATATTTTTAAATAGCGTACAAAGAATATGCTTAAACAGTTTTTATTGAATTTTACAAGGTGAACCACTTAAAGATTGTCCAAAAACTGTATACGAAAATAATTCCAGGAATATTTGATACAGGCTACTCCACAGGAAATCTCAAGAAAGATAATGAGATTTTCTTTAAAGATAACCTGTGCATATATTTTTTAAAGTAGCAGGAAATTACAATTTAGTAAAGTGACTTGTTTATAAGGCCTACACGTAATACACATCGCAATTAGAACGATACACTTGAAAACTTATACACTAACATACTGCAGTTTCATACTCCAAATCAAGTGTTCAAAAAAAACTTGAGACAAGATTTTTATGAAATAGTCTATATAAGCCGACCACAACTCTAGTGCCCGTGGCGACTTTGCGAACTAATCTCCTCCGCCAGCACCGTACTTCCCCCCCCCCAGTAAACCTGCATCAGCTCCATGCACTGCACAAACAATCAGTGGCGCCATCAGCAGAAAAGGGCATTGAAGATCTGGTCGACTTATACTATATTAAAAGCGCCTAAAATATGTGTTTGTAATTGAACTCCTCCGAGACCGTATGACCTAGAGGTCTGACATTTTCACCATATGTTCTCAATGACCCGGAGAATGTCTATATGAAAATTTTATCCCGATAGCACAGTCGGTACGGTCAAATTTTTATTACTTCCTCTGCCCGTACCATAGGTACTATAGGTAGAGGAAGTATTGTTTTCGACCCTAAAATTCGAAGTTGAATTTTTAGCATATATACACGTTTCAAGGCCCCCTGAATCCAAAAATACTATTTTTGGAAACATGTCTGTGTGTCAGTGTGTGTGTGTGTGTGTGTATTTCTGTTCGTGTGGAAGTTTGTGAACAGGCTAGCTCCGAAACGGAGAATCGTATGAAAACAAAATTTCGTATTTGGGTCAGGTACCTTCTGAAGATGTGATTCGTAGATTGGCGACAAATTTCCCTTATTTTTAAGGGTACTTTACATGAAGAAATTTTCGTTTTTCGCGATTTTCTCGAAAACGGCTCTAACGATTTTCTTTAAATTTTGCACATGGGTTGCTTATACTAAGAGCTAAAACTTTTATTTGAAACATTTTTTCGAGAAAATTCTCTGAGGGTAGTTACAAGCCACCCACTGTTTGTAGAAAGTTTGTCTTACGTGATGAACAACTGAATTCGCGCTCTTTCACGGCCTCTTATTCTATATAAGAATGTGAAGTGAGAAAGATGTGTTGTTGGCCATGCATAGAGTAAAGATGTATCTGAGGGAAATATTCGATAAATTTCGGAAATTATATTTTACGGCAGAAAGTTCAATAAACGTCTGCAGTCATTTGTTCTTTTTTTTTTAAAGTTTGTTATATAGACTGCGCTTTTAGTCGCATCATTGAAAGAAGAGGTATTTATAGGATAATCAGCGTAAAATTGTGTCTTGCGATTCTGTACAAGGATATGTGAATACTGCTAACTTTTATTTGGGCAGAGGAAGTTATGTGACTTTCACATCAGATTTTTTTTTGTGCTTTTAGTATTGACAGTCGTATTTTGTAATTTTTTTATGCTGCAGTCGTGCATCCATGCTATGGATAGTGTTTTGTCAATATTTTTACAGTTTTCTTTCTGTAGTCTTTACAAAGCAAGGTCATCCGGGCCATGTTCGACAGAGCTCACCCCTGATTCAACCAATCAGAAGGCACCGTAACAAAGTTACGTCGGATGTTTAGAGCAAATAGCCAATCATTACACTGACTGTAGTAAACTATGCACCAATAGCGATTTTCTGCGTATTAATTTGTGGAACAAGGTGAATCCTCTTTTCAATAAGCGATGAAATACCCTTACTACCAGCCAACCAACTTTTAACTTCAAAGCCCACTTTAAATTGCTTCAAACAAACCAGCTTAGTTCCTAAAAGAATGTTACAGAATTTTTAATAATCATGAACTACGAACATGAATGTATATTTTTATTTGCTAACAGTGTTTAGACATAGCATGTATGACTGAGCATTCTTCTGGTCAATTGTTGCACCTCTACATTATGAACTATTTTCGTCCAGTTCATAGAACTGCTTATGTTTACAGGGCCGCTCACAGGGGGAAAGCATGGTGCAAGTTGCACCATTGGGAATGTTTTCTTTCTTCTTCTTCTTCTTCTTCTTCTTTCTTTTTTGGTTGGAATCCGAAATTTTTTTTTTGGGGGGGGGGGATACAAAAATATTGAAGTTTTGTAAAATAAAAATTCACTGTGCTTTTCGATACATTTGAGTATGTAAAAGAAGAGTGTATTGTAAAATTAAAGTTATATTTTGCAAAAAAAATTGTTAAGGATTCATTATTATTACAGCTCGGCTGGACATAATCTTTTTTACTCAAATCTGGTGTCAAAAGATTTTAGGATCAATGGGTTAAGAAAGGTTTTATTAGATCTTTCAGGTGTTGATAAACATGTCAGGCTTCCTAAACATAATAACGATATAGTTCTACTAGTATACCCGAGCTAAATATTTGCACATTCAACCTTTCTTTTCTCCCCCCAAGTGGTTTAGTCTTTTCTCAACTAGTGCAAAGCATAGACGCTACAGTAATGCAGTAATGAAAAATGTTTTGTGGAAAATATTTTTTGCACACTTCTGACGTAGCATACTCATTACGGTACAACACCTAGTTGTATATATATATATATATATATGCGCCATAGCCTTTGGGGGGGGGGCCACTGTGTGGATCTATTCCAGAAAAGGCTGTCAATCAGTGACAACAATAAATTCAGTAAGGTTTAGGGCAAGCAGCCTAATCTTCAAATCTTCAGTTTCAGCAAATACTTATCTCCTTCAACTAACAGTATAAAGTAGCCGATCTAGTCCGCAGCGAACAAAATACAGAATAACTTGGAGCCGTACTGGGGATGTTTCATGCTTTGCCCACAAGAAAAAATTAGTTCAGAAATAAGAAAGAAAAGAAATAGCAGTGACAGGGAGAAAAGATGTACTCGTAACCAGTACGGATTTTGCACTAGGGAAAATGTTATTGTAATCTCTTTAAAAAAAATGATGGCTTTGCAATAAATCATCTTAAGTGGCCAAAACAATTATAATATTGCTTCGTGCATGTTGACCCCCTACACCCTTGTTTTCTTGCGAGCGAATAGACAGTAAGTCAGCTTATACTTCAAATAATTCACTCTTATGCCTGCTACTGGTATTGCGTTAATTGTGTTACAAACAAAACCAGTGTAGTAAATTATTTTAGTTGTCATTGTAGGAGGCGACGTTGTGGAGCAGTTATAATTCATAATTCTACAGACTACGTCCCACTACATGCATATTCATAAACATCCTGGTCAAACCGGATCAAGTGTACATTTGATTAGGGTTTTCCCATATTTATTTAAAATGTATTCCTTTTTTATTTCATTTAAGCCTTTAATATTAGTGGAGTTATTTTAGGTATAGTTTGTGTAAGCTGTTAGAATCAGTAAGTGCAAATACATTGCAAATTAAATACATTTGGCGTGAACTGTAAGCATGAATTATGTATTACTAAATGTAATATTATTGTGTTGAACAATATGCACATTATTAAGAGCGATTTGTCTTCGTGTGAATGCATAAATGTAACCATTTGTCTTACTAATTACTTCAATTTCTTATCGCCGCTAGCAATCTTGTCGAACAAATTGCTCAGGTTTTCATGCACTTTATGTTCCAGACAAGATTTTCTGATATATTTATGCACTACAATATTGTTGAATTCATGTTATCGACTGCCTATAATTGCGATTTATCACCCAATTTAACTTCCCGTCAAAGCGCCTTGAACGATATCCGTCAGGCCTATTGCCTTATTGAAAGATCATGTGTACTTCATCATAAACAGGATATCATTCTTTATTTAATTAGTATTAGATAGTGTTGGATGAATAAGCTAAGATGTTTTGGCTACAAATTTACACATATACGTCACTGACCGCATTCTAAACAAGCGTGAATTCTCTCATCCATTTAAGATGAAAGAATTTCACGTATCCGATTACAACATCCTAATAGGGTTACGATATATTTAGCACATTCTTCATTCGTTTGTCGCTCTTGAACCCTCTGTAATTTGAACCATTCTTAAGTAAATTGTTTTTACTTTCCTGCGTTTCTTAGTGTATTATACATATTATAGGCCTAATTGCGTTTTATGATTTTGAGATTTTCGTCAATGAGTCATTTACTTGTAATTATTTAGGGGAAATGATAGTATTTATTACTGCATTCAAGAACAAATATCCAGATATCCCAAGACAATAAACATTCTGAAGAGATGATTTTAAAAATCTATTACCGGTAAAAATTGTAAACTTACAGTTTGCCTAAAATAAATTATAGGAAAATGAGGTTTATTTCATATTAAGTCATTGTTGTATGGTAGGGCCTGTAAGTTTGAGCCAGTTCACTTTCTTTCATAAAACCTTTCGTACTATCCTGAATAAAGATTAATTAACGGAAAGGGGTGAGCTCTCAAGAAAACATATTCTGTTAAATACAATTTTATTGTCCCAATATACAATTGGTTACATGCAGTGTTGAAGTTGAAATTTTTTTTCTTGGGGGAGCCCATAAATTTACATGCAGGTATTTATTTATTTTTCATTTTATGATACCAAAAATTATAGTCAAATTACCTATTTGAATGAATCACATAGAAATTACATTACAATAATTTTAATAACCAATGCAACCAACTTCGTCACTTTCGCATTGAAACTACGGCAACCACGCGGGCAAGGCAACTGTCGCGACAGGAACAGGAGATCATGACCCTAATAATGGTTCTTGATTTAAAAATCGTTGCCAAAATATACGCCGATTTCATATGTAGGGCCTACTTTTTTTTCCTCCCTGTGTTTATACCGGAGTGACGAAGAGTAGATTTTTACTTTGCCGCAGTGCCATTCCGGTCCATTCCGGCCCAACTTCAGCACTGGTTATATGGTTATTTAACGAAAGGGGTGTACTGCAACTTAGGCCTGTGACTGTGCTATTCAGGCCGAGGCCCCTATGTTCGAAAGTGAGTAAATACAGCGAGTATTACAGTCAGTAAATATGAAAAGTAATATAAGATACTCATGAAGATACATTTAGCGGTTGTAGACTTCACTTCGTTCTAGATTCAATTTTTTAAGTATTTTAAATTAATTGGACCATTTGGTTTATGAATCAGTTATCAATAAGGTAAAGAGTGTGAAATTTTAGCCAATTGCAAATGTCTATCATACTTTTGTCGTTTTATTTACATCACTTTAATTTACACTGTAGCTTCTTAAAAAAAGCAATAATTGAACACAGCAATCAGGTATTATAAGCTGCATATGAGCAAAAGGAGGAATGAAAATAACAATTATTTATATGTGTTATAGGCCTAAGTAGGCCTATAATTGTAATAACACTGGATTGTGTAATTTAGCAAAGCATTTAAAGAAAAAAAATTAAAATTTACTTTCTTCTGGAAGTTCTGTCACGACTGAAGGAAACAGTGGTTCTGTTAGGATCCATGTGTACTAGAAATCAGACTGTCATGACAGACAATTCTAAAAAAAATTTGGAGAGGAATGTAAAGAATATTTAGTAAGAACAGAAGAACATAAGCATGTGGGATGTTAATGATTCCGCCTTTTTAATCACAAAATAGTTAGGCCTACATTATTATACTTTTAGGAACATATTTTCTCAAATTAGCCTCTCGATATTATCTACGATTAACTTTATTCATGAACTTAACCTGAAATCTTTAAAGTTTAAACACAGATGAACTCAATTTAAATAGCATACGTCTCAGTTACATGATTTTGCCTAGAGACCTTAGAAGAAAAAAGTGACAAATGGAAACATTTTCCCCCCGGTAATTTTAACCTATATATTATATGAACTTTACGTAAAATAAATTTTAATACATGAGATCTTGCACATAGGCCTATACCTATCGAAGAAATATTAGTAAAAAACACGTTAATCCACTCGCCTGAAGGATAATTTACTATAATATGAAGTTGGTGGGTAAAGTGGAGTGGTTTCGGTTATATACTAGAACTAAGTTGTTTGTAATAGTTATATAACGACGGGGGTGTACTGCTTCTTAGGCCTGTGACCATCGTTGGTGTTCCGCAATTTTTTCCCGTAGGAGGTTCTTTACATGCCTGGAATAACAAGATTTAAGCGAAGCACAAGTAACATTTCATTCTTGAATGTTTTTACAACCATTCAAGATTTGTTTAAAAACTACTGAGACCACCCAAAAGCAAATAAGCTATGAAGCTAAAAAGTTGTCATCAAGGGTTGTAATAGATCAAATAGCATTACTGACAATCCTAAATTATCTTCTTTGCATACAAAGAAAAAAAGAGATTGCAGGTTAACAGCGAAAGAAATTAGTTCCAATAAATCAGTGTTATTTTTGGAGGAATTAAAAGACGGAGGCCTACTAGGAAAATAATGGAGGAGGGTAGGCCCTATTCTTCAGTAATGAGTTTGTAACAATTACAAGCACAGTCTTACCGAAGCTGGATAATCTTATGTGTATCTTGTATCCTTAAGGCAAAGTTTGAACTGCATAAAGAATTCGATTATATAAACCATAAATATAATATCAATTCATTCAACAAAAGAACAGAAACAGAAAATAAAATCAGGTAAACTAATATAACAAAGTACCAGAATGCTTTTGTTTAATCGGTGATAATTGCAATTATGATATGCAGAAAATAAGTTATTTTTGTAATCTATCTCCGATTTAAGCTTCAGATAGATACTTTAAGCAGGGCTTGCGGAAGAGCAAAGGTCTAAAGTTTGATACTTAACCTTAATTCGTACTCGTATACACTGATATAAGAAATTCTTAAAATATGTCAACATTTCACAAAATGCACTGGCAAAGAACTCCGCTTAATGTACGTAGGCCTAATTATTTCACAGCAATATACCTTCTGTATATAACAGTATTCATGTAGTACGAAATAAACAAACATCTGACTGCATTGGAGTCAAGGCCTTCAATGATTAAGCAACGCGGCATTGTAGTATAGTCATGATTTCCATTTAAAAAGCATGTGACCTTTAATTAGTCGTTACTCCGGTACCGGTCAACTGATTTGGTCCAAAATAAATAGGTTTCTTGCCATGGGCATTATAAATACGTGTACCAAGTTTCATGGAAATCCGATAAAGTGTATTTGAGTTATCGCGCGTACAGACACACGGACGGACGGGCAGACATTTTCCCGTCCCGCACACAATCTCATCAAGTACCATACTGTCACTTAATAACTTGAACCGAAGAAACACACATATATGTAGGCTACAATCCAGATACGATAAATTATTTAAACTAGGAAAAATGCTTTCATAGAACATAATATTAGACTAAGGTCAAGAGAAGCATAGAATTATGTAACTCGTGCAGTAGAAGGTTAAATTCTTCAAAGAAGCTAGACCCAGTGAAAATTGGAGACGACATTCTGGAGAAAGGAACCAACCCTCAAATTTTAAAAACTGGAATAGATGCTAAATTTTTGTTACTGAACTATATATTTACGTTGTGCAAACTAACCAACCCTCTTCATCCATTTATATGCCTCCTATGAAGGAAACAAAAACACACTGAATAGACCCAGGTGGCTTTTTATTTAACTTTAAATGCCTGTTTTTCAGCTTAAAAATCATGTGAGTTGGTTCCTTTCTGCAGAATGTCGTCCAATTAACCACTGCCGGTAGGCTTAGTTCTCGGTTCACATTCGGTTTCTAGAGCACCATGTTTAAAATTCCGAAGTTTTATTCCTTCGAGAAGCTTGATAATTTACAATTCTGCATTGCTTTTAAAATTCTAAGTGACCTACATAGTAATGAAAGTAAAATTATATATGAGTAATTACACCGAACACATCTAATATTTACTGATGATGGTAACTTGTAGACATTGACAGAAATCTAGTTTTGATGGAAACACCAGTTTGCAGTCTCACACATACACTATTGGGCTAGATTAGGTTACCTTAGCACCTGGGTCAGATTACCCTTCTTCGACATGAGACGTTCCTATCCTACGCATATCGCACAGTCCCAGGCGGCCGCCCGACACCGCCTCCTGTGGGCAGCCCTGTCCCGCCCAGGGGGGAGGGGGCCCGCACCCTGTTCCTCCTCGGTCTAGGTCACGGATAACGTCTCCCCCACCTCCCAACCATTCCAATGCGAAACGGCCACTTCAATTATTGAAAACTAAAAGTAAAAAAGAAATACGAACTTGAGACCTATGTCCAAGGGACTGGGTATATAAGATGGGGAGATTGGGAGATTCGATCACAGTCGCTTCTAGCTCCTGCTGAGGATTAGCAACTAGCATTTACACAAAATGAAGTGCCTGGTAAGTTTTCAGCTCATGATACTTAATCATGTCATTCCACAGTTTTTAAACTGTGTCTGGGTTTTACATTTTCTTTTACTTTGCCTGATAAAGTAGCCTAATACATATTCGAAACATTACCACCATTTTTATTTTTTTTAAATTCTATTTTAATTTTCATCTTCTACCCACCTGCACCATGCTCAATTCTAAGTCAGTGATAGGAATAAATCATAAGATTCGCTAATTGCATTTGCCAGCGTATAATTTTATCATACAGTAGAATCTAATTATAATTATCTGCATAATATTGTGTTATACTTTTTGTAAGCTGAAATAGATTATTTAGATATATTAATACATGCCTTCTTAATGTTGCTATTTACTATAACTTACATGATAATTTCGTAATTTCCGATTTACCATTTTGATATTCTCCGACAGAATTAATTTTTTATTGTGAATGTGGAAGTTCTTTCAGATTCATTAATTAGATATTTGAACTCAGTGCAAAGTCGACAATTTTCACATAACCTTAGTGATTAACAAATTGCAAATAGAGTTAATTTAATGATTGAATTTTAAATTTGTCCCTTAAATATTATTTGAGATTAAATAGCTTATTAAATAAACGGCAGGGCTACAATATTAGAAACCGGCCACCAAAAAACTCGGAAAAATATACTCGCACAATTTTTTCATTTAAAAATACCCCTATACATTTAAGTTTTTAAATTTCAATACTATTTTTAAACTTTTTTAGATTGACCAAATTACTGATTCGATGTATGAAAAATTCAGGATAGCTGTACTAGACAGAAAAAAAAACTTGTACAATTCTTTCCTTTTAAAATAACCCTCTACTTTTAAGTCTTTCAATTTCAATGCTGACTTTTTTTTTTACAAATTACTGATTCCTCGTATGAAAATAAATCAGAAAACCTGTACTTTCCGTACATACAGTATAAACTGCACTAAATATGAAGCTAGATTTTGAGATTGGTTCTTTTTAGAGTAAATTGTGATCGTAATCTTGTCGATTTAAAGAGGAGGAGGATCCTTCTGGTATATGACCTTTGCTTTCATTTAAAAAAATCCGGTTTAATTTAAGATCTAATTTTTTTAAAAGTTATCCTTGCTTGAACTGTGGATATGTTAAAGTTTTTTTTTAAATTTTGACAATACTGTATTTTCAATAGTGAGATGCTTCAAATTGCAGTTGCTTAAAGAAAGCTAAAAAATCGCATTCAAGTATAAGTCTTATAGGCTTGCTTGATTTTATACAAAGGTTGGATGATAATGAAATCGCTACCTTGATATTTACAAGAGCACCTTTCATTTCAAGACCACGCCAATGGGCCTGGTCATTAAATTAACATATTACATTGACATTCTTTTAAACTCAGTACCTTTTACAGCCTACTTAAGAAATTGACTCAGGTTCAATCCCGGAATGGCTGAAATATTAAATTCACACTTCCGGAACTTGGCGTGTCTATTTGTCTTGATATGAGATCCGATACTGAAGGTCAGAGTTAACGCTTAGTTCTACTTCATTCTACTAGTGTAAAAAGAAAAATTTTCTGCAAACACCAGAACCAGTTTGACTTTCCCCTCATTTCATCTGAAAAAGTAGAAATACTAGAGGAATGCAATGAAAAATAATTATTTTAAAACATTGTTGTAGAATAACAGATATTTAAGAACACCAATTTCCAGCTTTCAAAATGAAATGGCGCAATGCACTGAACCAAGATTATAAATATTTTGCTTACAAGCATTAGTTGAACTATTTTATCATTTTTTTTTTCTGTTTTGGAAGTCTATTCATAATAGACTGCATAATAATGAGATAATGCAGGAAAGAAGATTTTGGTGTTGAAAATAATATTGAATTTAATATATTTACTTTACTCTCTTGCTCTGAAGCTCATCCTATAATTTTAGATCGGTAATGTCGCCGTGTTACCATTTTTTATTTTTTTGTAAAGTTCTTCAATTGGGAATCTAATTCAAATGCATTCCACAGTAATAACTAGGCCTATATGGTGTATGTTGGAAAGTCGCACTTGCTTAGATTTGTTTATATTGTATAATTACAGATCGTCGTCTCCTGCCTTTTGGCCTTGGCTGCCGCCAAGCCCGGCTTCTATGCTGGCCCCTATGCCGGTCCCTACGCCGGCCCCTATGCCGCCCCTTATGCCGCCCACTATGCAGCCCCTTATGCAGCCCATTACGGTGTAGCATCCTCCGTCTCCAGCCAGTACCACGCTCAGGACACCCTTGGACAGTACAGCTACGGCTACTCCGGCGGCCCAAGCGCCAAGACCGAGACTCGCACCGCTGACGGCATCACCCGTGGAGGATACTCCTACATTGATGGCCATGGTCTTGTCCAGAGCGCCAGCTACGTCGCCGATCCCGTTAACGGATTCCGTGTTGCCGCCACCAACCTTCCCGTCGGTCCCTCAGCTCCTGCTTCTCCCGTCGTTCATGCTGCTCCCGTTGCTGTAGCTCATGCTGCTCCTCTAGCTTATGCTGCTCATGGCGTGCCCGCCGTAGCTGCTGGAGTCCCTCTTGACACCCCCGAAGTCGCTGCTGCTAAGGCTGCCCACTTCCAGGCCCATGCTGAAGCCAACGCCCGTGTCTTCGGCCGCAAGAAGCGCAGTGTTGGTTTTGCTCCCGCTGCTGTGAGCTATGCTGCTGCCCCTGCCTTCAACTACGGATACTCCACCTACGCTGCTCATGCTGCCCCCGTTGCTGTGGCCCACGCTGCTCCCTATGCTGTAGCCGCTCCCGCTCCCGTCGCTGTTGTTGAGCCTGTCAAGAGCTTTGGATACTCCACCGTCTCCGCTCATGCTGCTCCCGTTGCTGTAGCCCACGCTGCTCCCGTTGCTGTAGCTCATGCTGCTCCCTATGCTGTAGCTGCTCCCGCTCCCGTCGCTGTTGTTGAGCCCGTCAAGAGCTTCGGCTATTCCACCGTCTCTGCTCATGCTGATCCCGTAGTTGTGGCTTCTCATGCTGCTCCCGTAGCTGTAGCCCATGCTGCTCCCGCCGTCAGCTATGCTGCTGCTCCCGCCGTCAGCTATGCTGCTGCTCCTGCCCACGTCAGCTATGCTCCTGCCCACGTCAGCTATGCCGCCCCCGCTGTTGCCGTTGCTCCTGCCGTCTCTGGCTCCAGCCAGTACCAGGCTCAGGATACTCTTGGACAGTACAGCTACGGCTATGCTGACAGCAACTCCCAGAAGCACGAAGCCCGTACCGCTGACGGTATCACCCACGGTGGATACTCCTACGTCGATGGACACGGCCTCGTCCAGAGCGCCAGCTACGTCGCTGATGCCGCCGGTTTCCGTGTGGCTGCTACCAACCTCCCTGTTGGACCCGCTGCTCCTTAAGTTTATAAACAGCCTTCGTTATTCGTACCTGTAATCCAAGGCAAGACTGATCCACATTGAATTCAACAAATCGAAGTCTCAGGTTATTGGCTGATTTTGGGACTTGCAACAAAAGTCTGAATTTTCTGTAACATTGCTCATTCCAGTTCAACGTGAATCAGACTTGAAAATATCCGACGCCATGTGACGATGAAATATCCTTTCTTGGAGCCCTTTTTCCTTAACCGGAATACAATGGGAGTCCAGACTGGACAGCCGTGGATTCTTAAAAAATCCACCGATTTTTCCATAAGAGGCCATCATTTATTACATATCTGCTAGTTAGCGAGCACTGTGCCTGGGTTCACTAGCTGGACTTATATGTCAGAGCTGTGACCACTATTTTAGTCATATTTCCTTCTCTCTAAGCTATTATCTTTTTCTTAAATTTCGGGATCCCAAATGTGAATGAATAGTCATCTCATTATTCAAAAATGAAATCCCCACTACAATATTCTTTGGTATGAGTGTGTACATAGTACTTTATTACTAGGTATTCGTATTTCAGCAATATTTTTTATTATTGCGATGGAATGAAGTGTAAAAAATCTTGAAATAAATATCTGAATAAAACAATGTCATTTTACTGTTACCAAGTATTCTATCATCATCCTGCAACTTACAGCTATCTCTATGTAAAAAAAATACGAGTAATATTTTTATTTCCAGGCATTCCTATCCTTTCCTGTAATTTCAATACCACATAAATGAAGTTGGTAATAATACAACTTCAATATAATATAATTGTTTGTTAAATCCTCTACTTCCTTCCAATAGTTCCATTTGAATAACACTTATATTCCTTAGTTAACTATAATTTTGATATAAATTACTAGTTGTAAATGTAAAGTTTATATTTTTAATAAACTCTTTATAACGAAAGTAATTATAATGTCAAAGTAGACACTGTGCCAAATACTTGATCAGCATTTTTGAAACTGTATAGCCTACTTGTAAGTACGTTATCATTAGCATTGTGTTAAATGTGCTCACAATCAGAAATTCAAACTCTTCGTCGTAATCACTATTTAAATCTGTTTAAACAAACTTCTTCCAAATATCCCCATATTCTTTGCAATATGTTCAGAAATAACTTACATTTTCGTGTTCTTTTCCATGTGTCTATCCTGTAGTAGTTCGCTGTATTCTTTCCAAACCAATAAGATCCTTGATATAATCTACACTTTATTTTTCCATACAAAGTGCGAACAAGCTTCTTCATTAGAGAGGGGAACCTCTAACGTTCTCTCTCGGGCCATGGAAATAACATTTCCATGTTAAAAATATCCCTTTAGGCAGGCCTACAGGCTGAGGTAGATTTCAAAGTGCTTTTGGTTTAATTTATTATCGCTGCGCAGCACTCTTCTTTTTTAGCCTTGGCATGGCAAACCCGCAGTAATAAGAACTGAATTCGGTAAAGAAGAAGAGCCTACAATCATTTGTTTTGACAACAAGAATAGGATATAATATTCTGGGAGGCTGTGCGCAAGATCAGCAATGAATAAAATTAGCAAAGCCGCTAAACAAGACAAAATTATATTATAATAATTCTTTTAAGTGTTATTATTTTCAAACATTAAAATCTCGCGTCACATGAGAGCTATCAAGAAACTAGTTATTGATTTGTAGAGTACTCATCAAGAGCTTTTCAACGATACCCCACAAGACGTAGTTTCAAAAATTTCGAATTTACACCCCCTCACCCCCACCCCCACTCGTACCCCCAAAAACCCTCGAATTGTTTGTGTCACTGTGAACTCCATAGGGAGTACTCTAATTTATTCAAACAAAATTTCCCTCTATACTTCATAGGGGCCGAGATATAAATGTTTTAAAATTTCAACCCCCTCCCCCGACCATCCCCTTGGGCCAATTTTGCCCATTAACGATCTTGTCCGAACTATTGGGCCTAGAAATAACATAATAAAATTTGGTTCAAATATCTTCAAAATTACTACCGCTATCGTGTAAAGATATATATATGTATATATATAAATATCACAAAATTTTTTTTTGAACGGGCGGTGGTTTCGTACTTAGGAGAGCATGAAACGTAAAGATATGAAAGAATTTTTCGAAAATCATAACATGATATCCATTGCAATAGGTAGATTTTTCTTCGAAATCTACCTAATAAAAAAAGCCCATACTACACCATATAGCCTACGATACAATATTAAGAACGTCATATTTACCAGTGGTTACAATGAGGTGTCTTACACACCCTGGCAATAACCGATTATAATTATTGATATAATTTATAAGATATGGCAAGCGAGGAGGAAAATAATTTTCCCTGGTAGGAAAAAACATTGTTGCTCCCTGCCAGGGAAATAGTCTTTTACCAGCCGGGAAATGCCCCTTCCTCCACCCCGTTCATTCGCACCCTTGTTCCATACCATAAGTACGCTAAAATTTTATTCCTTCTGAGATGTATACAAAAATTGATATTAATATCCAGTAGCCTATGTTTTAAAGTTAAAAATATTAGAATTAGGAGTTATTAAAATTTCAGAAAATTGTTTGGTACATATACATTTGGCCTAAATGAGATCTACTTACGCATTTGTTAATGCAATATACTTCTTGTTAAATGAGGTAATATTTTCCTAGTTGCAGGTTTAAAAAACAAACATTAAATTTCTTTGGCCTTCAGGGATGACATAACTGTCGTCTGTCCTTCATTAGCGATATACCAGGTGGCTGTTCCCGCTCTCACGCCACTTTTGTTGATTTCTGCCTTCCTAGGTGTCTTTTTCCCTTTCATTTGGCGATTTATTGCAGCATCCAAGGTTGCCTAAATCTCCCACGGACATTCGCTCCCATGACTTGTGTATTGCAAGGAAAGGCGTCTGAATACCAGGTTCCTAACTATAATTTAATTGATTATTTTAGCACGAAAGGACGAAGTAATATAAATAATTTATATTGAGAGTTAATGCAATAATTTTCTTAAAATCAAACTGAAATTTCGCTCCAACCCAGCTATAAATATTATTAAACCCGCAACTAATAATAAAATATTATTTAACCAACCATAAAATCCAAACAATTGACATATCAGTTACCAGTACACTTTCTACAGTGTTGGATGACATGCTATTCATAACATAACGTGTCTTGATCTATTGACGTACCAGTCTACATTTCCTCATTTCCACATTACTTATGCCATAATAGGCCACCTTAATATAACATAACTAAATGGTGCGAATCCTGTTATGATACATAAACGTTCTCAAAAAAATAACTCAATGTTGAGATTTGTACGCTTATTATGAAGTTCTTAGCTAGACGAAAGATCAGAACATATTTTATTTCTTCTGTATACCATAGCTAAAGGAAGTATAATGTTTGATCCTGAAATGCCATGCAGAATTTTCAGCATAAATACACGTTTTGAGATGCCCTGAATCCAAAAATAGTTGTCAGAATCATATTTATGTGTATATGTTGTGTGTCTGTGAACACATTGAGAACGAAAAATCGAAAAAATCGAAATTTTATACTTGGATTAGACATCGTATGTGACACGAAGATTGATGACAACTTGATCATACTTTGATGCCACTTTCTTCTTTATTTGTTTATTTATTTACTTATTTACCACACCGCCTTGGCCTTACCGAGCCGCGACCTATCGGCAGTGGGATTATCTATTGGATCACATACATACGTTTTTGACCAAACAAGACTTGGAGCGCGACCACGAATGAATGATCAGCCCAGTGCTGAGGCCACCTCCGAGATAACACAAACGCATAGGACGAGACACACCATTCAAACAAACATTCACTCTGAACAAGGCGAGGGTGGGATGAAGACGATTATGACGGTCAGATGATATCCGGAGATCACAAGGGCCTAAAATTACCTGACATTTGTTTCACAGGTGAAGAAAAAAACCGGGAAAACCCACCTAGGTAACTTGCCCCGACCAGAATTCGAACCCGCGCCCACTGCATAAGAGGAGCGAATGCATCCCCTGCGCCACAGCGAATGCCACATTATACGGAAAAAAAAAATATTTTTCGCCGATATTTCTGAAAACGCTCTGATTTTGTTCAAAATTTGTGCACTAGGTGCTTATGCTTTTTTCACAAAAATCCCCCAAAATGCAGTTAAAAGTCAGCCATCGCAATGATAGACTGAGCTAAGTAATTATTATCTACAGCGATGCATGTGGAAGGTTAATAGGTTTATCATGCCTTACTGGCAGAGACATTTGAAATGCGTTTTATAATAAGTTATTTCATTGATGACGATATTTGCAATATTATGGTTTTTATAAGATTTTCAATGTGATAAAATATTTTCTTTTTTTGTTATTAATGCCAAATTACATAGACTGAAGAAATAAAAAAATCACATAATTTACAGAAACATATAAATTATTTCTCTATAAGAACTTGATGGTCTTCGACGAATATGTTTCGTGATTGAAAAGTTTCTTTAATAATCATCATAATAGTCTATGCAAAACAACAACGATAATATCAATAATAACAATAAATCACATTAATAATAATAAAAAAATTGACGATTATGCTAAACTTTCACGCCATTTCGTCTGTATTTGGTGGTGCGTACGAATCAATTTAACTACTGTTTTTTTTTTCGCTTTATAGGACTATACCTCCACTTTATATTATTATAGCCAATGAAATAGTATACATTAGAATAACTGTACACATGTGAATTCTATTAAAGTACTTAGGCCTACTAACAAAGACGGAGGTTTTAATGATAGGTCTATTTAGTTCATAATAGAATGTAGCTAATGTACAATGTAGCTACATTAGCTGTTGTAGCTAATTTTAATTTACATTCTGTAAACGTAGCTAATAAATGATAAAGCAAAATATTAAAAATTTTACAGTGGTATTTTTCCCTGTGCTAACACATAATAATACAAAATTACTTGCATTGCGATCTTTTGCCTTGTCTTGAGTATATAAATGTCCTAGCTTGATTCATCATCGCGTTCCGAAAACGCTGAAGTTATGAATTTGAAATTTGATCAGTAGTTTTGTCTCATAATTTAGAGACTCGCTAAGAATGGATTTTTCAAAATTCAACCCCTAACATTAAGTAATTGTTCTATTGACTTAAAACTTGGTAAAAGTACTATAAAACATAAATAATTAAACAGGTATTTTTTTATTTTTTGTAAAGAAGTTTGTATTGAAAGAATACCTTTCTTGGTAGGAATAATAAAATATTAATATTTAGATTCTGGATAGGGGGATATAGGCAGAAAGAGAGGGGGAGGGAGGGAAAAGAGCGAGAGTTTATATTTGTGGGATGCAATAAGGATACAACTGCCTCTATAATTTCATGAATCTTTATATATGTAACACCTTCATGGATTCCACGCAAGTAATTATTCATTGTTACGTTTCTCTCTGTGTAAATTTGGTATGCCGTATAACCGGTTTATATAATATAATAGCAAGAGATGGCGTTTGTCAAGGAGCTAATAGCAAAACAGATCTGCGTTAGGCAAGGTGAATGCTACAGTCGACTCCCACCTTGACTGATTCTATATAAACCAGGCAGAGATTCTGAATACGACTCGACACGGAAGCCGTTCTGCAGCTACATTAAGAGCGATTGTAACTTCCTCAGGCATCGTCATGAGGTGTCTTCAGGTAAATAGATGCACGCTAACTATGACAAAATATTTTAACAGTTCGAATATTACAGCCTTGGACTGAATGTTTTAAATTTATCTTCATCAAAGATTCAACCATAACTTTCATCTTACTTTACAACTAGAAATATATAATTGGGCATGGGAAACTTATTTTATTTATTATTTTATTTATTTATGTAACCTAGTCCATAGTGCCTACACTCAACCAAGTGGAATGTAAGAAATACAAGAATTGTACAATTAAATTACTAAAAAGAATACAATTGACTAGCATACTAAAGAAGAAGAAAAACTAAATAATACATTAAATTAAAATATATGAATACATTGTGGACTACAAATACTTGAAATTCTAAAATATTTTCTTACTTATTTATTTTTCTTAATTTGGTACTTTACTTAATTCTGCAATTACTTTACTTAAATTTCTACCTCTGCAAATTCTAGATAAAGAGGAAAGCCAGTCTGTTAGGCACCTCTTATTTCTGCATAAACGTTAAAAGGTAATGTTTTAATTTTGATTTTACTAAAGTATAACTATGTCATTTATAAACCTTAGTGCGCTTTCAACTGCCAACTTTAATCGCCTGTTTTCTCAGTCTCAGTTTCAATTGTTATTTTACCACATTCAAAGTCTAAATTCTGATAAAGACAGAAACAGCTGTGAAATTGTTTCACAATGTACTTTACTATGTGTGTAATGAAAAGACTAATAGGATTCTTTCTGTATAGGAATTAGTTATTTAAAAAGGTTATCATAGGTCACTTTTTTAACTTTTCATTTTTCTGAGTAAAGTATTTTTTAAATAAAAAGTATAAACCATAAGAAATCCATATGTCAATGTGTAAAGCAAGCATCAAAGAATCTCACATAAAAAATCAGGTTCATATTTTAATATCTGTTGGAGAAGATGGATTTCAATTTTAATATAAAAAAGTTATATATATATATATATATATATATATATATAACGAATTGAGATATTAAACGAAAATTTAAAGGTTAATTTAGGCTTACATTTTAATTAACTGTGCCAAATTTCAACTTTCCAGGACTCATAGTTTAGACAACCATTCTCAACACTTCGATCATCCCTTAATGAACTCTCGTATAATAACGTTATTTAGTGCTAAAATGCTAATTTTGACAAAGGTGTCAATTGGTACCCTTTGATACCCATAAAGAAGATTCTTATTATTTATAAATTAAACATGCTTGGCATTTTCGCTTATGTAATAGCAAGCTGGTAAATATGAATAGGCTACTCTTGCATGAATAAAACAGAATCTATGGCTGTATAAACCTATTATTGTAAGTATTGAAATGTGCAATAAATGTCCTGCGAGTATCGGAATATTGCATGAAACACTTGAAATCGAAGATTAATTTGTTTATCAACAATGCACTTTTACAGCATTAAAATTTATAACTTCTGGTATAATGTTAAAATTTAATTATAATGAAAAGCGAAAAAAAAACTGTGTAATTTTGTTATGTCATCCAAGGTAACTCAAACTTCACCTAAGGCATGCTTCAGAAATTTAATTTACACTGTTCTTGCAAACTACGATCTACTTATTTAGAACTGCAGGCGTGTATGAGATAGGATGAAAAGGCTTTCTAAGTATCTTGAAATATCTAAAGTGAACCAATGAAAATAGTTTTACTTTCAAGGTTACAACTCTAATAGAAGAACAAAAATGCTGTGAAATAATAATAGTTCTCAAAAGGTTTCTCTCTATAACTTAAAAAAACTGGTAGAAAAAAATTAAACACTATCTCTGGATAGAGTAATTGCTGGGTATAGAAAGCTTACATTTCTTAACGTTTTGGATCGTAGACATTTAACTGGTTAATAAAATATAGTTCATTTTTGACTGTTTTTTTATTTATGCAATTGTACAGTTCTTGTCATCGTGTTAAATTCCAAGAAAACCTTAGGCAAGCAAGTAAACTAAGTTATACATTTAAAAATAAAATTGTACTATGGGACAATAAGAGTGCCGATTGCTTGGCCTATATTATTCCTTTCGGTTCTTTTAAATGTTATCTATTTTTCAGCACAGAGTTCTGAAATCTAGTAATCAATGCATGTTATTGATCTCCATAGATTTAGAAAATAATACAAACTATAGGTGGCTCCTACTAAGATTTTACTGCCTAAATTTAATTTCATGTAGCTAAAATATTAGTACATACACAGCACTTAGAAAAGGCATATATGAGAACATAATTCAACCACTTATCTACAGATCTATAGTCTTGTGATATGTAACGATTTCTGTAAAGGAATATATACTATAATACGGAAAACAGAGAACATGATATTAAAAATATGAAGAAAAGGAAAGGAAAAAACTAGGGGAGAAAAAGGAAAACTAGTTGATAGATAAGGGAAGTATGATTTAATTAAGGGAGGGGTAGTAGCTAAGGATAGAGTTACGGGAAATAATGTGAGAGGGGAAGGAAAGGAGAGAGATTCTGATATTCATTTTGAAGCTAGCATTTTTAAAATAAATATCTTTACACATTTGTTACAAATAATGTATTATGTTAACTATAGGCTATACTGAGTGTCTACACCGAAATACCTAATTTTATATTGCTCCCACTACTAACGAAATAAAGAGAGGGGAATTTTATTCACAAGCATGTTACATTAAGTATTAAGTCTGTATAAAAAATTACAACATTTCAACGTGAGCCCCTGCGTTTGCACGAAGAATATCAACTGTGTATTCGATTTCTGTGCAGCTCACTCCAACACTCTTACCTTCACGTAGCCCCAAAAATAGAAATCCAAGGGTGTTTTGTCAGCAGAATGAAGGCCAATTCAAAGGTGTCTACACCGAAATTCCCGAATTTTGGGGCCTTTTTAGTAATAGAAAATCCATTTTATAGAAATGACTTGCCCACTGGGTACAACAGGGGAATTTCACATGGACTGACAAGAGAAAATTTAGGCTGAATTTTAACTCTTGTTGTACTTAATGGAAACGTCAGACCTGAAAAGAAAATGCATTTTATATTATTAAAAATGCCTCAAAAGTCTGGTATTTCGGTGTAGACACTCTGTAT
This sequence comes from Ectobius pallidus, assembly GCA_964059195.1. NCBI lineage: Eukaryota > Metazoa > Arthropoda > Insecta > Blattodea > Ectobiidae > Ectobius > Ectobius pallidus. Next base: position 97,564,639 of record CAXKWD010000007.1, read on the forward strand.
AGTGATGAAAACTGGCTGGGACAAGCCAGGAATTAACTCTATAGACTAATAAGTAAATAACTCATAAACAAAAATGACTAAGTGTCGTAGAGAAAGTTTATAGTTTCAAAATTTGTATTGACTTTTTGATACAAGTTAGTTCACAGCTGCTACAAGTAAACATTCCAACCCATAAAGTCGTTACTAGCTATTAGTTTGAATTCTTATACACTGTCAAGTAAGAATTTTTAAATTTCCAGTAATTAATATGTCTCATGATTTTGCTTAAAACTTTATGATCCATGGAAGAGTTAGATTTAATTTTTTAATATATTTTTTTTATTTCGTAATATGCCATGATGCTTATGTTGTACGACACAATTTCGAAACACACAAATACAGTAACAAATAAAATTAGCACACATTTTTAACTCACAATAATTTAGTTTTTATGCTTTAATTTTTACTAGAATATGCGGTACAATTGTTTGTTTGTTGTTGGCTTATTTGTTATTCTTTTGTAGTATATATCTGAACAACTTTTCTAAGCATACGAGGGATATAATTTAAAATAATATAACACAAGTATTCTGTTAAGTAACAAGTTTTTTATCGTATAGAGAAGTCTCCTATTTATTCAGGAGTAAAAGTAATTTTTAATATAATTGGAGCAAAAGAAAAGTTTTAGTCTAAAATTATGATTTTCTAAAGTAATAAATTAATAAGGCTATTTCTGTTAGATGACATAAAATAATTAAACTAATTATTTTCCCTGAGAATAATTATTATAAGAAGGTTGACGGTATCACAGGACTAAATAATTATTACATTTTACGATGTTAGAATTTCAGTATTATTGAAAACTCATTACTTGACGAAGGGTAAGTGGGAAGGTAAGCATCCTAGCCCTTTTTCTTCAAAAATTCAATTTTACTTTTACAATAAGAATTAAAATATAAATTCTGGCGTGTCTTTAGTTTGAATACATCCTAGTTTAACGTAGTTTAAATTTTAATCTTATTTAAATAGGCTAAATATATTCGTAAACGTATAGCGTAAGAAACTTCCGATTTTAAAAATTGTATTCACTATTTCACGTCTTTAGAATGCGTATTTTCAAATCCCAAATTTGTTTAGTTGATTACAGTTTAAAATATGCCTAAAATAATGTAAGAGTAGTGTCAAAATTTACTTAAGTTTTTTTACTAAATAGTTAAAAATAGTGCAACTTATGTGCTCATTACTATATGTTAAATAATTTTGAATCTGGAAGACACTCCAATTAAATTACATAGGTCTGACCTCAAAATCTGTAAACAACAGGCAAGATCCAAGATGAATAAAACTGAATTACTCGCAGCAAGGCTTTGCAAACCCATGTAAGTTTATATCTGATTTAATGCTAACTTGTTTGTAGTAAATATTAATCAATTTTAATGAAAATTTTACAGAAAATAGCATTAACGTTGTGAAAACATATTTTTATTATTCAATGTAAATTTTTACATAGATATATTAAGAAAATAATTATATTATGTTATAAATTTAAAAATGTGAAGTTAATAAATTTAATATTTCAAAATATGGATACATAACACTGAAAAGAAGTTGAGTTCTTGCAGTGAATAGTTGGATTTTAAAATATCAATTTAAAAATGTGAAGTTAATAATTTTAATATTTCAAAATATGGATACATAACACTGAAAAGAAGTTGAGTTCTTGCAGTGAATAGTTGGATTTTAAAATATCGCTTTAATTAATATAAAATTAAGATAATAAAAAGTAAATATGTCTGAAATTTCACACTCTTTAAATTGTCACTTCTTTATAAGATACACTTTGTATAAAAATTTCGATCCAATAGGCAAACACAATATAAACGGAGTGCCCGCTTAAACTAATCTCTTGGAGTCAGTCACAGTTACTGCACGTATTGTTTATTGACTTTACTGAAAACCTTAAAATCGTCTTCTACTGTTCATTCATATTTTTATAACTTCGCCAGAAAGTCTTTCGTGTCATTATTACTAAGACAATAACAGTGTTTACACAAGATTTAGTTAAAATTAAAATCTTCAATAATAAGTCGGCACATGAGAGAGTTTTCTCATAATTGCACTTATACAAATGACTATCAGGACAAATTTTCCTCTAAACATTATAAGATGTCTGAAAATGTACTCTATGGAAGAAGGTTTAGAGGAAGAGGAAGAGGAAGCCTTTATGTCTCCTTCACGCAACATTCAGAAGCTGGTGATTCAGTGTATTTCACCTTGCATATTGCACCTTCACTCGATGCAAGTCAATATGTTACAGTTAGATGACATTGTTCAGTATTCAGTGTACACATATGCTAGCTACAGGACCGCTATATATTGCGACATTGCTTCCAGGAAGTTGTAATCCCTATGTTTTTATCGGAATTGATATTATACACTAATAAAATATTTATTATACATTTATTATACACTAATAAAATATTTTGATTAGCAATGTTACTTTATTTTTACAGTCAGAAATTACCCTTCTTAGTGACAATATAAAAGAAAAGCTCTAATGTACACGTGGTCGTTCGGGAGTGCCAGCTTCGATCTTGGTTATAATGATGTATTGCTGTTTATGTAATATAAGAACAGTGTAAAGAAACGTCTCATGTTCAAGCTAACGGCTAGTTTTATTTTGATGGAGTGTACATGTTTAAAGAAAACTGCCATGAACGGCCGTGCGTGTCGGCATGCTGACCACATGCCCCCAATCCTGTCATCTGCCTGTGGTAGATGACGCAGCGATCGGGTGGTAGGCCAAATCTCTCCAGGGATGTAGCGCCACGGAGTTTAGCTTAGTTTTAGTATATGTTTAAAAGAGGAAGTTGGTGTGTTTACTTGTCCACCATTCGATTCTTGGCCATTTAACCGGTTTAAACACTTTGATACATTGTTCTTTAGTTTATTAGTCATTTATATATCCTAGAACCCCTTTACTCAGATCTTATGGAAAACACAGAAAACCATCTTGATCCAGCCCTTTAACTAAGTAATCTTATTTCCAAAACCTGGGAGGGTTGAAAGTAAACAATTCAATAGTTTCTCTCCCTTTCTCTCTCCCCCTCTCGCTCTTTCTTTCTTTCTTTCTTTCTCTCTCTCTCTCTTTCTCTCTCTCTTTCTCTCTCTCTCTCTCTCTCTCTCTCTCTCTCTCTCTTTCTACAGCAGTTTTGTAGTTTTTTTTATATTACCTTACATAAGCATTTAAACAAACTTCGTAATAACTTATGTGAGATATAGAATCACACAAGATAATTCTTTTTGGTATATGTTCATGTTTATTTACGCATTGTTGACACTGTATTAAAGTAAATTAGCCTAATAGTTGAAGCATTTCATGTTAATTTAAATAGAAATAATCTTAAACGAGGAAACCTTCCACCACAAATTCATATTAAGTTATTCTTCGTGAATTTCACTAATATCAATTAAGTAGGCCTATTTCATTACACTCGGGTTGTTATAAACAATCAGCATGGATGGTTATTTTCGCCCAATTATATGCCAATTCATTGCTTCATTCACATTTTGTCATATTCATTTCTGTCGACATGAGCTGTACTTAATCGGATTTGCATTTTTGTGTGTGGATTGTGACTTATAAGTTTCTATAAGTTTGAGTTAAGAAATACAATTGATAACTTCTTACTGTTACATTAGCATGAGCATTAACAACCAAACATTTTGGAAATTTTTACGGATTGTATTATTTAATAGAATGATTTCTGCAATCATGCCTATGCATTTTTATCATAAACTAGTACATTCTTTAAATGCCTTCGAATTATACTGAGAGGCACTGTTGATAACTTAACTTAAAGAAGTTGTCTGGATTCGCCTGAAGACGGGCAATTTGCAGTACAGTGAAGTAAGAGAAGTTGCCACCTATGACGTGGGATATGCGAGAGTTTTTTTTTTCTGAAGCAGCTAAACGACTTTAGAGGAGCTTAATTTGATTTCCTTTGGCTGTAAATTATGGTATCAAGCGTATATTTTGTCAAAAACTCCTGGGTTCAAACCCTCGTATATTTTTGTAGGAAATTTTCAGACTTACATGTCTCTCCTTCTATTCAGAAACATACTAGAACGCTACGTGTTAGAACGTAGGTCCTTGTTAGTGTAACACTAGCTTCACTGGTAATTAATTTCCACAAGAAATAGTAATAGCTGGCATAGTCCATTCTGAAAATGTGCTAATATAAATAGACCTTTATCAATAAAACAAGAACATATTAGATACGAAGAAAAATAGTTTTAAAAAATAAATTTTAAAACATACAAAACAATTCTGATTAATTTAGTGCTATAAAATTAATCCTTAAATTAATTAATTATCATATTGGATTACACAGTTTATCTCACATTTATAATAAAATAACGGAATAGAATTTAGTAGGTAATTTTAAATTTTATTTAAAATTTTTAAATTTAAAAAAATAAGTTTAAATTTTATTTAAAATTCCAGAATAATGTACAAGGTATAATCATAATGTTAATGGTTTTCTTTTTAATCCGTCGCAATTTTATACATCGTGTGAGAAAATGAGGTTCCTGGAGCCAGGAATGGTGCATGAATGATTTATCATATTTTATTAAAAGCTGCGAAGGGCTTCTGTGTAAATAATCATTTTGTTAAAAGTTATTTCTAAAGAAATGAAATACTAATTTAGGCGGCAAATCCAAACATTTTCACTGTACTGATGTATAAATTCATCACAGAAAAAATTGCATAAAAGCAGAGTTATTACAGTGTTTTGCAGATGACAAGCCGTTTGTTCTTCTCCTGCATAGATACGCGGTCCAATCAGGGACGGCGAGACGGAGGGAAGACTCTTACTGCTAGAGGCACTTCGTTAGCTCGTAAACGTGATTGGCGGTGAAGGAAAACGCTTCTCATGTGAAAAATACTGTAGATTAATGGAGTAATGATTTATGTTAGAATGTGAGAATTTTTATTTATGCGTTATAATAAATTATCATTCTTGGAAACTAGCCTTTCTACTGAAAATTTTCGTATTGATTTTAAACTTATAATTCACTGATGATGTCACTCGATGATTGCTTACAGTAATTCGAAAATTCAGTTCTGAAAGGGTTAAATGTTCCTTCTTGCCATACAAATAATGTTACTATTACAATGTAATCATTTCACTGTTTAGAAAACCAAAGAACAATCGTTTTTAAAGTTACCGAATACTAGGCACTTTTCACCCTGCATTTTTCAATACGATGCACCTTGTAACATTAAATTGAACGGAGAATTAAGGTCTTCTATGCATTAAACCTAATTTCTGTTCATTACATAACATATTGTTAACAGGTTGGTTTGCTTCTTGTGCTGACCGCATGGGCTAGAGCAAATCCCAGTTATGTAGGAGCTCCAATAGCTGTCGCATCAGTTCCAGCAGTCTCTGTATCCAGCCAATATCATGCTCAGGACACTCTTGGGCAATACAGCTACGGTTACTCTGGCGGTCCTTCAGCAAAAGCAGAAACCAAGACAGCAGACGGAGTGACTCGAGGAAGCTACTCGTACGTGGATGCTCATGGCCTGGTGCAGACTGCCAACTACGTGTCTGACCCTGTCAACGGATTCCGCGTAGCCGCAACAAACTTGGCCCACGACACTCCTGAAGTCGCTGCGGCTAAAGCAGCGCATTTCGCTGCCTACGTTGAAGCAGCTGCTGCAGCAGAAGCCAATCCTGATATTCCAGAACCCGTGGAGCATGTTGCTGTTGAATCTGCTCCTGTAGTGTACACAGGATCAGCACCTGTAGCGTACACGGGATCAGCACCTGTAGCGTACACAGGATCAGCACCTGTAGCCGTTTCTTCTGTTCCAGCTGTTTATTCTGGTTCACATGGGTTTGCCTACTCGACATCCTCTGTAGCTCCTACATATGCTCCTCACTTCTACTCTTCAGTGCTTCCTCCCTCGGTCATCACCTATACTGCTCCTGGCATAGTCTCCAGCGCGGACAGCAATGGTGGCTTTTCTTATTCGGCAACCTCTGTAGCACCTACTTATGCACCTCATTACTACTCTGCAGTGTTACCAGCTTCCACATTCCCCGTTCTTCCCTCTGGAGTTCCTGCTGATACTCCTGAAGTAGCCGCGGCCAAAGCAGCTCACTATGCGGCTCATTTCACAGAAAAGCTTCGTCATCTCTACCACGGCCACTATTACTACTAGCCTGTACCGATCTTTCCCTAACTAGTCCAAAGTCCATTATTTTAATCATAGTTCCACTCTGTATCCACATGAAGTGTAACTTTCGTATTTCTTTACAATACAGCAGAACGTTTAGTTCTATTAGTCATATTGTTACTGTGATTTATATTAAATATATTTTGTCTTTTGTAATTCGAATGCGAATTACACAAGTCAACAGCCAAAATGTATTCGAGATAAAATTAACCATACATTACTAATTTTGGGTCGCTAAACACGAAAATGACATCCATTTTTGTCTGTTAGTTCTCATTTCTACAATACACAGGTCAGTTTGTTTTACTAAAAACAGGATTTTAGCCGAGTAACTTTGTTTGAAACAGACTGTACCGGAAATTTAAGGGTGAATTTATGGCTCTAGCATATAAGTCAAACCCTCAAACTGATATTCCCTTATAAATTCAGTTCAGTTCTTGCTTTGTGAGTGAGAAAACTGTCTATCAGTGTGCTTTGAAATAGTTAAAATAGGGAGTGATTTAATCGTTATTGTGAGTGATTATAATTATAATTATAAAATAACATATATGCGTATATATTATCCTTTCTGTAATAGAATTGGCATGAAAGGCACAGAATGCCGCGTAAGTGTGTTAACAATCCAAATAACTTTTGTTTTATCTGTGGAGAAGTGACTTTTAAATCGCAAAAGGTACGGTTAACTCCTATTGTTAAAAAGGCCTATCATCTCTATTTTGGTTGCAAGGTTGGTGATCAGGACAAATCGTTTGCACCCCATATTTGTTGTCGTACTTGTTCCACAAACCTACGCGAGTGGCTAAATGGAAACGGGCGATATATGAATTTTGCTATACCAATGGAAACAGGGTTATACGAAATATTGTTGCTGTTTATGTGAATGGGATAGTCGTGTGAAGGACAAACACTATGCAACAAAGCAAGAACCAGGTATTAAAAATATTGTTTACAGACCACTGGTTGACAAGACTGAAATAATATTACCTGCGTTGCACATTAAGTTGGGACTAATGAAAAACTTTGTAAGTGATATGAATCAAAACGGAGAAGCATTTTAGTATCTCTTTCATAAATTTACACGATTAAGTGAATCTAAAATCGGAGAGGGAATATTCATAGGTCCTCAAACAAGAAAACTAATGGCTGATGAACATTTTCATGGACTTCTAACAGGCAAGGAGAAAACTGCATGGGTAGCATTCACTAGAGTTGTACTTAATTTCCTTGGCAAGAAAAGGGCGTCTAATTACAGAACATTAGTGGACAATATGTTGATGGCTTATAATAGAATGGGGTACAACATGTCTCTCATCTGGTCTTCTTCTCTGACAATCTTGGAGCAGTAAGCGGCAAGCATGGTGAACGTTTCCACCAAGACATCGCTACTCTAGAACGATGTTATCAGGGGAAATGGAACACGTCTATGATTGCTGACTACTGCTGGTCTATAGTAAGAGATGCTCCTAAGATAAAGTACACTAGAGAAGGCAAAAGACCACGTTTATGAGGTATGTGATTAAAGACTAGGTATATTTTCTTGCACGAACAACAATGAAGGCTATATAGCCGATATCTTCTAAACGAGAACTAATAAAAGAAATTTTATTGCCATTTTCGAATTTAGGAGGCCAAATTACATATGATTTGATACATTTTATTTCGGATACAAAAAACTTTTTAAATTTTGTTGACTTGTGTTATTAAAAGGCATTTCGTACTGACCTTTCTTTTTCAGAATGAAGATCTTCATGAGGGTTATTTCATAAGGAACTGGTAACAGTATTATACATTGCCTTGTAAATAGTTTGCATATAATGTAGGTATTACTTTTGCTCTAACTATAGACCTATTTTCGAAAACAGTAAAAGGCGAACAGGGAATAGGAATGAAAAGGAAAGAAGGCTAAACTTAAGATAATATTCTTAAGATGAGAACATAGTGGTTTAAAAACATTACATTTTATTTTATCACAAAGTGAAAGTTCTTATTATTTAAGAAATATTTAAGTGATAGGAGCAGTAGGACACTACAGAAGTGTAGATTATGTATGTATAAAAGTTTACCCGTGTTATTTGTAGTAAAGCACATGGGAAAGTTAAAGGGATATAGACAATAGCCAATCAGAGGAGCAGGCACTGCTACAACGCTTAATATTTCGCAATTTGAGCCATGTCATTGGCTGACATTTTCCATAATTCCACCCATAATATGCCTTTAACTTTTGCGTGAGCTTTAGCCTCTGTCATGTACAGTGGTGCCTTATTTATCCGACCTGATATGTATCAGGGCCAAGGCTAGCCTTGGACCGGGGCTAACTGGTACTACTGAAACTCGGATAATAAGGACGGTTGCTATTTATTTTGATATTTCGCAATTTGAACACATTTGATCTCGAAATTTATTTAAAAATGTATTGCTACACATACGTGCTCACTCCATACAAAGTTAATCGTAAGTCTTTATTGGGTACAGTTTAATTTAATGAAGTTAAAGAATACTATAAAGAACCAAAAGGGTTTTTTTTTCACTTACTGCACCACTTTAAAACTATCTGTAGAAATTGTTTCGGTGATTTTTTGTGTTCCCTCGTTACCAGAAGCTAAGGAGATTAAGCTTATATAACACTGTCACATTTTATTGATTACCATTTAATTATATTGGAATTATTGAATATAGATATGCTACGTAAAATAGTTTATCAGCATTTTCTTTCCCAGTTTAACAGACTGAGGGCTGTAGGTCTGGTTAAAAATTTTGTTGTTACATTCCCAATAAATCAGTGCTTAACCCAATTGCTTCATTTGGTTAGATTGTTTTAATGTGTGGTAAAAACTTGTAGTTCACTTTTTTTTGTATCCGTGTCTTCTGAATCCTTGAATAATAGTTTTAAGAACGTTTTCTTTCTCATGTTGTGATGTATTTCTATATTCCTTCTTGTTGTTCAGTTTGTGTTATTTTGAATAGTGCTTAAAGCATCAATAAAACTAAAAATATTGGGATGAACCGACTCTTGATCATCTTTGCAGGCTACATCCGAAATTATTTGGGTGCTAATTCGGATGAATTATTTTAATCTGGGAGCCAATTCGAAAACACCGCAAATATAATGAATCCAAAAACGATTTTTTTGTACTTTCTCGCATATGTGTAGTACCTATAGAGAAAGTAATGTGATCGTGACAAAAAATCAAAATCGAGATAACACTGGCAAAACATGTTCCACAAAGCCTAGAAACAGAAAAAAAGTGTTTTTGGGATGACGTCTATGTGTGTTTGTCCGTGCACACTTGTAGCGGCTAAATGGTTCATTGTATTTACTTCACTTTTTGAATGAATTACTTTTTGGGACATTTATCGAACTTCCCAGAAATTGCTTTCTACAAATGAAAAATTAAGGGGACTTTACACAAAAACTTTTTTAAAAAATTTCATTTTTAAAGAAATGACCCCTACTATTATCATACAAATTCGATTTCAAAACTTGTATATATGACTAATAAAACTGCTATATTCGATTTCTGAAAAACAAAATCCTTAGGGAATGGTTTATTCGTGACCATTATTATTGGTCTAGGCTATCTTAATTACAGTAGAAGATACATGAAATGTAGCATAGTAAAGTTGTAGAGAAAATTAAAATGACAATTTTTTGTCACATACATTTCTTTACAGAATTAATGGGTACCGAGATAGAAAATAAGTAAGTATGACTTCAGTGTACAATATTAGAAACAATTTTGAAATTTGAGTGACGTTATTCTTTTATTGCCCTTAGTGACAAGAATACTACGATTAATGTATAGCTATAAAATGCAATATACCCGTCTCATAATTCATACGTGAAGAATCCAATCTGAGTAAAGTGGCAGAGGTAAGACGTTTTGGGTTTAAATCTCAAATGTCGTAGTCGACCAATTTGACTTGCGGATTTCATGGTTTCCTCATTCTCAAATGCAAACGCCGGATATATTGAGATATCACCGAACAGAAACAGATGCAGCAGGAATCAGTTACTACAAGAGCCTACTGGTAAACCCATACATTCTGAGCATATGAATTGATTTATATGCAGTTAAAGCATGCATAATAAGTTAAGTAATATTAATAATAATAATAATAATAATAACAATTATAAAAAGAATCACATTAATAATTAATGTAGTCATGTTCACTTTTTTTAACTTCAGTTATACGTGTGTGAGTGATGCTATAAGAAGAGTATTATACAACTTATCGGTGAGATTAGTTAAGCTGGAGGTTAAACCTTAGGCCTAATACGCATATGTGAGAATGTTTGTGCAACATATTTTTCACCGTTTATTTAAATACATATTTATAAATATTAAGTCATCTTTTCAACTTTTCATATCATGTTTTCATGAATTTAAGGTAATTTTATAGGTAATTTTTCAGGCTTTTTTTAGGTCATCAACTTCCGATCCCTAACAGATGTATGATGCATAGGTATTGTGAGAAAATTATGATCTGCCTAGACCGGGTATTTATGTTATGAGAAGAAAAAAGCGTGATATATAATGTAATCCACGCTCAGGGTTTTAAGGAAGTCACTGCCAATAGATCATCTCTTATATAATATATACTTGTCTCTTATATTATATTATACTATATTTTATACATTTATTTGTCAGTCAAAACAAAGCCGCTTATATATTAGTAGGGAAACCATGACAAATCCAAAATTAAATTGGGCGGCCACGGAGTTTGAACCGGGATCTCCCGAATGTGAGTCCAAGAAGCTACCAGCTCGGCTGCCTCGCTATGAAACATCTTCTGTTCTTGTGGAAACTGCTGTGGTCGTTATTCGGTCTATCCGTATCCTGGATACACTCTAAGAAATGGTGAAATGAAGAAAAATGTCTTTTGGCATATTTCTTTCAACCGTCAGCATATAATTTAGTTCCTGGTAAAATGAATGTTTCGATCAGTGAAATTACGTTGTTTCTTTTCCTTTTTTCGCTTCTAACGTTCTTTTGTTTCTTGGTCAATATGTCCGAATACCCAGATATCATCTTTTTCAATAGGTTAATAGTCTTCCGGTATTATGTTTTCCTGCTTGTATATGACTTTCATCTAGCTCTGCTATATGATCGGGACCATCTATAGGTTTCATTTGATTTCCAATAATGACACTAAATGTTTCTTGGACCTTCAAAAATTGTTACAATCACAAAGTTGTATAGGATTTATTATATACTAGCATGTTTTCGCGGCTTTGCCCACGCTTATTAGTTCGATCTCAAATTTTTTTCAAATAATTTTATAACAGCAACATTTTAAAAACATTTTTATTAACTAATTTGTCCTGTGAAAAAAGCTATATCACTTCCAAATGTAACATATGAAGTGCTTTTCAATGTCCTGTCCTGGTGATGCACATTCTTTCTTACAGAGCTGCTTAATAAATTATATTAAGAGTCCTTCCTTGAATATATTAGCGACAAATATCATGTTTTTTTTTACAGTTTTCACTCATAACTCGCGAGCGAAAGCGAAAATTAAAAATACGGCTTCGAGGTACATTCGGCCACCCTACAGTCCATCTACGCTTAAAATTTCATATCTCAGCGTGCAGTAGATTTCGCTGGGCATCGCGCACAGAGTCAGGTACCCGCAGCTTCGCCCGTGATAATTAATTCAGAAATTAAAAATTAAGACCAACATTATTAAAACATTATGTTTAATAATATTTAAGTTACGCGCGAATCATTCATAAACTAAACGATTAATAATATCCTTTTACTAATATTAATAATATCGATTAATAATTAATAATATATATCGACACATCGATATATCAATATATATATCGAATTCAATATATCGATTCGATATTAATATATAAAACGATGTATCAATATATCGATTTCGATGCAAAACTGTCAATACCGATGCTTCGATTGCTAAAAAAAATCACGTTTTCTGCCAGTTTTCATTCATAACTCGCGAACGAAAGCGAAAATCGAAAATCCGGCTTCGAGGTGCATTCGGCCACCCTTCAGTGCATCTACGTTTAAAATTTCATATCTCTGCGTTCAGTAGATTTCGCAGGGCATCACGTACGAACATGCATACAGACGGACAGACAGAAAGACAAACACTTCCTCTTATTAACTTATATAGATATAAGCGGCTTTGTCCTGACTGACAGAGAATCAACGTAGAGCCTTAAACTGTAATAGTTAGAGACTTGGAATTTTGACAGTACCTTCCTTTCGTTAGGTGCACACTAAGAAAGGATTTTGAAGAATTTTGATTTCAAATGCCAAAAATAAAATGTTTCCGAGGAAACGAAATGCCTTATTACAAAATAATTAATTAAATACAAATCACAATGCATGTACAGTTCTCATGACAACAGTGTATTGTTGACAGTAGTCAGAGGTAGCATTTGAAGTGCTTGATACGGGACTTTGACGAATTAGAGAAGCTATCGATAGAACTCGTTGGTGTAAATAAATATTGAAGAATGAAATCCACGAAAATAATGCGCAATGTGATAATAATAATTACGATCAAACATACTGTGTACTCTCCAGAATCCAATCTGCAATGTCATGCAGTCACATAACTTTCTGGACATAGAGAATACCATTTTCCCACTTCAAATTTTGATGTAGAATAAGAGTTCGTATTGCAGGGACAGCATTTTCAGTTGTCTCAGCCTGTGTGTGCCAATGAGTATGACATACCAGAAGTCAGTAAAAAAATATATCCACTGATACGTTATTAGTAGGTGTATGCTTTGTATTTTTAGTTGAGAAATATGCATGTTTATCATAGGACCTAAGCACGTAAAAGAGACAAAATACGATGGAACATTTTTAGACTTATACGTGCAGTATATTATGACCCACCTTTTTGGGGAGGAAAGTATGAAAGTGATATTGAATTTGTCTTTTATTTCAGCCCCGAAACGGTTGTATGTTAACATGCGAGTGAGATATAAAATATTCCGTAAAGACAATACAATTTTAAGTTACCGCAATTTCTGTTTCTTCTTATTTCAACCCCTGCCAGGCATGGTGTGTAGAAGCAACGGAATGCAACAATAGAAGCAACAGTAGAAGCAATGGGGTGCAAAATTTTACATCCTCTATGAGCCACGAAAAGCTATATCAAGCGTTTTCTGAGGGAATAGTTTGAGTGTGATAAGTCGTTCTTCCTCATTTCAAATTCTGAATACCGATATAAGGACTCACAGCTTGAAAATCGAAAGTCCTTCATAAGTTAATTTCGAATTACAAAATTCAAAATACAAAACCCAAGCAAAGCCGGGCCTTTTAAGCTAGTACAGTATATGGAAAATATAAGTAGGCCTAGTAGTAGATGAGGCCCATCCTGCGCACATAAGTCCTTGGTTTGACCAGTTATAGAATATGGGAATATGTTAATATGAATAAAAAGGATCACTTCATGGCGATAGATAAGATAAAAAAGGGCATATTTTATGGAAAAATAAGAATGCAATAAAAATATGTGGGGGTCACTTGCTGAGAGAAGGTAGGCGCTAGATTTTTTTTTCTGTGAGAAGATAAATTTTGAGGAATTTAGTGCAACATATTTTTCAAACAAAGAACTGATACAAGACAAAATTATCTTTTCTAAATATAATAATACTCTTTAAGTAGTGGAAACGATGAACTGCATTGTTTTAAATGTATGTATTTAGCAGTCCTGGATTTGTCAATAGGCTGTAGACAGGCCGCGGCCTAGGGGCGGCAGCGTCCTAGGGGCGGCAGATTTCATAGGGCGCTTGCTTACTTTTAAATTATGACAAATTAATTCGTTTATTTCATTTTTCATTACCTGCATAACCTATATTTAAATACCTAAAATTGTTTATTACCTAATAAAGGCCTACAAATGAGTGATTATGAGGAGGGAATTTCTAGGAAGGAGGAAGGGGGGTGCAAATAAAATGGCCTGTACTTATGAAAAGTATAAATCCGGCACTGGTATTTAGTCAATAATATTATTCAATTGACCATTTAGGGCTGTTCATGTGTACCGGTACACGAATATCATTACCAGAGTTACCAATTTTACACAACTCTTCTGTACAATATAGAACCCCACTTCTTTCGCTAGACTTAATTTCATATCAAAGAGACACGGCTTATGAAGTAAGGTAACTTCTCCCAGTAGGCGTGGGGGATTTCTCTAAATAAAAATATAAATAAATTAACAAACAATTCTGTAAACTGGGTCTGGTAAAGTGCAATTATGGATTATCCTCAAAACGGTCTAAATCAGCGTTTCTCAACCTATGGTCCGCGAAGATGGTGCAGATGGTCCGCAGACATAATTTAAAAATATAAAGCAAGTGGAAAGTAAAGAAGTAAAATTTTTTCACATATTTCGTTATAATGACCTATAATAATTAATACCCCAAATATTAAGAATTTTAAAAATGGGATGTAAAATTAGGGGTCCGTAAAATTATTTAGACATTTTAGAGGTCCTCGGCTTCAAAAAGGTTGAGAAACGCTGGTCTAAATAACTTTAAATCGATTTGCTGTATGGTAATAGTTCTGTCTGTGACTGCTAGATGGCAGAGTCCGTTTCAGTATGTTAATGCATATTGCCAGTACTTAAAGCAATACGAAACAGTGCATTCCAACGTCTAAAGATTCGTGGCATTTATTTTCACACCATGGGTACAATCCCTGTTCAATAGCAACAACAAAAATCTGTTGGAAAAACAATACAAGAGATACAACAGAATGTAAAACAATACAGCGCAATCGTAATATAAACTTATTATAACTTATATATATTGTTCGAAAGTTTCATTCTTCTCAAAAATAAGTTACTGCTATATATTGTTCAAAAAGTTTCATTATTCTCAAAACTAACGGCCGTGGGTGTCGGCATGCTGACCACATCCCCCAAATCCTTCCATTTGACTATGGTAGATGATCCAACGGTCGGATGGTAGGCCTAGTTCCTTTAGGGATGCAACGCCACTGAGTTAACATACTTAATTACTTACTTAAGAAATACCATTTATCTTCTTTCTCTTCCCTTTCTGAATTTCTATGTATCAATTCCTATTATTTGGAGGTATACAAGTCAAAGTGCGTTAAAAATAATATTTTTTTAAAATATAAGTTAATTGTAATACATTTCCGACATATTTCATCCCCTAGATAGCTGTATAAGAGCTGGAAGATTGAAAATCGAGAGCTCTTTATAAAACCTAAGAAATAGTTTACTTGGAAGTGTAAGCAAAATAGACAAACCCGGCCACGCCAGGTACTTCAAGCCTCGTATATACAAGAAATCTGGCGTATTGAAAATAAACACATTGACGAATGTATCTTATTAACATTTAATCATAGAAATGAGCACTGAGCACTGAGCACTGAGCACTGAGCACTGAGCACTGAGCACTGAGCACTGAGCACTGAGCACTGAGCACTGAGCACTGAGCACTGAGCACTGAGCACTGAGCACTGAGCACTGAGCACTGAGCACTGAGCACTGAGCACTGAGCACTGAGCACTGAGCACTGAGCACTGAGCACTGAGCACTGAGCACTGAGCACTGAGCACTGAGCACTGAGCACTGAGCACTGAGCACTGAGCACTGAGCACTGAGCACTGAGCACTGAGCAGTGAGCAGTGAGTAAAAGCACCAGAGTTTTGTTCTATGAAGGCACAAAGTCTTGAGCCAAAGTATAACACTGATTTTTTCTCAGGTATTTATTTTAAAAGTTTCAGGCCAAAGGTTGGACCTTCCTATCACATGACTTGTATGCTGACAATGAAACAATTGTATATATGTATGTATGTATATATCCTATATATATGTAAAATGAAATTATAAAAATGATTTATATGTATTCAAAAGGAGGAAAGGATAATAGTATGAAGTACGATTATCTTATTGTACCGTTCAGAACCATATGTTTGCATATTTTATTTTTTATGAATATTTCGTTAAGATAAAAATAAACAAAAAATAAAAAGTTAAAAAAATACTCTTCATATGACTCTAAACTATTTTAGAAAATAATAAGCAACTGGCGACACGAATATATTTGAGTAATATCGCTATTGGCAACAGAACCGTATGAAGGCCACATGCAAATTTTAAAGAAGTCAGAGAGTTTTTATAGCTTTTGGGTGGAGTCTAAAAAGAAAAGAAGAGAAATATAAATTGGTCCTCCTCTCCAGGAGGACAGCTACTTTTAATATTGAGGGAAACCATCTGGTGAGGAACGAACTGAGACAAGAGATTGCCATGGTGTAGTATAGAAAGGTTTTGAGAACAGCGCATATATTCATACGCCATTAGACATAAGCCTACTGCTCTGAATTATGCATTTTCTGAAGACTTAGTACGAAATTAATTCTAAAAGTTTAAATAGAAAGCAGCCCATAATGATAACATAGTAGTTTATTATATGAAATAGACAACAAAAACACATAATGAATGATTTGGAACGATAAATCGCCCAGCATACTCAAAGGTCAAAGCAATAGAAGTCCTAAAACTATCATACACAAACGCACCAGAATATTGTCTGGAACACGTATTAATTGAGAACTGTACTCAACGGCTGACGCAATGGGAATTCTATAAAAAAACACGCTAGAAATACAAATATCTTTCCGGAAAACTATCTACTGGACAAATAAAAAATTCCTTTAGGCAAGCCTACAGGCTGCGGTAGATTTCAAAGTGCTTTTGGTTTAATTTACTGTCGCTGCATAGCACTCTTCTTCTTTAGCCTTGGCATGACAAACCCGCAATAATAATTGCAGAAAAGAGGAAAGAGCACTTTTTCAAACATTCAAATCTCGCCTTAAATGAGAGCTATCGCTAAACTAATTATTGATTTGTAGAGTATTCATCAAGAGCTTTTCAATGATACCCCACAAGACGTGGTTTCAAAAATTTCGAATTTCCATCCCCCACCCCCACTTGTACCCCCAAAACCCCCGAATCGTTGGTGTCACTGTGAACTCCATAGGGAGTACTCTAATTTATTCAAACAAAGTTTCCCTCTATACTTCATATGGGCCGAGATATAAATGTTTTAAAATTTCAACCCCCTCCCCCGACCACCCCCTTGGGCCAATTTTGCTCATTAACGAACTTGTCCGAACTATTGGGCCTAGAAATAACATAATAAAATTTGGTTCAAATATCTTCAAAATTACGGCCGCTATCGTGTAAAGATATAAATATATAAATATCACAATTTTTTTTTTTGAACGGGCGGTGGTTTCGTACTTAGGGAAGCATGAAACGTAAAAATATGAAAGAATTTTTCGAAAATCATGACATGGTATCCATTGCAATAGGTAGATTTTTCTTCGAAATCTACCTATTGCACTTCGAAATCTACCTAAAATAATTACATTAAACCATTGTGGATGCTAGTATCATTGCCTAAAACTCCCATAGTGTTACCGAGAAAACGGTTTATTCACTGATTAAACAGAAGTAATGTTTCACGGGTTAAACTAAAATTTCGCTTTTTAACATTTGGAATTAACTAATATAATGTGCTTTAGCTTTTGATAACGAAGTAGTAAAAGAAAATGATATTATAATAGATTAGGTGCATGAAGTTTATCATAAGCATGTACAAAGAAAAGAACACTTAACTATAGATAGCGGTTCTGCTGTATTATGATTATGGTTTAACTTGCCAGTAATTCTAAATTTGATATACGTAGGCCTAACCCTATTGTAATGAGAAATAATATGAACACATAAACTTAGTATTTCCAACCGAAATGTATAGGCCTACTAAGTATAGTGCTATATTCTTTCCAGTACGCTCTAAGGAAATGAAGTTAAGGACTAAGGTTTAACGTCGTGTGGAATAAGCAACATACCGGTATATTTAGCATTTTCGTTAGTCCTGTTAATCTCAGTTTTATGAAGAAACTGAATAAACAGCAATATTCATATTATCCAAGTTTTCAGCTATAGTAGAGTTTATCATTGCATACCCAGGCGGCTTCAAAGCAACAAACCATTAAGTCGGTGTCTATTTATGTTAATTGGTCTGACTAATTCGGTTTTGGTTTCCGCTTTCCGAAACATAAGCAACGTTGCAATATTCTCTCTTCGTTATCATTGAACTTACGTAATCCTCCCCTCGCTTTAATCAATTCACACGTGTTATTGTTTACTGTACTATCTTGCAACCTCGCGTTCCACTCCACGCGGAGTTGACGAGTAGCTGTCACAGGCGTCACAGGACATTCTTAGATTTTGATTGGCTGAGGTAACTAGGTGATCGGTGTAGTAAAAATAAAGAGCATGGGCTGAGCTGTCGGCAAACTTTTCTTCCTAACAAAAGGAAGCCACCTGGACATGTAATGAAAAACTCTTCTATACACGAGCTAGCCGCTGTCCATACTATATAGAGCTGATGATTGAGATGCTATTATATTTGTCATATAGCCTAAATATATTTCATTTTATATTTTTCAAAGCGAATACTGGGTCAGTACGTACAAATGAGGTATCAATAGAAATATTTTTCCCTTCGGTTTGACTAATTTGTGTACCGTTCTTTTAATTGAGTATTTTGGCTAAAATGTTTAATTGTAATGTTGTATTTTAAAGAGGAACAGAACGTTTCGTTATCTCGATCCAACATCCTAAACGCGGTTCATTCAATGAACAATTCACAACTTTGGAAGAAGTGATAAATTCTATCGGTTATGGTTAACTTGGAAGCTATACCGGTCTTCTTAGCCGTGGTGAAGGAGGCTGTGGGTTCGTGACCTCCCTTGGGCATGGGCATGGGCGTTTGTGTACGATAAGGAAAAAAAGAACAAGTTAAACAAAACGGTAAACAAGACAAATAATTCAGAAAAATTGATCTATAACCGGAAAAAAAATACAGTAATCAAAAAATTTGTTTAATAAAAAGAAAATAGCTGAAATCAATGTTAAAATAACTCAATTCTAAACCATCAAATAAACACGAAAATAGAACAAATTATATGTCAGTTTTATCTTTATAGATTTTAAATATGAAATGTGAAAAAATGAATTGCGAAATGAATTGAAGTTCAAAATATATGTTAAAATATAAATAAATTTGATTTGTTAACATCTTTGTGGTCATCATCTGTGCATTTATTGAATCGGCATGTAAAACTACATTAAACTTTAATGGGGCATTCTGTATTTTATTTAAAAAACTCCTTGCTTATTTATATACCAGAATTAATGTTTTCGCTGACGGGTTGTTTACAAATTGTTTACGGATTTATAATTCCAGGGTTCGGATGTTTATGACATGTCATATTTTTATCCTAACCTCCCTCCTCGCCGCAAACACAAATAAAACATGAATTGCCCATTTGTTATCCTAATAGGACCGTTTTTATTTTGCATATAAAGTCAAATTTTGGTAATTTTCATGGTTTTGGTCATATTTCGGTCATATTTGTAATTAACGTCATATTTCATTTATAAATTCGGTAAAAGAGCACAATTATGCAATATGTGCACTAAATAGTCGACTTAAATTTTTTATAAAAATAGTCACTAACTAACTGAAATGTGAAGGGATAATAACAAGTAATATCAC